>JACTOM010000351.1:369859-410101 GCA_015832385.1 Elymnias hypermnestra | reverse complement strand
AGAGAGATCAGGCGCAGGACCGACGGCTTAACGTGCTCTCCGAGGCACGGGGGTGGATCACACCGCCAACTTCCCAACTTCGGGCAAATATTGAGAAAATCTTAATAGAAAACTCAATATCGATTTCGAACATTATAATTCGAGTTAATTAATAAAGTGTTTGATTGCACTGGCATTACCCACGAACGCCCACATTATAAGAAATTAATAACGATGTCGGCAGAGAACCCTACGCTCCTGTGCTTTATGCTTCTCCGTTCTCTCTTATTCTCCGAGATATATATATGTCGGAGTGCAAGAGTCTGTGGATCGCTGGTTCGTGTGTAATAGTCTGTGGAACGATGGCGCCATCTTTGTGTCGGCGTGGGGGCAGAGTCAATGAGTGGCACTCCGGCCCATCTCTCGGCAGTTCTCGAGCGGCGGTCGGCCGGAGTGGTCGACTATTGAAACTGTCGCGTTCCTAACTATTAGTGTTAATGAGTTTGTGTAAATTGATATTGGCACATTAAGTGATTGAACATTATAATCCGAGTTAAGAAAGTGTTTGATTGCACCAACATTACCCACGAACGCCCACAGAATAAGAAATGAAATGATGGATCCAATTAATAACGATGTCGGCGGAGAACCCTACGCCCCTGTGCTTTATGCTTCTCCGTTTCTCTCCTATTTTCCGACACACATATATATATATATATATATATATATATATATATATACTCGTATATATACATTTATATAAATTGCACACTTTGTCCATACAAAGTTATGGTCACCCTACCTCCATTAGACAATACTACAGAGATAAAACTTATGTAACAGAAGGGCACGCGAGCACTCAAAATTGGAGCAAATTATGGACACGAGAAGCGATCGTACCTGTGAAGGATTGCTAATCAAGGCTTTCAAATCTCATGCAGAAATAAGCCTTCATTCTCATAGTTCAATGCGATGGCAAAACCGACATGACCGGAGAAAGGTCTGGTACAGGACCAATGGCTTAACGTTCTCTCGGAGGCACAGGGTTAGAGTACAACACCAACAACACAATGCCGTCCACATGATGAGAATGTCTAAGGAGAAAACTCAATATCTCGTCTCATATCTATAGCCAAACAAGTTGACTACTAGACCAATGAAGTAATAGAGTGGTCCGTTAAATGGAACATAGTCCTAGCAAGCTAATGGATGAGCACCTCCACGATGGACGTCCGGGTACCACTGAGCATTACGTCAATTACGACATAAACACTTACTTTGCTGTCCATGTCCTAACGTATTGTCAAAGCGTTTTTACCAAACATTGAGGTCTGCATAGAGAGGTGTGATGCTAACCTAACATTTAGATTGGAACATGCTCCCAGGATACGGTTTTTGGACGGGAAGGAACTTCTTGATGCCAGAGCTGTAAGGCAGACCAAGAGGAAACACATCATATGCTTGTAGAGTGCCCTGCATGGCATTCCAAACTAATAGTTTATTAAATAACCAGAAGCGTGGAGGATGGTGCTCTCTTCCTGTAATGTTTTTTGTAATAAGGAGACTATCGAAAGAATCTGTGTACTTCAAGGCAGAACAGAACCGCTGCTTCGTCTCAGTAAAAAGGCTGTGAGGTCCTGAACTGTTAGAGTGGAGACTCTTAGCCAGAGAGCCACCCCAGTAGGTATTACAGTTACCTCTCGGGGGGATTCTCTCTCTAATCACTCCTTCATGACTGAAGATCGTGGTCCTGGTAAGATCCTAATCGCGAGCGTGTCGACGCTTTCCTCCCCACTGTGATTATGAGCTTTTCCAAGCAGTCTTCTCGCCGCCTTGATAACATAAAGATGAGAGCATGACCTTGATTCCAAGCTGCGATAGAATATTTACGGTTGTGTGTTTGGGTGTCCAGGGATTGGATGTCTAGTGGGTAAATATCCTACATAACCCGATTTCTTTTCTCTAGTATTCGGGTAAGTTCAAACCCCCCCCCCCCCTCCTACTTCGAGAAAAGAAAGACAGTTATTTGGCAGGGGCTGCAATTGTTAGTTTGGATCAGACGTAGACACCTTAGACATTCAGCTCAGCTTTTATTGGTTGGCGTTTGGACACAGCAAGGATATGGAGTACTGTGTCGAAAGGCGGGCGTGTCTTTGCCGGGAATCGAAGTGGTGTAACAAGTAGGTTACGAGGCAATAGCGGTGTCCCGTACGGTGTATTGGCGCGCCATCTGGCGGCGGTGCTGTGACGTAGCAGCAGCTGTGCGGGCAGCTGTGGCTGCCTGCACGTGCTCGATTTGCATCTCCACAAGAAATGGCATACTTTGCTACGAGACATTTAAGCTTCGCAAGTTCCACACATTGCCCTATATATTGCCACATGATGTCAGATGGATATTTACAATAGAAAATATCAAAAATAATGGATTCAAAAGCACGTGAATTATATTATTTTATATCAATTGGTAGTCCGATTAATGCTTTTTTGTTTCGATGGATATACTGTTAATCGCTGACAATTATGTCATACGCCGTAGGATTAAATTTGAAAAGTTTTTATTGATAAAAGCACTAAGAAGGTTACATTAAAACAGTTTGTATTTTTAAAAGCACCAAAAATGTTACATTATAAAAGTTTGTATTGTCAAAAGCATTAAGAAGGTTACATTAATAAAAGTTTGTATTGTCAAAAGCACTAAGAAGGTTACATTAGAAAAGTTTGTATTGTCAAAAGCATTAAGAAGGTTACATTAGAAAAGTTTGTATTGTCAAAAGCATTAAGAAGGTTACATTAGTAAAAGTTTGTATTGTCAAAAGCACTAAGAAGGTTACATTAGAAAAGTTTGTATTGTCAAAAGCATTAAGAAGGTTACATTAGTAAAAGTTTGTATTGTCAAAAGCACTAAGAAGGTTACATTAGAAAAGTTTGTATTGTCAAAAGCATTAAGAAGGTTACATTAGTAAAAGTTTGTATTGTCAAAAGCACTAAGAAGGTTACATTAGAAAAGTTTGTATTGTCAAAAGCATTAAGAAGGTTACATTAGTAAAAGTTTGTATTGTCAAAAGCACTAAGAAGGTTACATTAGAAAAGTTTGTATTGTCAAAAGCATTAAGAAGGTTACATTAGTAAAAGTTTGTATTGTCAAAAGCACTAAGAAGGTTACATTAGAAAAGTTTGTATTGTCAAAAGCATTAAGAAGGTTACATTAGTAAAAGTTTGTATTGTCAAAAGCACTAAGAAGGTTACATTAGAAAAGTTTGTATTGTCAAAAGCATTAAGAAGGTTACATTAGTAAAAGTTTGTATTGTCAAAAGCACTAAGAAGGTTACATTAGAAAAGTTTGTATTGTCAAAAGCATTAAGAAGGTTACATTAGTAAAAGTTTGTATTGTCAAAAGCACTAAGAAGGTTACATTAGAAAAGTTTGTATTGTCAAAAGCATTAAGAAGGTTACATTAGTAAAAGTTTGTATTGTCAAAAGCACTAAGAAGGTTACATTAGAAAAGTTTGTATTGTCAAAAGCATTAAGAAGGTTACATTAGTAAAAGTTTGTATTGTCAAAAGCACTAAGAAGGTTACATTAGAAAAGTTTGTATTGTCAAAAGCATTAAGAAGGTTACATTAGTAAAAGTTTGTATTGTCAAAAGCACTAAGAAGGTTACATTAGAAAAGTTTGTATTGTCAAAAGCATTAAGAAGGTTACATTAGTAAAAGTTTGTATTGTCAAAAGCACTAAGAAGGTTACATTAGAAAAGTTTGTATTGTCAAAAGCATTAAGAAGGTTACATTAGTAAAAGTTTGTATTGTCAAAAGCACTAAGAAGGTTACATTAGAAAAGTTTGTATTGTCAAAAGCATTAAGAAGGTTACATTAGTAAAAGTTTGTATTGTCAAAAGCACTAAGAAGGTTACATTAGAAAAGTTTGTATTGTCAAAAGCATTAAGAAGGTTACATTAGTAAAAGTTTGTATTGTCAAAAGCACTAAGAAGGTTACATTAGAAAAGTTTCTGTTGTCAAAAGCACTACGAAGGTTACTTTAGAAAAGTCTATATTGTCAAAAACACTAGGAAGGTTACAATAGAAAAGTTTCTACTGTCAAAAGCACTAAGAAGGTTACATTAGAAAAGTTTGTATTGTCAAAAGCATTAAGAAGGTTACATTAGAAAAGAAAAGTTTGTATTGCCAAAAGCATTACGAAGGTTACAATAGAAAAGTTTCTACTGTCAAAAGCACTAAGAAGGTTACATTAGAAAAGTTTGTATTGTCAAAAGCATTAAGAAGGTTACATTAGAAAAGAAAAGTTTGTATTGCCAAAAGCATTACGAAGGTTACTTTAGAAAAGTCTATATTGTCAAAAACACTAGAAAGGTTACATTAGAAAAGTTTCTACTGTCAAAAGCACTAAGAAGGTTACATTAGAAAAGTTTCTGTTGTCAAAAGCACTAAGAAGGTTACATTAGAAAAGACTCTGTGGTGGTTAATTTTTCTTAAAATGTTTCGATGTTTTATGTAACTTTGTAAGTTTTTTCTTTCAAACCAACTTTCTCCTGACTGTAACAACAAAAGTATTATCGAAATCGGTTCAGCTGAACACGATATGCTACGACATAGAGAAATAGGGACTCATTTTTATATAAATAGAATATTCCAACAACCTTTTTGAGTATAATCTTTGATAGAACCTTAACCACTGGGCGAACTAACTTGATCTTTAAATGTGGCAAAGTTAACACTCCTCTGAACGTATTTTCTTAAAGATTGCCATAAAACTTTTCGCTAACATTTAGATGTTATTTTACTTTATTAATTACTTAAATGACTGATGTAAATTCACCAGTCACAGATAATGAGGCATAAACAAACAAACAAAAACATTCGCCAACTGTACCGCTGCTTGAAACGTGTCGCGACGCGTGCTCAAACTACCATCTGCTGTGAAACCTGACCCATGCCATATGAATCACCGAATCGCCATAAAAAAATTCACAAAAAATCCGCCAAAAACACACAAAATTCAATCTTAAACCAAACAGTTACTACAAGACAAATAACAGTTATTCTCTCTACATATTGAACGTTAATTCTAAATGATTAAGGTTCAAATTTCACTTTTTAATGACAAAGTGCTACAGAAAGCAAGTCATCTGGAAGAGAGACATGTGTATTTTTCATCAGACGGCACCAGATGGTGGAGCTAGTTGATCTCTCGATGGCATGTACCATTTTTTCTGTGATAGCGGTGTTCGGATACTGTTACTTTGATATATTGTTATAAATAACGCTGCGGACAACAGTTAACAATTTGTTTACGTATTGTAAAGTTTATAAGCAAAAAACTGAAAAACTACTGTACAGATTTTCATTTGGTTTTCAGTAATTAATAGAGTGATTCATAAGAAAGGTTTACGTATATAATATGTGAAGATTTTGTGTAAATTAGTTGAAATATAACGCTAATTGTTGGATGTCGAATAAAGCAATCCACCTGTGAGCTTAAATCGAAGACACTTCGTAATCCCTTAGAGATATAACTAAATAATGTATGGTGGGATAATTCCTGTTTTATATATCTACAAAAATGTCTCAGACAGTATATATCTATCTTTTAAGGATAACACACTATACCCGTTTTATTTTCTTAAAAAAGCGTCACGTACAATGACTATTAGAAATTTATATGAGCTTTTACATCAAATAATTTAAATGAAAATGACCTCTACTTATCATAAAAGTGCAAATCGCTTATAATTTAATATATATTAATGTTATGTAGTGNGTTCAAGAATGCTCGAGGTTTCCTTCAATCTATCAGTCTGTGTGTGATAATACCGATTAGAGAATTTTTGATGAGTTTGTATGTTTGAACGTGCTGATCTCAGAAACTAATAGTCTAAATTAAAAAATTCTTTCATATTTGAATAGTCCATTTATTAAGGAAGACTATAAGCTATATTAAATAACGTTATAATTAACAGTAACGGATCGTTAAAGAAAAATGTTGCGAAAATGGGGTAATTGACTCCATTCGAGAGCTTTCAACGCTGCTACGTAAAAGATTAAAGTTACGCTATGTTTATATATGACGAAATTATTCCTCTTAGATATATCTATAATAAAGTCAAAGACAGTGTATGTCTATCTTTTAAGGTTAACTCTCTATGACCTTGTTAATAGTAATCAAATTTGTTATCTTTTTCTTATGAAATCGAAAGCGAAGTTGCGCGGGCAAGTTAGTCAAATTCATTGTTACAAAGTAACGTATTGCCCCAATGATAGACAGTACACTGCAACAGGCATGCAACACTTCTAGCGGTGCTTGACAACAGATCACAAATAGCACAGCCCCCCAACAGACCGACGCGTAGACCATAAAGTCTATTAGAAGGAAAATGGCAATTTTATAGAAAAAAAGCTAGTTTAGCTGACAGTCTCTCGCTTGACTGTACTCTTATCTGATGATAAGTGATGATACACTCTAAGAAGGAAACGAATTAAATTGATAAAAGGCAATTTACGAGTACTTCTTCATTACTATGTAATGTTCTACACACAATACAACATCGTATGCAATTTTTCTTTACCTGCACGTCTTTGCTGCAAATTACCACAAATAAAAAAAAATATCTACGTTTTTCTACCAGGAATTGTATCCAGAACCTCTGCCAGCGAAGCCTATACTCACACCATAGCGACAGAGAGTAAAAAAAGTAAGTAGCAGCCGTTTAACGTCCCACTACTGGGCACAGGCCTCCTCACTCCGAGGAGCGAGGGTTTACACTGCGGATTAGCAGGCATAGTACACAAGTGCATCTCTATTTCTTCACTCTCATAGTCCGATGTGATAGGAACTCGACACGGCCGGAGAGAGATCAGACGCAGGAACATGGCTTAACATGCTCTCCGAGGCACGGGGGTGGATTTTGATTGGCCCGACCCAGAACTGGAACCCAGGACCTCATGTCTGTAATCGAACATGCTAATCACTAGACCAATACGGTAGACGACAGAGAGGCCCTTATATTATGTGGGAGGGAGGGGGGGTGATTGAACTTAAACTAAAAGGGGTATGAAAGGTTCCTACAACCTAAACCTTTCATACAAGTTCTTCGGTTTAGACAACTCTTATTTAAAACGTCCTGAATTTGGTCCAGGGACGTACGCCTTGGTCTTCCCCTTCCAACTTTTGCTTTCACTCTTGACTCATAAATCCTTTTTGTCAGTCTCCTTTCATTCATTCTCTCTACATGCCCAAACCATCTGAGCATACTTTTCTCGATTTTAGTCACTACGTCTTCTTTTATACCACAACGTTCTCTTGTCACACTATTTCTTACACTATCACTCAGTTTTAATCCACTCATGCTTCTCAACGCTCTCATCTCCACCGCATTTATTTTACTATTGTGATTCTTCTGCCATGCCCAACTTTCACTACCATACATAAGTGTTGGCACCAACACTCCTGCATGCACTGCCACCATTTACCATATTCCCTGCATTTACTCTTCTTTCAATATCACTTGTACATGCTCCATCTTTTGTAAATTTAGATCCCAAGTATACAAATTCTTTCACCACTTCCACTTGTTCCCCATCTATCAAAATATTGCCATTCATCATTGATTCATCTCTTTCAAAAAGCATAACTTCCATCTTGTTTACATTCACTTTCATTCCTTTCCTTTTCAAAACATCCTTCATAATAGGCCTCTATATTCGGGATAAAAGTACCTCGTTCTCTCCCGTTTAGATTCCAATATAGCACATGTGCCCAAGTTACTTTTCCTCCTGGTAATTAACCTGTTGTTTAACCATCAAAATATCAAAGTCACTAGAGAACACCAGACAATTGTTAAATTTTAAATTATTGATAGAAAAGTCTACTCGAAGATTCTCATCGCAATGTTACAAGAAGTTGCAATTCACCGATGATTTTTAACTTCGCAGACGTAAATGTCGTATTCTCCCCAGGTGCGTAATATAATAGACTTAACTAGTAACACATGTGAGTGTACATGAGAGTGCATTGCTAATGTAGTACGTACTTACGTGTGTGAGTGAATGAGTTCTTAATATATACTAACATTAAATCGTTTTGTTCCAAAAAGATTCCTTGTCCCTAGTCGTTTCTCACCATTGCTTTCCAGCTGTTCTAGCTTGATAGTCATAGTGAGGTGTGAAATATACAATTATTTTATTGTTAAGCAGTATAGATTTACATTATAAGCGCCAAGGCATATTTCTGCACTGAGTCAGCCACTTCTAAATCCATTATAAACGCCCGAGGAGATCAAAGCGTCGCGACGGGATGCGCAGACGACGTCTCGACGCTCCTTCCCTCTTTACCCTCTCGCCCTACCCTCCCCCTCTTCCCTCACACAGCGCTTACATTATATATTAAATAAAAAACATCCTTTCCATATTTACTCGGCTATATCTCACGATAAAAGAGTTCGAATGCCCGGTCAAAAATAAAACCACGTTCGAAGACCAAAATGAATATGAGAAAGATATTCCAATACAAATTACAGACGCTCTGATCATCGAAGACACTATTTCAATATTTAAAAACTAATTCGCCTTATAGATGAAGAAAATAGAGGCTGAGATGATCAAAATTAGTAATAACCTGGCCCTTTAGAGTCAGTCGATACGAGCACAGGTAAATAACCTAACTGGGATGGAAATTATATGCTCAAACTACATCTGATACAACCGTCTGAAATAACTGCGAGCATTTTATATACTAAGCTAATTGTAACCGTTACTCACAAAGAGAAGACAGCGGTACCATCAGGGAGTACGACAGGGAATTTCACTTTCCCCAAGGACTTGTTCTTGACTCCATCCTCTCTACACTTGTCAAATGAGGAGTGTTATTTGTAATGTGACTTGTAAACTGCCTCATTGGTATAGTGGTTAGCATGTTCGACTACAAACATGAGGNCCGGTCGTGTCGGATTCTCGTCACATCGGACTAGGAGATTGAAGGAATAGAGAGTGTACTTGTGTACTATGCCTGCCAATCCGCAGTGGAGCAGCGTGGTGGGTCTATGCGCTTTAAACCCTCGCTCCCCGGACTGAGGAGGCCTGTGCCCAGCAGTGGGACGCTAATGGGCTGCTACTTACTTACTTACTTTTACTTGTAATGTCAATCCTGGGGGACCGTCATAAAAAGATGCCTGCCCAGGGTTTGAACTTACGAGACGAATTGGTATGGGCAAAAATGCTATGTCCCAATTCGGGAGAATATGGAAGAATCGCAACGTAAGCAATAAAACTATGTCCGTATTCTTGTTTGGGGCAGAGACTTGGACTCTCTTATCAAAAGATAGACCTTTGAGATGCGGTGAGAGAGAAAAATGCTACGTGTTCCATGGACAACGTATATGGAAAATCAATCGATACTGGATAAACTGAATATCGTGGAACAAGCAAGACTGATCCACGTGCCTTCGAAGAATTCTTGAGGTTTTTGGCCACATATCCAGTAAAACTTACAAAAACTTATTGTCCCCGGGAAAATTAAAAGAAAAAGACCAAGAGGAAGAACTCTGATCAAATTCGCATCGCTCATAAAACCCACATCTCGGATGCAGTCCATGTCGCGCAAAATAAAACAAAGCTGGTGGTTTCTTCATATTCTTGTTTGGGGCACAAATTTAGACCCTCAAATCAAACGATAGAAAGCGCGTCGACCTTTGAGATGTGGTGTAGGAGAAAATGCTACGTATTCCATGGACAAATCAATTGGTACTAGATAAATTGAACATTGCGGAAAAACTAAGAATTTCATCCACATGCCTTCGAAGAAATCTTGAATTTTTGGTCACATGCCTTTAAAACTTACAAAAACTGAGAGAACGAGAGAGAAATCCTATGACTGATCAAAGCCGTAGCACTCATAAAACCCAGATCTCGCAAAATAGAGAGATATGGTGTAGCATTGCAAGAAAGACAAAGCTATCACGAGAAGTCACGAACCTCTACAGACTGGTGCAAGTGTTAACCAGACACGGTTGTTTTGGTAAATACTTGCATCAGGTTGTCGGCTGTGAGGAATCGGCCGACTGCCACGAGTGTGGTGCTGCCACACGACACGTCTTGGTGTCGCTGATTGGAGGGAACCTCTCGTTGGCGCAATGCTTGCTGATGAGATGGGCTGGAGGGCAGTCGCTACCTTCTGCGAATCCGTAATGTCGCTAAAGGAGGCTTCAGAGAGAGCGAGACAAAATGTCATCGGCGCTCTACCTATCCGACGGAGGACGCGGAGAAGCATGATGCGTAGATTTGCGTATCTCCTTCCTCCTCCATAAACTATTGTGTACTCGTACCTCTGGTTCTCTACTCAGGGATGTCGAGGGTTCCGCTGGGTTTTAGTGGGTATTCTGATCTTTCAGTGAGTCCCACACTCCCTGCGTGCGTAAATGCATTTCCCAGCGACATAAAAACATTGGGCAAACGGCGTACAGAGGAGAGATCATATTTTTCCCTCCCTTTTCACTACACACTCTTGGCGACGCAATTTTTAATACATTTCCATAGATTATAAACGGATAGTTATCTGTTCACACGATTAAATACATTTTAACATTACATTATTTAAATGGATTTTTATAGCCGTTGTAATTATTCCACCTTATTATAAAACAGGCCTTATTCTCCCCGAATAAAGCTCCTATGGTTTTAAGGTTGCATTTTATATTATTGTTAAGGCAAATGTGACAGGAAAAATGTCATCGTGGGTATCTTAACGAAGATCTGCGATTGTTAAGTGAAAATTACTATTTGATGAACTTTAACGATACCGCAGTGAGATTGTTTTATATGAGACGTTGCTGTCTCTTCAGTTAGGTTAGATTACAATATAATCAAAATCAAGTAGGCCCACAAAGTACTTTTGCATCGTCAGTAGTTTGTCAGTTGGTAACTCATCTACCACCGGTTTAGAATCAGGATTAAACTCAGCAGTTACTTAACAATGTGTTTAGCTTCTGAAATCAACTAGAAACATCTATATCGTTTAAATAATCTTCAATATTGTAATATACATACATACATAGCATCACGCCTCATTCCCTTCGTGGTAGGCAGAGACAACATCCTTCCACTTGCCACGATCCTTGCATATCTCCTTCGCTTCTCTCATTCTCATTAAACCTTTCATACATGTTCGTCGGTTTAGAGTACTCTTGACCTGGCCGTTATTTAAAATGTCCTGGATTTGGTCCAGGAACGTTCGCCTCGGTCTTCCCCTTCCAACTTTCGCATTCACTCTTGACTCATAAATCCTTTTTGTCAGTCTCCTTTCATTCATTCTCTCTACATGCCCAAACCATCTAAGCATACCTTTCTCAATTTTAGTCACTACGTCTTCTTTTATACCACAACGTTCTCTTATCACACTATTTCTCACTCTGTCACTCAGTTTTAATCCACTCATGCTTCTCAACGCTCTCATCTCTACCGCATTTATTTTACTTTTGTGATTCTTCTGCCATACCCAACTTTCACTACCATACATAAGTGTTGGCACCAACACTCCAGCATGCACTGCCAGTCTAGCCCTTTGAGACACCATCTGGCTATTCATAAAAGCATGCAGAGCACCATTTACCATATTCCCTGCATTCACTCTCCTTTCGATATCACTTTCACATGTTCCATCTTTTGTAAATTTAGATCCCAAGTATACAAATTCTTTCACCTCTTCCACTTGTTCCCCATCTATCAAAATATTGCCATTCATCATAGATTCATCTCGTTCAAAAAGCATAACTTTCGTTTTGTTTACATTCACTTTCATTCCTTTCCCTTTCAAAGCTTCATTCATAATATTTAGCGTTTGTAAAACGACAAAAACGAAACTGGTTGCAGTATCTTATTAAAAATGCGTATGCTCAAGCCATTAAATGATTTCTGAAGCTTCTTCAGACTAAAATATGGCAATACAAGCGTCAACGTGTCAGCAATGCACATGAAGAAAGAGACACTTATTTTGCTTATTCTGGTATTTTATTAGATTCTACATTACATTTTCTATTAAATTTGTCTCATGTACTACCTGACTCAGCAAACTTTGTTCCGTCAGAGGCAATAAAGCTGCAGATTTTGGATTACTGATATTATCAGGCGAAAGAACAAATAACGCAGATGATCGTCCCTTGAACGTGCCACATATAATTGATCATGGGAGAAACATGGATTTGTTAGATTCAGACTACAATATTTCAAGGGATTGGCCTTGTGATTTGCTATCATGGAGAATGCAAGATCGGAAATTGAAGTCGTTTAATTATGATCCTCGAGATCCTTGGAATGAGAACTTCCTCAACTTCGAGTTTTCAGACCACATTATTCATCAATTCGCTTATCAAACGCATTTCCTTGCATAGTTTTAGTTGGTTTATGTTTCTTTATCCAACCTTAAAAGTATCTCTTATTTCTAGGTTCAGCCTTTCTCCAATTATAAATATTACACTAACACGACTTTCTTTTATATGTTTAGATTTTATTGCAATTGTTTCTTAGTACAGTGTGACTGAGTACAGTGTGACTGAGTATAGTGTATGATGACCTACGGTTCATGCGGAAGTTCAAAGTCACTCAGCGTGCGATGGAGAGGGCTATGCTCGGAGTTTCTTTACGTGATCGAATCAGAAATGAAGAGATCCGTAGTAGAACCAAAGTCGCCGACATAGCCCTACGAATCGTGAACCTGAAGTGGCAATGGGCGGGGCACATAGTCCGAAGGACCGATGGACGTTGGGGGCCGAAGGTGCTGGAGTGGCGACTCCACACAAGGTCGCCGGTAGCCGCTGGAGCCAGGCGGCACAAGATCGGGCCTTGTGGACGTCATTACGTGAGACCTATGTCCAGCAGTGGACGTCCATCGGTTGAAGCGACGACGACGACGACGAGTACAGTGAAGACCTGCCATGTATACATACACTTACGTAAATGTAAGACATTTTACACGAAAAATATATTATTTTTATAAATAGCAACAGTAAAGCGCCTCGTCTGAAGAATCAGCACTGTCCTTTATTTAACCGTCTGCGTTAAAAATAGCTATAATGTTTATAATTAGGACGCGGGAATCCTGCTATTAGCGGAAGTGGATATGACTTTATTGATGTCCAAAGGCCACGCTGTGAATTACAGAACTTAATACATTATAAGCCAACGAAGTTTCACAAAATTGAAATTTTCCTATTCACCAGGACCAATACAACTATTTAATCTTGTGTTGGATGATAATGTTAATATAGATTTATCAAATGTCAATCCATTAACGTACGTGACATATTTAGCGGGAGATAAAACCGCTATAAAAAGTTATCCCTAAAAGATAGATATAAACAATCAAGGACTTTTTTGTAGATCATTAAAATACTATTTATCCTGCTGTAGATTGTTAGGGCATATCTCTAAACGATTAGACAGTGTTCTCGATTGAAGCTCCCAGGCGCTTGATTTTTTTTTAAACCTTAACAAATTATATACATAAACGTTTCTCAAAAGTCGCTCTATCGATTGGTAAAAACCACATGAAAATACGTTCAGTAATTTTGGGTTTATCGCGAACAAACAGACGCACCGGTGGAGTTTGTTTTTGCTTAATTATATTCTTTGTATAAAACTGCTTCATTATTGTACAGAGTATTGAGTCGCGACATAGTTTATTTAATTTCAGACACGTAGACTACTTGCCTGTGGTGGGTCTTCTATTTCGTAGACCCCTTGCCTCTCGTATGTCGTCTATTTCGTGGACTTCGTGCCTCTAGTGTGTCCTTGATTTCGTAGATTGGTTACCTCTAGTGTGTCGTTTATTTCGTAGATTGATTACCTCTAGTGTGTGGTCTATTTCGTGCACTACTTGCCTCTAGTGTGTCCTTGATTTCGTAGATTGATTACCTCTAGTGCATTGTTTATTTCGTAGATTGATTACCTCTAGTGTGTGGTCTATTTCGTGCACTACATGCCTCTAGTGTGTCCTCGATTTCGTAGATTGATTTCCTCTAGTGTGTCGTTTATTTCGTGGACTTCTTGCCTCTGAAGTATCGTTTATTTCATAAATTTCTTAAATCTAGTGTATTATCTATTTGGTAGACCTCTAGTACGTCATCTAGTTTGTATACTTCTGGTTTCTAATAAGATACCTATTTCGTAGACTACTAGCGTCTAATGTGTCGTCTGTTTCGTAGAATTTTTGCCTCTAGTATGTCATCAATTTCGTAGACTACTTCCTTCTAGTGCTGCGTCTATTTTTTTTTAGTAAATAACTTATTTTGCCAGAGAGTGGGTTAAAGGCAAAACAATGTCATATTAGAAAATATACTCTATCCTATATATGCCGAGACTTTTGATAATGATGCGAGTAGTCACTTTATTATACCAAAAATATTTCTATTTATTTTCGATTACAATGTCGCCACCGTGTTTAATATATATGCACCGTCAGTCCGTCTGTCGCGTGCCACCATATCGCTCAATAAATCCTTCCACTCGAGTGCATTAGCGGGGAAAAACAAAATAAAACATATGTATATTTGCGGGACATTCATCACGGCGTTTAGTAAAACTGGAGCAACTGAATATTCTTTATTCAGATCGACTCAAACTGTCTCACCGGTTCGGAAAAATGATTCCGTTGAGAAGAAACCGACAAAAAAATCCAAAGGTTACTCATTTAAAGATAGTTTTGTTGTTTAATCGCTTAACTGATCTTCAACATTATAATATGCCTTGTTAAAGGATACTTTTGACATTTGATTTTGCTTCAACCGATGGACGTCCACTGCTGGACATAGGTCTCACGTAATGATGTCCTGCAGGGCCGATCTTGCGCCGCCTGGCTCCAGCGGATACCGGCGACCTTGTGTGGAGTCGCCACTCCAGCACCTTCGGCCCCCAACGTCCATCGTTCCTTCGGACTACGTGTCCCGCCCATTGCCACTTCAGGTTCGCGATTCGTAGGGCTATGTCGGTGACTTTGGTTCTACTACGGATCTCTTCATTTCTGATTCGATCACGTGGAGGAACTCCAAGCATAGCCCTCTCCATCGCACGCTGAGTGACTTTGAACTTCCGCATGAACCGTAGGTCATCATACACTATACTCAGTCACACTATACTCAGTCACACTGTACTCAGTCACACTGTACTAAGAAACAATTGCAATAAAATCTAAACATATAAAAGAAAGTCGTGTTAGTGTCATATTTGTAATTGGAGAAAGGCTGAACCTAGAAATAAGAGATAACTAATTGATGTATCTTATTAAAAATGCGTATGCTCAATAAAAAAAATGATTAATGAACCTTTTTCATTCGAAAATATGACATAAAAGTGCATTTTTTCGTATATTAAAATTGCTTATTACTTTTTGCTGTAAGTTAGGTCTCATGCATGCGTGGGTGTCAACTACTAATTGACATAAGACGACAGGTGTGTCTCAAATCGGGCAATCAGAAAGATAAGTATCTCTTTCTTTTAACGTCATAATGTGTTTTATCTATTTCCCTTCTCGGTAACTGTCGTAACAAAATATGCGTAGAGACAAAACAAAAATAATTTAAAAAAAACAGTTACAAAGTGACCGTTACTAACAGCGCGTGTGTCGGTCGTTAAGTTTTTTGTGGTATTTTATTAACTGTGAGTATTTATTAGTGATTATTTATGTTTAAAACTGCCTCATTGGTCTAGTGGTTAGCATGTTCGACTACAGACATGAGGTCCTGGGTTCGAGTCCCGGGTCGGGCCAATTCAAAAATCGATATTGAGTTTTCTATTAAGGTTTTCTCAATATTTGCCCGAAGTTGGAAAGTTGGCGGTGTGATCCACCCCCGTGCCTCGGAGAGCACGTTAAGGCGTCGGTCCTGCGCCTGATTTCTCTCCGGTCGTGTCGGATTCCCGTCACGTCGGACTATGAGAGTGAAGGAATAGAGAGTGCACACTTGTGTACTATGCCTGCCAATCCGCAGTGGAGCAGCGTGGTGGGTATATTCCTAAAAACCTTCGCTCCTCGGAGTGAGGAGGCCTGTGCCCAGTAGTGGGACGTTAATGGGCTACTACTTACTTACTTTATTTATGTTTTTGATTATACAAGTGATGTGAATAACAAAGGAAATCGTTGAGATAAGTTTTAATTTTTAAGATATGAGCCTATAAATACAAGACGGACTTTTTTCACTACTCCAAAGTTTAGTGCAACGTGAAGCTAAACTAGAGTCTTAATTTAATAAAGAAAAGATAACATTGTATAGTTTAACTATTACTTTTCAAGGAAATATATTAGTCATAGAGACTTCTGGTGTAGGCTTTGGCTGGATGTCTAAATCTAGACATTCAGATTAATGGGATTTACTGTTTGCCAAACACCATTGTCGTCAGCCATCCAGCGGTCTCTGACTCGATATATTTTGGGAACTATCCAAGGATATTCCGGCATTTGAAAAGTTTCCTACTGGGGTTGTAAACTGTGCTATCGATAAATGTTATTATTTAAAAAAATGGAAAATAACAAATATTTAGCCGCCACGCTCGGCTATGTTACGCTCACGAGAGGAAAGTTATATATACTTGGGTAAGAAGCTGGTTGAAATGTAACGACAACGTTACGAAAGTGTAATCGGACGAAGTGAAACTTCTTTGACTTACATTGTATTAAATCTTTACATAAACGTAGTGTATGTGATGTAAATAACTTCCGCTGTCTATTCGCTTACATCTTTTAAACCATTCAACGGATTTTAATGCATTTTCTTCAAGAAGCACCAAACTGAAGGTCTACGGAGCCTACGTTCACTCCAGACTGACGTATGCGGCTCCTGCCTGGTACTCTTTCTGCTCAGGGCTGCAGATCCAGCAGAACAAGTGCCTACGTATGATATTAGGAGCTCTGAGGTACGTCAGAAATGACGTCATCCACCGTGACACCAGGACGCCCATTGTGGAGGTGTTCGTCCGGAACTTGGCGAGGCGAATATGATCCACCAAGCAGACAACTCCCCGCACATACATCTCCACGGCATTGCCAGCCAGCACCCAAGAACAGCAAACACTGCCTCGTGAGCCGTATCAGTGGCAATACTCGGACTTCACCATTTAATTAATTGACCTGAATGGACCCATGGAACCAGCCCGTATGATTGCAGGCAAAATAGAATACCAGGCATCAAATTGATGCCTGAGGAAGATGCCCGGGTAGGGAGGTAGTGCCTCGAGGCCTGCGCTCTTCAACTGCTGTTGAAAAGAACCCGGGTAGATATGTATGTCGGAGTGCAATAGTCTATGGAACGCTGGCGCCATCTGTCTAACGGCGTGGGGCAGAGTCATTAAGTGACAATCCGGCGCGCGTCTCCCCAGTTCTCGGGTGACGGTCCTCTAAAGTGGTCGACTATAGAAACTGTCGCGTTCATAGCTATTATTATCGGGAACATTAAGTGATTGAATTTTATAATCTGAGTTAATAAAGTGTTTGATTGCATCAACATTATCCACCAACGCCCACAGTATGGAAATTAAATTATGAATTTCATTAATGACGATGTCGGCGGAGAATCCTACGCCCCTATGCTTCTTCTCTTCTCTCTTATTCATAAAACATACAAATTATAGTACAGAAACCTCGAAAACATTATGGATTAGTAATGTGATGTCGTAATGAACAAATTATTGTGCGATTAAATAGCAAACGCTGCCTGAATCTTACTAGATAGATCAAATTAATGTACTACGGAATTGTACATCTTAAAAAGATCTTTAAAAAAATCTGCTATAGTATATATTTATGTTAAAAGAAGAACCCACAGTAACCGTTTATATTTATACATATTACATGAAACTATGTGTCATTTACCAAGCTATTTTATACAATACAGTATAATTTTTTATTCAATTAAATACATTATATGCGTTGTATATTTCGTGTAGATTAAAACGGCCTTTAAGAGTATTTAAATAAATTGGATATTTTAGAAGATATCACAGGTTTAAAGAGGGAAGACGCAACGGGTGGAATGCCGTACGTTTCGTCCCGGTTGGCATACTTTAACACCCACATTTGAGTGTATACAGACGCAGTTGTGCGAGTCATGTATTTTGTTGCAATTATTCTTAGTGAAGTGTAAATGGGTACAGGAAAGCTTTAATGGACACTTACACATACGTATCTTAAGTAACGAAAGCTTTTTTCTAATCTGCCATAAGAATTTTCAATTAAAAAAAGGCTTTCGTGGTCGTGCCTCAATCTCAAGTAACGAAAGCTTTTCCCTACCATGCCATAAGAAGCTTCATTTTTAAAATAAGGCTTTCTTGGTCGTGCCTCAGTTTCGAGTAACGAAAGCTTTCCCTACCATGCCATGAGAAGTTTCATTTTTAAAAAAGGGCTTTCTTGGTCATGCCTCAATCTCAAGTAACGAAAGATTTTCCCACCGTGCCATGGGAAGTTTATTTTTAAAATAAGGCTTTCTTGGTCGTGCCTCAATCTCAAGTAACGAAAGCTTTTCCATATCATGCCTTAAGAAGTATCAATTAAAAAAGGGCTTTCTTGGTCATGCCTCAATCTCAAGTAACGAAAGCTTTCCCTACCATGCCATGAGAAGTTTCATTTTTAAAAAAGGGCTTTCTTGGTCGTGCCTCAGTTTCGAGTAACGAAAGCTTTCCCTACTATGCCATAAGAAGCTTCATTTTTAAAATAAGGCTTTCTTGGTCGTGCCTCAATCTCAAGTAACGAAAGCTTTTTCCTACCATGCCATTAGAAGTTTCATTAAAAAAAGGCTTTCACGGTCGTGCCTCAATCTCAAGTAACGAAAGCTTTTCCCTACCATACCATAAGAGGATTCAATTTAAAAAAGGCGTTTTTGCTTATGTTATCAGATACTTACACATATGTATTTCAAGTAACAAGTAACAAAAGCTTTTCCCTAACGTACCATAAGAAGTCTCACTTTAAAAAAGGCTGTGTTATCGAGCTTCCATCCCTATAATTGAAGGCTTTTACATTTCCCCGTCTCTACAAGGCTCCGGGAAGCAGACATATTATATTAGCCGTTTCTTGCCAAATACATTCATTATCTGAGGTCGACGACCCCTCAATGAGAGACAGGCTCTGCCCTTCAGAGCTGTTTTTTAAGGGTATATTTGTAGCATTACTTTTATATCAATTTATAGTGATGATATGGCTCACGTTTATGGATTGAGTAGTTTATATTATAACTAGCAACCCGCCCTGACTTCTCACGGGTATATTTTGCCTACAAGTTTTGTTACACATGAATCACATGGAGAATTTAATAAACTCCTAATCAATTGTAGTAAATCAATGTATTTCATTACACAGGCCATTGTTAAATACACATAAACTAATATATCAAACATTTATAATGTCTAGTACCATTTTATCGGGAGTTTCAGTATTTCTATTATATCTCATAAGATATCCATTTAGATTATATAATGTTACAGATCATAATAATGTACATGAAATGCTTAAGTAAACTACATTATTTAAATTAATAATAATTAATACTATATATGTTTAAATAACTTTCTAATTACCGTATTGAATGTGAACATTTTCTTTAGATAGTAATATGGATATAGTGAGTTATCTACAAAAGATAGATATATGTTATATATGACTTTTTTGTAGATAAATAAATGAAGAGTTATCCCATCATACACAATTTTGTTATATCTCGATGGGATTCGGCAGCGTTTTCAATGAAAGCTCTCAGGTGATATAACTTTTTTCAACACTTCCAATTATCGTTATATTTTAATCAGTTTATACAGAAATTTTAGAAATTATATATTAAAACTTTCCTTATGAATCGTTCTATCTATTAGTGAAAACCGCATGAAAATCCATTTAGTAGTTTTTGAGTTTATCGCGAAAATACAGAATGACGCGGCAGAGGGCTGTGTTTTATAAGAATAACTTTGTTATAGTAGAATTTCTAGAGATGGGACTTAATAAATACAAGACTTAATAAAAAATCGATGAGACAATAAAAAAGCTTGGGAGTGTATAAACTACTCCAATCTAATTAAAATTATGATGGTAAAAAAAACCCGACACCCGACTGGGTTTGTTTTGTATTCTTTTCAGGATACATTATGAAGAACAAACATACATACATATCATCACGCCTCATTCCATTCGTGGTAAGCAGAGACCACGTCCATCCAATTGCCACGATTCTTGCATATCTCCTTCGCTTCTTTCATTCTCATTAAACCTTTCATACGAGTTCGTATTTAAAATGTCCTGGATTTGGTCCAGGAACGTTCGCCTTGGTCTTCCCCTTCCAACTTTCGCATTCACTCTTGACTCATAAATCCTTTTTGTCAGTCTCCTTTCATTCATATTCTTATCACACTATTTCTTACTCTGTCACTCAGTTTTACTCCACTCCTACTTCTCAACGCTCTCATCTCTACCGCATTTATTTTACTTTTGTAATTCTTCTGCCATACTCAACTTTCACTACCATACATAAGTGTTGGCACCAACACTGCAGCATGCACTGCCAGTCTGGCCCTTTGAGACACCATCTGGCAGAGCACCATTTACCATATTCCCTGCACTTACTCTCCTTTCAATATCACTTTCACTTGTTCCATCTTTTGTAAATTTAGATCCCAAGTATACATATTCTTTCACCTCTTCCACTTGTTCCCTATCATCATCACCATTATTTTGAAGAAACCCTCGTAAATTCGTATATGGGAAACAATTTGTGGACAAACATATATTTGACGATTGAAAAGTAATGTAAAAGCCTACTTGAATATAGTATATTACTAGATAATTAGCATACAACGAGAGTGGCAATGATATACTTTCACCCCTTGCTGCCTATTCAATGTTTCATCAGACTGGGATCGAAAGTTCAATAAAAATGTAAATAACATGAAATGGAGTTAGATATTGAATCAAAAGCGCAATAAATCCGCGAACTTAATGACATATTTTAAACGAATAGCCAAAGATTTTGACATATAAACTGAGAGACTGTAATCTCGCTAAAGGAGGCCCACGAGCGAGATTATTGGCATCGGTGCATAGTGGACATCCACGACTCCGTACCAAGCGTTTTTCCCAGTCGTTTCTGAACCGCACCGCAAAGGAGTGGAATGCTTTACCAGCTTCTGTGTTTCCTGACTCCTACAATCCGGGTACTTTCAAATGCAGAGTGAATAGGCATCTCCTTGGCAAGCGCGGTCCACCCTAGGCTGCATCAATACTTAACATCAGGTTTGATTGCAGCCAAGCGCAGGCCTGTTACGAATTAACAAAAAAAAATAGATGCTCCCTCTCACCGCCGAAGGAGGCGGAATACCAGACGGACTCCTCTGAGGCACCAGGGAAGAATGCGCAAGTTCCCATGCCCATTCAGGTCGGGGTAAGTGCGTAAAAGTATTTCACAGCGCAAAAGAAACATAGCTTCGTCGCTTAAACTGATGGACGTCCACTGCTGGACATAGGTCTCACGTAATGATGTCCACAAGGTCCGATCTTGCGCCGCCTGGTTCCAACGGCTACCGGCGACCCTCTTTATGTCGCCAGTCCACCTTGTGATGGGTCTCCAACGTCCATCGGTCTATCGGACTATGTGCCCCGCCCATTGCCATTTCAGGTTCGCGAATCGTAGGGCTATATCAGATCACGTAGAAAAACTCCGACCATAGCCCTCTCCATCGCACGCTGAGTGACTCTAGGCTTTCGTATGAGGCGCAAAAGAAACATAGCGTCGTTTGTCGTCGTCGTTTCAACCGATGGACGTCCATTGCTGGACTCCACCTGGCTTCAACGGCTGTTTATGTCGCCGGTCCACCTTTTGGGGGGTCTCCCACGTCCATAGGTCTATCGGACTATGTGCCCCGCCCATTGCCACTTCAGGTTCGCGAATCGTAGGGTTATATCAGTGACTTTGGTTCTGCTACTTATCTCCTCATTTCTGATTTGATCACGTAGAGAAACGACGACCATAGCCCTGAGTGACTCTAAGCTTTCGTATGAGGTCCATAGTCAGAGACCACGTTCCGGAGCCGTAGGTCATCACTGGTCGTCGTCGAAAGTACGAACTTCCAACACAGGTATGATGAAAAATAATCATAGATATTAATTTCCCGACTGATTAGTACGTCCTAGTCAATCAAATTGTGTCATATATCCAAATATCGTTCATTTGTCGATAAATTACAATCAGCATATTCAGGTATGACCAAATGTAACTCGGCTAAGTGTCGTCACGTCAAAGTTTCGTATACCAAATTGGTGTCGCCCACTACAGGCCGTTCAACTCGTCTGCATCACTAGATTATTATTTTTCTCCATAGAAATACATCAAAAGCGAAATATTTTTCAGTCAAAGAAACCTTGAGCTATTTTGAATCAAATTCGTCTATTGGTAACGAATCTACCACCTTCAAGCTTGGTTCATTAGAGATGATACCATATAAAAACTTTGGATTTGTCGCGTCTCTCAGTAGTTCTCGGGTGACGGTCCGCCAGAGCGGTCGACTATTAAAACTGTAGCATTCCTAGCTATTATTATTAATGAGTTTCTGTAAAATGATATCGGGAACATTAAGTGACTGAACATTATAATCTGAGTTAATTAATAAAGTGTTTGATTGCACCAACATTACCCATCAACGCCCACAGTATGGAAATTAAATTATGTCATTATTGACGGTGTCGGCGGAGAACCCTATGCCCCTATTCTCTCTTATTCTACGACTTATATAATACTTGGACTAAAACTTTCGACGGCCTCGTTGGCGCAGTGAAAAAATACACGCTTTGCTAGCATAGGTTTCGGGTTCGATTTCCGGTAGGATAAATTTAGGAAATTGTATTTTCTAATATGTCTGAGTCTGAACTGGGGGGAGGCTTCGGCCGTGGCTAGTTACCACCCAACCAGCAAAGATTTACCGCCAAACAAGAAATCTGTGTTCCGGTACGACGCTGTGTAGAATCCACAAGGGGTGTATCGCCTCTTATCAGATTAGTGCGTTTCCACCATAGGCTGCATCATCAGGTGAGATCACCATCAAAAAAGAACTTCAAACACCTTATGAAAATTGCTCTGACGAAGGAGAATGAAATTTGCCACACTTATCTACACTAATATTATAAAGAGGAAAGATATGTATTTTTGTATGTAACGAATAAACTCAAAAAGTACTGGACTGGATTTAATAATTCTTTTTTCATTAGAAAGCCACGTTATCACTGAGTAACATAAGCTATATTTAGTACTAGATTACTACAGAAATGTTTAGAAATTCCTATTAAAACCAGTCGAAGGTGCAAAAAAATTAGCCATAAAATGTCTTTCATTGCATACGCTGTGAAGAGTACTGATGATAGGACAAAAAATGTTCGACAATATTATAGAATATATCAGTATCTACAAAAAACTTCGTTAGGCCATATGTCTAACTATTGTAGTTACGTCATGATTACTGATGATTACTTTTTGAATTATTGAAATCGGACATTCCATTCAAAAGATATCGTGAAATAAAAATACATGCCAGCGGCGGCAACCACGCAGCGCAGGAGATGGGGGAGCACCATTATGAACTAGGTTACCTTACGCAGTGGACTCAAGCGACATTGAACATTTCGAGTTTTTTTAACACATTTTTATGCTTCACTTAAAAAGTTCTTTTCAGAGCTGCTTAGTCTTAGTATTAGGAATCATACTTTTGCCCAATATTTGTCAATTCATGGTCGTTTTAATTATCATGCTTATCACTTAAATATCGGTATCTATTTATGTCTACCCGTGCGAAGCCGGGACGGGCCGCTAGTATCATATAAATTGTAACTATTGAAAACTAGCAGGGAATCACTGCCATTGGTGCTTAGACATAAATGTCTCATTATGTGAGGTTATAAAAGTTACTTCAGCTATCAGTTTCAATCAACGTCAGCTATCAGATATTGTGTTTTAAGTTATATAAAGCTAAATGTATTAATATCCCTCAGTGCCTGATGACCAAAGTCTTCGAACAGTGCGTGTTGCCAGTGATGACCTACGGTTCTGAGACGTGGTCGCTGACTATGGGCCTCATGCGGAAGCTCAGAGTCACTCAGCGTGCGATGGAGAGGGCTATGCTCGGAGTTTCTCTACGCGATCAAATCAGAAATGAGGAGATCCGTAGCAGAACCAAAGTCACCGACATAGCTCTACGAATCGCGAACCTGAAGTGGCAATGGGCGGGGCACATAGTCCGACGAACCGATGGACGTTGGGGTCGGAAAGTGCTGGAATGGCGACCCCGCACTGGACGACGCAGTGTAGGAAGACCCCCCACAAGGTGGACCGACGATATAAGGAGGATCGCCGGTAGCCGCTGGAGCCAGGCGGCACAAGATCGGGTCTTGTGGGCATCATTTCGTGAGACCTATGTCCAGCAGTGGACGTCCATCGGTTGAAGCGACGACGACGACGACGACGAAATGTATTAATATGTCATAACATTAATAGAAAAGAGTAACTGAATTTCTTGCCGGATTCTTCTCAATAGATGACACCGGTGGTAGATACAGTTAACAAGAAAGTTTATTGAGCTTAGTGGAATTAAAGAATACTTTAGTTTGGTTATTCACTTTTATTTTGAAATCCTATTTAATTTCATAATGATGTTCAATAAAAATACATGAAATTAATAAAAAACACACGTGACACTGTCATGTATTTGACATACAGAGTATATATGTGTATCTGTCAATCGCTGACAGTTATGTCAAACGTCAAAAGAGTTTATATTGTCAAAAACAATAAGGAGGTTTTTTTTTGACAATATAAACTCTTTTGACGAAAACAATAAGGAGGTTCACTAAATTGCGAATCCAGAATCACTCGCTGTGCGAGTGTGGCTTGGACAAGGGAAAAGTTAGCCATTTTTTTTTCTTGTCCGTAAAACCTCCCTTAAATGTTGAGTGTTGTTTAATGTTTGTGTTCTCCGCGTATTGTGAACTGATATGTAAGTTTATTAAAATAAAATCAAACAACAATATATTTTATAATTTAATTATTATTTATTATTTTTATCATAACTTGTTTTGTGACGTTGTAGATTAACCATTGGACGATTGTTACACTTAAGTCGCTTTTTGTAGATGATACTTCAGCTATTAACAAATGTACTCACTATTGTGATAAAATCTGCCTAAAGTTCATCCTAAAAATTAGTTAGGAAACTGATGCGTGCTTTGTTCACACTACGTGATATTGGCGAAGTAAAATGTACCCCATTGGTACAACTGAAAGCCGTTAAATAAAAGAAGAAGAAGAATAAGGAGGTTACGTTCGACAAATTGCTATTGTGGTTAAGTTTAGTTTTTAAAATGTCTGATGTTCTACATATCTTTGTTAATTTTTCCTTTAATACGAAGCTTCTCTTGACTATAACAAATAGAATAACGAAAGAGTTATTTAAATTAGGGCATAGGGAAATAGGGATTCGTTTTTATATAAATAGATTATTGTAACAACTCTTTTTGACTGTAGTTTTGATAATAGAAACTAAATAAACTTATAATTTCAATAAATACCTTAACACCATAATAAAAAGCTATACATGCAAGTGTTGTGTTTTAACGAAACTTTTCTCATTTATATTTTAAAAAATAACGACGATTTGCTTATCGCAATTGATTCTTTAAAATAAATATGATGTTACAAGAAGATAGTATTATTCTTTTATTAATTTAGATATATTTACATTTGATCGAGATAAAAAAGGCTACACAACATCGATCCCCATAAAAATTAATTACAAATATTTTTCACACTATAAAGGGTTACTAAACAAACCCCTAAATAGTTAAAACAAATAATTAATCACCCACGAGGCGTTGAATGTATATTTTCGACACCCCGAGGCAATTTTTAACCCTTCACAAATGATGGGTGCTTAAGAATGCATGAAACTAATTGGAAAGTATTTAGATTATTAGTATGAGATATTACTTTTTAAAGCGGAATTTTATCATGGCCTCTTGTTCTTCCGTTCATGTATCGCATGTCGCATTACAGAGCAGTAAAAGCCAGGATTAAAACTTTTGCCTTTAAAAAAACTAGATAATGTAAATTGTAACCTATGACTTTCTTCTTTATTTTAATATGAATATGTAAAACACAATTACATAAGA
This sequence comes from Elymnias hypermnestra, assembly GCA_015832385.1. Lineage (NCBI taxonomy): Eukaryota > Metazoa > Arthropoda > Insecta > Lepidoptera > Nymphalidae > Elymnias > Elymnias hypermnestra. The sequence goes on along the minus strand of JACTOM010000351.1, from coordinate 383,941 downwards.
CACATGTGTACACACACACAAACCTACACAGACACTCACGTACACACCCCTGTTACGGCGGGCACACAATAGCGATTCGAGCTATACGTGGGTACCGTACAGTATCTTGGACGGCAGCCAAACTCCTGGCAGGTGATCCCCCATGGGAGCTCAGGGCGGAAGTTCTCACGACTGCTTACCAGTGCAGAGTAGCCGCGAGAACCAGAGGGGAATTACCAGACGCTGATGAAGTAAGAAGGGTCAGGGTTCTAGCTGACAGAGCTTTGACCCAAAGGTGGCAGGAGGATCTCGGGTCCCCAACGGCGGGCGTGGCTATAGTAGAGGCGATCCGCCCTCATCTGGATAAGTGGCTGGGCAGAGAGCACGGATCGCTCTCCTACAGGTTGGTACAGGTGCTTACCAGTCATGGTTGCTTCGGTAAATACCTGTATCAAACTGTTGGCTGTGAGCCGTCGGCCAGCTGTTACGAGTGTGGTGCCTCGTTAGATACAGCTTACCACACGGTGGCAGAATGTCCCGCCTGGGGTTCTCAGCGACTCATTTTGACGTCGCTGATCGGCACAAACCTCTCACTGGCTAATATTATAGATGTAATGCTCATCAGTGAGCAGGCCTGGAGAGCGGTTGCCTCCTTTTGCGAGACTGTCATCTCGCTTAAGGAGGCACGACAAAGGGAGAGGGTGAATGCCGCTGAGACACTCCGGCCCAGACGAAGGGAAGTAGGAAACCGGAGGCGGAGGTTCATGCAACTTCTCCCCCTGTAGAATATCTGTGAGCCGAATACAACCGAGGGGTCAGAGAGGAATGCCTCAACGAACCTCTGGCTCCCCACTCATGGTTGACGAAGGTCCCGTTGGGTTTTAGTGGGTATTGCGAGTTCTTCCCCCTCGCCGAGTCCCACACTCCCGACCCCACAGTCGGGGTACGTAAATGCATTTACCAGCGTCAAAAAAAAACTCACGTACACACGCAAGCGTTTATTTTTATTATTCTGTAAAACCATAAAGTAATAAAACGATATAAGACTCTCATCTTTAATCTATTGTAAAAACTAAAAGTGTGAATGTTCTACAAAATTAGTTTTCAAAAACAAATGTGTATCTTGTTTTATTAATTATTTCCTAAAACGAATTCTTCAATGACAATTTAAAGCCTTCGTCTTTCTTATTATAAAAAAAACCTATAATGACACTTTACGTCAATTGTCACAACACCAATGTCAGAAAAATAGACACATATATAAATCTAAGGTTATAATACATGGACAGTTTGAAATAGATTCAATCTTTGTTTCATGTCACCACAGAGGCAAAGTTCTTTTTTATTTTATCACTAAAAGTCTTTCAAATAAATGAACGAATGAAATCACACGTGTGTCATAAAAAAATGTATGGACAAAAATCGCTTTTACTTGATCAGTCAATAATCTTCTCTAAAAACAGATTGATTTGTAAAAATCAGTAACAATAAATATATTCAACGACATTTTAAAGTTTCAGATGTCCTCTTGAGCACCGAAAAATCGCGTCATTTAAAAAGTTAATTTGAAGTTTAAAAAAAACCCTTTACAGTATGCATATACGATCTCTTTGATTAACTGACATAATTGTAGGTTTAAAAGACAAAATAGAGAAGTCTTTTATACATTAATACGTTATAGAGACTGACTTTTTACGGCGTAGAGAAAAAATTAACATCCCGTAATAAAATTACGTTATCTACAAATAGAAACCTTATAAAAATGACGTCGGACATACAAAACTAACAATAAAGCCGGGTCTCATTTGACGATTACTTTTTCATGGGCCATAAACAATGGCTGTGCGCCGGCGTCCTTTGTCGGAGAGTGAAATTTAAAAAAAAAAGTGTATCAGCGCGTACATTTGCCGCGCTTTTTAAACTTCGAATCGGATGCGAAAAAAATAATACGCAATGTGCACGTAGCACGCGCGACGCCATATGCTCGGGGAGGAGAAAAAATACTTTTTTTTTCATTACGCCAGAAGCGCGGCTCGTTTTTTTCATCCATCAAACACCCTCGCCGGAGATAAGAGCCGGAAAAAATGGTAACATAAGCATAATATTAGTAGACGGCAGTAAGTTAAATAAAAACTTCACACAAAAACTGCTCATTTTGAGGTTAAATAGATGCCTTTGCAGGCGCTTGCGGTTAGGGCTGCCGACTGTATTGCAATCGAAAGATGTCTGAAAGTTTAGTTGTTAAAATATAATAATATAATATATTATAAAAAAAATACATTATTTTACTAAAACAAACTCATTGGTCTAGTGGTTAGCATGTTCGACTACAGATATGAGGTCCTGGGTTCGAGTCCCGGGTCGGGTCAATTCAAAATCGATATTGAGTTTTCTATTTAGATTTTCTCAATATTTGCCCGAAGTTGGGAAGTTGGCGGTTAAGCCGTCGGTCCTGCGCCTGATCTCTCTCCGGTCATGACGGATTCCGGTCACATCGGACTATGAGAGTGAAGGAATAGAGAGTGCACTTGTGTACTATATGCCTGCCAATCCGCAGTGGAGCAGCGTGGTGGGTCTATGCTCTAAAAACCCTCGCACCTCGGAGTGAGCAGGCCTGTGCCCAGCAGTGGGACGTTGAAAGGGCAGCTACTTACTAAAACAAAACCAATATTAAAACAGCTGATGGATCAAATCACAGGTCAACGAACTGATCAAAGAAGGCCCGGCGGTGATGCTGTTTTCGATTTTATTTTACATTGCTGGTTTTTTTAGTAATGTATCTTTTATGACAATATTATTGTTGTTTTATAAATTCATAATATTGTTATTTTGTTTGCCTTTGCCACTTTTTTAATAGTTAGACAACTATTAGTTTACTTTTTTTTTTAATTCACTACAATGTCGTCGTTTTCTATGATTATAACGTTACTTACCTTGTATTAAAATAAATATATTATTTGTCCGTGTATCTCGTAATAAGTTCTGTTGGAAACCCAATAAATAAATTAAATTAAATAGCTGACCCCATGAAAATACGGCGAAACCCATTTTGGCATTGCCTCTCCAATGGTGGTTTCAAAGTCTGTACCGTTTTCTATATATTTGAGTGATACTTACAATTGTCAAGTGAAATGCGACATGCGATAGGAGGACGAAAAGTTTACGATGAGATTTTTTCCGTCCAGATATCATTCGGCATTACAGAATGGGGGTAAAGTGAAAAACGCTTGGCTTGGCTTGGCAAGGCCAATATGGCGACGATCATGGCTCACTTCGGCTGTTTCACGTGAATCATAGTTTTATGTAGGTATACCGAACACTAACTAAGCTGTAGAAAAAAGTATGGATAGTAATTAAATAGAAACATTTACTAAAGGAAAGACAGCTACTGAATTAATTCTTTTTTCATATTAATCAATTGAAAACAAATTTGCATGTGTGTATGTGTTTTCTTAAATGTCGATTGCGCGTGATTGTGTAAGTGTTGCGCACGCGTGTGTATTTTTTTCAATGTCACGTGTGAGTGATTGTGTAAGTGTCGTGTATTAGTGTGTGTGTGTGTGTGTGTGTGTGTTTTTGAAAAGTAGCAAAGTACCCACTTAGAAACATTGTTATAAATTTAGTATTTTACGCTTGACTGTTTGTACGTAGTAGCCTTCTATATATTCAACAGTTTTTCTTATATATATTTATAAATAGAAAACAACGTTATGAGATATCGGCAACCCTGACAGAGGGTACAGGCGCAGGCGCAGGACATCTGTCGCGGTGCATTTCGTTTGCCACTCGTCGCTGATTGCATACTGCTACATTGTAATACACTAATAAAATATATACACAAAATTTATAACCTTTAGAGAAAGGAAAACTTAAATTTTATTTAAAGTTAACGCAGGATAGTGAGCATACTAGCGCTCCGGTGGGAATATGAGGTGACCCGTTCTTCGTAAGAGTCTACGTCGCGTTTGTCCAGCAGAACAAGTGCCTACGTATGATAGTAGGAGCTCTGAGGTACGTCAGAAATGACGTCATCTACCGTGACAACAGGACGCCCACCGTGGAGGTGTTCGTCCGGAACTTGGCGCGGAGAACATTCCGCCACGCGGACAACTCCCCACAAATACACCCCCACGGCATTGCCAGCCAGCGCCCAAGAGCAGCAAACACTGGGCGTCCCCTGCCCCGCAATGATGACGAAGACGACGCAATATCAGTGGCAATACCCGAACTTGACCATTGAATTAATTGACCTGTATGGACCAGCCCGTATGATTGCGGGCAAAACAAAATACCAGGCATCAAATTGATGTCTGAGGAAGATGCCCGGGTAAGGAGGCACTGCCTCGAGGCTCGCAAACCTCAACTAAAGTTGAGAAGAACAGTTTAACTGCTGTGTGCTGCAGCTGTGTCCTATTTCGTATCTACATACATAGTATTTGTTATTTATCGGAACGGATTGTTAATCTAATTTCAACAAAATCCCTCCAGCCGTTTAGGAGCAGTTCAGTGACACTCACGCATATAAGAATTACTACGTGAAGCTAAAGCTTATAGTTTATATAGAGAAGGAGTGAACAATAATAATATTTAATAAAAAACACATCACACATACGCAATATATATACGTCCAAATCGTACAGAAGCGTGGTTACGTGTATAGTTCGGCATTAGCTACAGTTAACAGGGGTGTACCTCAGGGCTCTATTTTGGGTCCACTTTTATATATATTATATTATGCGGACATTGCTAAAGAAATAGTGCACTGCATATATCACGCATATGCGGATGATTTGCAATTGTACTATCACTTCGACGCTAAAAATCTTCATGGGGCAGTACGCTTTGTTAACGATGACTTTTGTCGTGTAGTTGCTTGGTCTGACTGCGATTTATTAGTTTTAAAAGTCAAAATTCATGTCAATGGGCTCTGCTAAGTGACGCCGCGTTATTAATCCACATGTAAATTTAAATATTGGGGGTAACGTCATTGAGAGAGTTGACAAAGCGCGTAATTTGGGATTGCTGATGGACGCAGGTTTAAGGTTCGAAGAACATATAGCGGAGGTAGTTCGGAATTGTTTTTACAGACTAAAGATCCTCTACAAAGTTCGTGAATATCTATCAGTTGAAGTGCGTTCACAGTTGGTAGTCGATGCGTCTTATACAGAGAGTGCAAAAATGCATGTGCAAGATTTTGTTTTAAGATACCTCCTAGAAACCACGTCACTCCATTCTTGAACTGTTAAAAATGAGGTCTAGGAGGAAGCTACATCTTGCAGGTTTCCTCTTTGGCGTAATAGCACAAAGCAAGTCTTTCAACTTAGTAAATAAGTTGAATTGGATTGGTGATGGTGCCAGAGGTCTTCTTCTAGTTCCTTTTCACCGAACAGCAGCGTTTTGGCTCATTTGCATACTCCACCACAAAATGTTGGATTAACTCTCCTCCTCCAACCGTGACATACGGAATAGAACCTTAATAGAAGTCAAATTTGTAATTTAAATGAATTACGGTCGAATTTCTTTCACTAGTACGTGAGTGCAACCAATGTCGTGTATACAATATACGTCACCGTGTAGTGGGTAGACGCGTGACCGCTCGCATGTGTGTTTGTTCATTCATGAACACTCGTGAATGATCAGTGCTATATTTAGGTTTCCGACAACGAGCAGAAAATGCCGACACACATTCACTACACTAACGAAATATTTCATTTAACAACGATAGATGTAAATTAGATAGTGAGGTTCAAATTATAACACTAATAGAGCTTCTGAACTTCATTCAACTGTATCTCAGGAACTACCCCCTTTTTAAGCAAGTAGCAACCTAATAACGTCCCACAACTGGGCAAAGTCCTCTTAATTCATAGGAGAGATAACATTTGGAAGGCAAACCTCACTTCATACAATCGTTTCTATTTTGCCCGAGTCTGGACTTGTGGGAGGCAGTTACCATCCTAACTGGTAAAATTACCTCTTACCAGGTCATTGTGCATCCATTTTTGTCTGTATCGTCACTTACCATCGTAATATTGCACACAGTATTAACTTGAAATAACTTCTTGTGCTAAATCATTATATTTCTTAAACCGAGTGCAAGGGCGGTCTTATTGTTTCAAACAGTGACTGTCAGGCAATACTATATTATAGTGATTAATATATACTAGTTCTTTCCCGTGTTATGCCGCATTTATCTTAAATAAAAGTAATCAATGTTTCGTGCAATTATCTCGGAAGTGAGCTCTTACATCGTTCAGTCATGACCTTTTGGCCCATTAAAAGTAATCTAAGATACTCCTTATAACATCGGCTATCACCCAATGAAAACCTCGTTAAAATTGGTCAACTGTTTCAGAGATAAACGTGAACAAACGGATAAAGAGAAATAATTGCAAGCAATGTTTTTTCTTTGACATACTCCTTTTCCCTTCCCATTTATATACCTTTATATATACTTCGTGGAAGGTGTTATGTATCTGTGAACTTTGTAGTTAGTCTATGATTAGATTAGGGGAGAGGGGGATAGACTCTACAATGGGTGAAAAATAAACCACGTGAATAACAATATTGGATATAGGATAATAAATTAATTTGACATTACAAACGGACACTCCAATCTTATTTATCTGTATAGATAAGCTGAGTAACTTCGTCTGTGTAACAGTAGTCGTTCAGATAGTTTAAAAATGCGATTCACAAGTCAATACTTAATAACTCGATAACTTTTAGTACATCCCTTGAAATTGGAGTTATCGTAGTTCCACTGATACTTAAGAGCAGGGTTTTCAACTGGAACGGGAAATTCCAGTGACAATCCAAAGACAAAAGAGTATTGAGCCTAAAAACGCCACGTAGGCCTCTATCTGGAACGTGATGCGAGCACCGTGCCGCACTTTTACGACGTAACACTGTATGAATGCACTACCTGCTGCGTTCCCACGCCCAAAACTGGATAAAAAAAACATCAATGCCGAAGAACAAAAATGAATTTCACACCTTCGCGGAAAGGTTTTGGGCCGCTTTTATTACGTATGTGAAATAATAATGCGTTTACACTTTCGTGCGATCCATGTAAATTGAAGTAGGTAGCGACATCTATGAGTGTTTTGTAACACACATGCAAGTCACGCCATCTATTACGAAGTGGAGAACTACGTTGAACTTTTGCTGGTCGAATAAGTAGCGCCATCTAGTGTGAAACATAACTAAGTTGAATTCAAAAGTACGCGGCACCATCTGATAAAACATAGGAAATAAAATTGTCTAATTCATTCAAGTGGGTATCAAGGTATCAGAGGAAGAGGTGCAGACCAAATCAAATCAAATCAAAAATATCTTTATTCAAGTAGGCATATTACAGCAATTTTGAATCGTCAAATTATATTTTTTTCCACACTGTGATTCTAATATACGTCTGATGATGGTACTCAAGAACGGATTCAAATCTAAAGTTACCAGGGTTCATCGTTCATCATCATTACAATATCATATTAATTCACTGTATTTTAATTAAAATTAGAGCAATTCGTTCACTCCCAGGCGTGTCTATCGTCTAAGTAATCTTGCAACTTATAATACGATTTTTCTAACAACTTTCTTTTAACAAAGACTTTGAATATATTAATTGACATTTCTAAAACGTCTTGTGGGAGTTTATTATAGAAACGTATACAGTTACCCTTAAATGAGTTGTTAATCTAATGCAGCCTACTAGAATTTACAACAAGTTTGTTTTTGTTTCGTAAGTTATATGATGTACATTCACTCTTTTTATTAAAAGAGTCAATGTTTTTATGTACATACAACAAGTTTTCTAATATGTATACGCAGTGAACTGTCATTACGTACCACGACCCAACGATAGTGTGATAGTAGGAGCCCCATCCCACAATGAGAGTGAAGTAATACTGAGTGCACTCGTGTACTATGCTTGCCAGATGCAGTGGAGCAGCGGGGTAGGTCTAAAGCGAAAGGGGTCACCTGTAAAGTGTAGTGACGATCGCCAGTGAGGTGATGTAGGGTGACCAGTGAAGCGATGTGCGATGGTCAGGTAGGATGAATGATACTACACTCATAAAGCACTTTCACTTTTATTTTTGAGTCAGAAGGGTTGTACTGAAAGGGATTGGTAGATTGTTACGGTATGCTGGTTGTGAGAATAGAGGAGACACTATTATAATTATTACATTTATGAATATATAAGTGGCAACGCGAATTTACTGGGTAACAAATATAACCAGAGCGTGATTTCGAGACGTGGTGCTTTAACTACCTGGGACAAGGTCTATGGGTCCCTTATGGTCGAGGCACTTGAGATGGTAACGGCGCCTACGCATTGCTACGTATAAAAAAATGAGTAGTACGCATCTGTCCGTCCGTTGATAATTTATTTTACAATATTTGTTATATGATGTATGTCTATTTATTCTATTTTTATAATACAATATGCTGAGTGAATACAATGTTTAAAACTAATTAACAATATGCAAGTGTATAAATGTAGTGGCAACACTACAGGTCTATGCTCTAAAAACCTTTTCTTCTGTGTGAAGAGGCCAGCAAAGTGAGACGTAAATGGGCTGTTACTTAGTGAATCGACTTGAAATAGTATAAAAGCGACATCTAGTTAAGTGGTAGAAAACTATGTAGGATTTGATATTAAATAGCGCCATCTGGTAAGCTAGAGTAAAACTAAGTTGAACGCCAAAAAGTGACAATAACGCCACCTACTGTAGTAAGTTAGAACTACTCCACAACATTTGAATAAGCTTCTTAAAAGTACTAGTAAAGTACTACAGACAGCAGCACTTTACCCGAAAGCAGGAAAATTTTTAAGATTACTAACATTACTAAATAAAAAGCTATGCTTTCTTTCTCCCACTTCTTTTCGAGTCTAAATCGAATATCAATCCCAGAAAAAAATTCTGAGAACCATAATTGTAAGATATTTAATAAACAACTACACTCCCCTCCCCCGTCGATTCTCGAAGAAATTAACGACATCGCGGAATTATAAATAAACATTGTGCTTTATAAAATTATAATGGAATTGAAATAACTGGCTTTAGCTGCATTGCCAAATGATTTTTACGAGCCTTAAGCTTTATCTGCATTTTATGGCCGTCTGTGATGCGACATGCGATACATGGACGTAAAAACCACAGGCGATGGTAAGATACGTTTCAATTTAATATAAGGCACGCAAATATTATGATACATAAGTTAAATATACGCAGTCCATTTCTATTTAAAAGCTTTAAACTTTACTAAGTCGATAGAAAAGCTTCACAATGAAATTCCTAAGTTTAAATGAAATTATATTTCTAATAGTTCCTGAGATTAACGCTTTTACTCAATCAAACAAACAAACCTGTCGGATTAATAATATTAGTGTTGATTATATGAAGTGCAATCACGTACATATTCGATATCGAATGAGACTGAATCGTCACACACCACTATGTAACGCGAGACTAAAGACGGCTCTGGATTAAACCAGCGAGAGTATATCCTAAAATGTCCCTTTCAACTTTCCCATTCACTCTTGACTCATAAATCCTTTTTATCAGTCTCCTCTCATTCATTCTCTCTACATCCCCAAACCATCTAAGCATACCTTTCTCGATTTTAGTCACTACGTCTTCTTTTATACCACAACGTTCTCTTATCACAGTATTTCTCACTCTGTCACTCAGTTTTAATCCACTCATACTTCTCAACGCTCTCATCTCTACCGCATTTATTTTACTTTTATGTTCTGCATACCCAACTTTCACTACCATACAACACTCCTCATCAGCCAGTCTGGCCCTTCGAGACACCATCTGGCTATTCATAAAGGCGTGCAGAGCACCATTTACCATATTCTCTGCATTCACTCTCCTTTCAATATCACTTTCACATGTTCCATCTTTTGTAAATTTAGATCCCAAGTATACATATTCTCTCACCTCTTCAACTTGTTCCCCATCTATCAAAATATTGCCATTCATCATAGATTCATCTCTTTCAGAAAGCATAACTCTCGTTTTGTTTACATTCACTTACATTCCTTTCCTTTTCAAAGCTTCATTCATAATATTTACCTACACAATAATAACTATATATTTGCATCGATATCATGTTGCTGTGGTTTTTACTGCCCTTACACGTAACCATATTCAATGTAAACATGGAAAAACCACATACAATTACAGATATGGAAGAAAACATTAACAACACATAAAGTACTTGCTCCCTCCCCTCGTGCAATAAATCTCGTGCTCGCAATAAACAATTCAACACCGCCATCTGCCGGAGACGCTCGTTATTTGCTACAATAAATCACAAAAGTGACAACAGATGGCGGGAAAAGTTTGCCAATAACTCAGGAAAAGTTCGAGTACGATTTCATAAGCTTTCACAGCAGGTGTGAAAAGCTCCTCCCTCTACTCGACAATATAAACTGAAAAACCCACTATCCTATGAGTGATCAGGCCTGTGCCCAGCAGTGGGACGTTAATGGGCTTTTATTTGCGTGTTTTATATACCGAACTCCAACGTCGCAGAACTTAACATCACCACAAGGCATTTTAACAAAAAACAGAACCGCCATATAAATATCCTCTTAAAAGTAAAAAATAATTGCGTATTCTTTTTTAGAGTCCTACGTGTTCTTATATTAGGAGTTGCAATTTGATTACAGTAAGTAAAAAAAGTAAGTAGCAGCCCATTAACGTCCCACTGCTGGGCACAGGCCTCCTCACTCATATGAGAGAGGGTTTTTAGAGCATAGACCCACCACGCTGCTCCACTGCGGATTGGCAGGCATAGTACACAAGTGCACTCTCTATTCCTTCACTCTCATAGTCCGATGTGACGGGAATCCGACACGACCGGAGAGAGATCAGGCGCAGGACCGACGGCTTAACGTGCTCTCCGAGGCACGGGGGTGGATCACACCGCCAACTTCCCAACTTCGGGCAAATATTGAGAATATCTTAATAGAAAACTCAATATCGATTTCGAATTGGCCCGACCTGGTACTCGAACCCAGGACCTCATGTAGTCAAACATGCTAACCACTAGACCAATGAGGCAGTCAGACCATTTGATTACAGAGAGTTAGATATTCTGCCACAAATCGCACCCTTACTGTAAGCCGGTGAGGAGTTCCTTTAATCATCATATTTACCAATGATATGATTTAATAATGATGATTGTAAAAGAATCTGCCAAATATCGTTAATTTGCTCCCAGGAATTGAACCGGGTGAACCGATTTTGATGATTCTTTTTTTATATGAAAGTTGGTGCTTTCATAGGGTCCCACTTTTTAGTTCAGTTCTGATGATGAATCATCTATGACAGAACCAAATAGACCAAAATTTGCATTGAGCATGAGTGCGACAAATGCACGAATAACTCAAGATCAATGCCAACCGATTTCGATTATTCGATTTTATTGGAAAAGGTATACTCCAAGGATTGTCTGATGATAGTTTGGTTAGGTTTTGATCATGGGATCAATGACAAAGTAACGGAACTCTTCAATTCTTAAGAGAAAATTAACGATAATCGGCAGAATCTTTTATAGGCTATCAGGACAACTACCGTAAGGTCGGTATGGTCAACGGAACTCCTCAACGGCTTACATTAAGGGTGTGATTTGTGGCAAAATATCTAACTGTCTGTAATCAAATTGCAATGAGCTTTCGTTTGTTACTGTATTGTAATATTTATTAGGTGTATTATGTTTGAAGCGGTGGTAGCCAAGAGACTGGTGATAGAGGAATGGCAAAATAACCGACCTATGACGTATAAGGTTGCGGGTTCGAACCCCGGTGTGGCGGTACCAACGAAAATTTCATTTTGTCAAGTTGTTTTATTTAAACGGTGCTGTGTCATGAGCAACACGTTTTTTAAGTGTACCCATATCCAGAAAAATTTACTAGTTTACTTCAGATTCACTAATCACTTATTCGTCGCCGTCGCTTCAACCGATGGACGTCCACTGCTGGACATAGGTCTCACGTAATGATGTCCACAAGGCCCGGCGACCTTCTTTATATCGTCGGTCCACCTTGTGGGGGGTCGCCACTCCAGCACTTTCGGCCCCCAACGTCCATCGGTCCTTCGGACTATGTGCCCCGCCCATTGCCACTTCAGGTTCGCGATTCGTAGGGCTATGTCGGTGACTTTGGTTCTGCTACGGATCTCCTCATTTCTGATTTGATCGCGTAGAGAAACTCCGAGCATAGCCCTCTCCATCGCACGCTGAGTGACTCTGAGCTTCCGCATGAGGCCCATAGTCAGCGACTACGTCTCAGAACCGTAGGTCATCACTGGCAACACGCACTGTTCAAAGACTTTGGGTCTTCAGGCACTGAGGGTTATCGGACGAAAATATCTGGTCTAGTTTCAGTAGGAAGATCACTTATTCACTAATCAAAAAATAAATAAAAACATTAACAAAAAAAAACTGTTCCAAATATATGCTGCATATATATAGTCTCTCCCACCTAGCTAGACGCGAGAGCTGCCAAGTGGGCACGCGGGACACACACACCTTGAGTGACGCCGACCCCAAATATAAGATTACAAAGAACAAAAATTACGCATTTATTTTTTGTTAAATTTTTTATCAGACACAGATATTGTTTTTAAGGGAAAGCGAGATCGTTGTTGTTTCTATATACCGAGCATTTTTCACATTAACTCACGTTTTAAACCTCCCCTGGACTTCCATAAATAGTTCAAAACCAAAATTAGCCAAACGGGACCAACAAATAGCTATTGCTTTGTATATATACAGATTTATATTAGAAAAATAATGTCACAGAGCGTTATTGGCTCCTGTAAATGTAGTGGGTAATGAAAACCCAGTTGAAGCAGTTTATGTGCGACAGTTAACTGGCAACCCCTTGTTGCGGCTGCCTAATGGGGTATTCCCACCATATGTGTCCCCTATAAATGTACATATGGCAACTAGCTGGGGCATGCGAGTTTGTCTTCTTCAAACTTACTAAACCAACTTTAAACTTTGACGCGAGGGTTCGCAAGAGCAGGTCCTGGTTTCGATATCCGCCATGGCAAATTCCCAATAGGAAACTGCATTTACTAATTTATCTAAGTCTGTATTATTGGGAAGCTTCACTAGGACATATGAAATGAAATATTTATTTATTACGTACAATTTATACATTTTTTTCTGTGACATCCTGACCCCTAAACTAGGAAGACCCGTATTATAGGTGCCAGTGCCTACCCAAACAATGTACATGGTATATAATATACTAGACGTACTCAACAATAAAAATTCAATTTTAGGTTTTGTGCAAATATAAAAAAAAGAAAAAGTATAGGTATGCATGCATGACGTGTAATTGTGCGTGTGTGTGCGTGTGTTTGTGTGTGTGGGGGGGGGGCTGTGTGTTTGTATGAATGTGTGTGTATTTGTATGTTTAAATTTGAGTTTATGGGTGCGACGCTTTCACGTCTCCCTGTAATTAAGTTTAGATAATAGTTTTAGTAGACATTTTTTCAGTTCTTATTTGTTCATTGTCAGTATATTAGACTTTTTATTAATATTTCTGTATAACGGACTTAGGTAAGTATTCTGTCTTCTAGCATATCAAGAATAAGGTTTGCATTACCTAACGAGCTTGTGCTGAAATTACCTCTTGCTAAGTTAGCGCGCTTTAATCTTAGATTGTAAACAATTCACATTAAGTAAACAATCAAGCACAAATCTATCTCTAATTTCTGTCTGTGTGAATATATGTTCCCGCTAATCTCTGAAACACAGATTCCGATGTGACTTTCACAAGCAGATTTCTGATGTTATAAAGAGTAACATAGCCTACACTTATAACAAGTAATACATACATAGCATCACGCCTCATTCCCTTCGGAGTAGGCAGAGACAACATCCTTCCACTTGCCACGATCCTTGCATATCTCCTTCGCTTCTTTCAATCTCATTAAACCTTTCATACAAGTTCGTCGGTTTAGAGTACTCTTGACCTGGCCGTTATTTAAAATGTCCTGGATTTGGTCCAGGAACGTTCGCCTCGGTCTTCCCCTTCCAACTTTCGCATTCACTCTTGACTCATAAATCCTTTTT
>JACTOM010000351.1:349425-365048 GCA_015832385.1 Elymnias hypermnestra | reverse complement strand
CCGTCACATCGGACTATGAGAGTGAAGGAATAGAGAGTGCACTTGTGTACTATGCCTGCCAATCCGCAGTGGAGCAGCGTGGTGGGTCTATGCTCTTAAAACCCTCGCTCCTCGGAGTGAGGAGGCCTGTGCCCAGCAGTGGGACGTTAATGGGCTGCTACTTACTTACTTCGTACGTCACTTGTCGCCGCGCCGGATTCATTTGCCTGTTCGGTCTACCAGTGCGCGGTTGAATAAATCTGTGACCTGTGCGACATATTAGTAACGCCACACTTAACCCGCCCGCTGTAGTGTTGTCTAGTCGCTGGGCTAGGCGAGTCACTGGCAGGAAGCAGGACATGGCTGTAATGCCTGTCCTCCGGCATTTCAGGTTCACGACAGTGCTAGGGAGTACCACGCGTGCAAGGTGACTCTAAGGTAGGAGTACCACGCGTGCTGAGTGACTCCACCTGTTCGAACGAGCTCACTCAGCTTGGATTTTCCTGAGAGCGTCCGGAGTCAAGCAACCGCAATTGCACCCCTGAACCTGGGTGCTGGATTCAGGCCAGTGACGCATTATTCCTACCACCAGTGCTGGGCGGCAACCAGATTTTAAGGCCAATAAAAGATTTCCTTCAGAGAGTCTTTTATTGACCCACCCCTGTCTGCCGCGAAACAAGCTAGATCGCGACAATGAAACAGTCGTATTTCTATAAAATTGTACAGGTTTTTTTATATTAATTTTATTGACATTTGGGTAACAAACAATGTTCTAATAGAACTTTACTTAAAACAAACACATCAGCAAAGTTTCTACTTATAGGAAAAGATAAACGGCTTTTTTTTATTGCATGAGCATAGAAAAATGTTTGACCTTATAATTGATAAAAACCGCCTACTTCCCTCTCCTTTCTTTGACGGTCTTCCTATACGTTGGATTGTCTGGAGGAGACCGCCAATTAGCAATAAGACCGCACATTTTAAGTTAAGTCTTTGTATTATTCTATTTCTGTTTGGTGTTCAATAAAGTATACTATCTTACTATCTATCAATGAAGATAGTTCTAGAAACGTTAAAGTTGACAAAAACGTGACGTCCCTGACAACGGAGCCGTACAACTTCGGGAATATTAAAGAGTTCCGCGAACCACAGTCGGCATATTTCCTCCTGGGGAGTTCCACTACATTAAGCACTAATTTTGGAGAAGGGAGGAGGGGGGGAGTTCCCATCTCAATTATAAAGGCAATCATAAAGTTGGTGTTTCCAAGAAATCGTCCGTGCAAGAAATTGTTTAAGTTTTCAACACCAAAAATTGCGTATTGTAAAAGTATTTTTACGGTTACGCTATTAGAGATCCTGGGTTCGATTCACGGCAGAGAAAATTGCAGTTTTCTAATTTATCTGAGCCTGAACTGTTACCAGATTAACTACTACTAGTTTATAACCAAATTACGTGAGCTTTTAATAAATAACGCTGTGCAATTTTATTATAAAACAAACATAAGTAACGAATAACTAACTAAGACTGTATTAATGACATGTTTAAAATGAATATATTTAGAAATTAGATTTTGTTCGCAAATATCACTTATATCGTTTATATTATATAAAAGGTAAGGTAAGTAGCAGCCTATTAACGTCCCACTGCTGGGCACAGGCCTCGTCACTCATATGAGAGAGGGTTTCTAGAGCATTGACCCGTCATGTTGCTCCACTGCTAATTGGCAGGCATATTACACGAGTGTACTCTCTATTCCTTCACTCTTATGACGTGACGGCCATCTGACACTTTAACTTGCTCTCCGAGGCAAGGGGTGGATTCAGGCAAATATTGAGAATATCTAAATAGAAAACTCAAAATCGATTGCGAATTGGCCCGAGACTCAAACCCAGGACTTCATGTCTGTAGTCGAACATACTAACCACTAGATCAATGAGATAGAGTTACTTAATTAAATTTTACTTGAATACGATTATTTCAATAAGATTATAAATAGTATAAAGATGAACTTATAAATACAATAAAGCCCGCGAAACGCTTACTCGTTGCATACCGTACTTTTGTCAGTCACATCAACGAATAGCTCGTTTTGGTGGGAAAAGGATTTCGGGCTTTCGAAGCGTCACCATGACTTATACAAGAATTATCGTTATTCTTCTTATCATGGATGGTCATGTCTATTGGTGGAGGCTTTTACGAGATAATTTACACGAAACCTTAACTAACTATATACGAAAATCATCGTCAAAAATCACTTTATCTATTAGTGAAAACGCATGTATTTATGAGTTTATACATACATACATACATAACATCACGCCTCATTCCCTTCGTGGTAGGCAGAGACAACNTTCTCAACGCTCTCATCTCTACTGCATTTATTTTACTTTTGTGATTCTTCTGCCATACCCAACTTTCACTACCATTCATAAGTGTTGGCACCAATTTTATCATTATTACAAAAGATACATCTTTTGTTCTAAAACAGATATAAAACTCAGCAATTAAACATCATAATCAACGATGCTTCAAATTGCTTCGTAGAATTTCGACCCTACCTCATTAAGCAAATACAACAAACCTTAGAAGGAATTCGAGAAATGTTCAGCCATTAAAAATTTAAGGGCTCAGCGTTTTTCCCGAATAAAAACTTCGACAATTAAAAAGAATTGAGACTTTAGACTCACCTCTGCAATACAAACTTATGAATTAAGGCTACTCACAGACGTGGTGGTAAGACAGTCGCATGATCTAATAGTGGTCAGACTTAATACAAAAATTAATTACTATATTTGTTATTTATGTTGAGGTCTTTGTAATTATATCAGTAAAACGTTTCTATGTGCCTTATTGAAGTCGTCGTTTTAACGACGACTTCAACTGTGATTGGTGGACTTATTGTTGTGGCACGAGAAGTGTAATATAATAATGAAGATTCGGGGAATAGTATACCTACTGAACCAATAGTCGATTTCTTAACAACGGATATTCTAATGGCGATACATAATGCTTCACCTTTTCTTAGGTTAAGTTGAGGTTGTTTTTATTTGCTGAAAAGTTTTTCTTTAACCCTATTCTATCTGAAGATAAATTATGACATAGACATAAGAGGTAATTTACTTGTTATTGGCAACTATATATTATGGTATAGAGGTATTATTTATTAGTCGATATTTCTTTGCTGGTAAGATAAGTAAAAGCCCATTAACGTCCCTCTGCTGGGCCCAGGTCCCCTCACTCATATGAGAGAGGTTTTAGAGCAAAGACCCACCACGCTGCTCCACTGCGGACTGGCAGGCATAGTACACAAGTGCACTCTCTATTCTTTCACTCTAATATCATTCATTTCTTTGCTACCTAAATTATGAATTGCAAGTAGGAAGCTAATTGTTTAAAACTAGATTATTCGTGATATAATTAACATTTGGTACCATATCCATATCCATATAGAAATCTGTTTTATTTTGTCGATATTTCAAACCAGTTACATAGGTCTTGGTTTTTATTGTATTGTGACATTTGATTTTAAAGCGTAATAATGTATATATATAGGAGTGCAATAGTCTGTTAAATGCTGGCGCCATTCGTCTATCGACGTGGGGCAGAGTCAATAGTGACAATTCGTTGCACGACACTCGGTAGTTCTCGAGTGACAGTCCGCCAGAGCGGTCGACTATTGAAACTGTCGCGTTCCTAGCTATTATTGTTTGTATTTGTGTAAATTGTTATAGGGAATATTAAGTGACTGCACATTATAATCTAAGTTAATTAATAAAGTGTTTAATTGCACCAACATTATCCCCCAAAGCCCACAGCATGGAGATTGAACTATGGATGCCACTAACGATGATGTCGGCGGAGAACCATACGCCCCTATGCAATATGCTCTTTCTCTTTTATTCTCCGACATATATATGTAAGTATTTGATTTAAAAACATGATTGAATTTTATATTATTGTAGCTGGTCCACGGCATTGAAAAACTGGATGGAGAAGGGCATCAATAGGGATGCGTGGAAGGAGTTGGAGGAGGCCTTCACTCTTAGAAAGGGGTCCACATCAAAGTGAGAAAACTAACCATACTAACAAATAGATTTAAAAATTACTAACACTACTAATATGAAAATGCTCATTTACAGAGATGTAGAATAAATGGCTTTATTATTATTATAATGTCATCAGGGTCATGTTTAATAGTTTCTTATAGATAGATATATAATACTTTTAGAGTATACCATAAGAAATATACATACAGAAAACACTTAAAAGACAAAATAGAATAATAAGGCAGCTTCATAGCGATGTAGCACATTTTTCCAGGCAGCCTTTCGGTTAGAGAGACAGCTATAAGAAAAAAGGTTAAAGGTTACATACATACATACATACATAGCATCACGCCTCATTCCCATAGGGGTAGGCAGAGACAACATCCTTCCACTTGCCACGATCCTTGCATATCTCCTTCGCTTCTTTCATTCTCATTAAACCTTTCATACAAGTTCGTCGGTTTAGAGTACTCTTGACCTGGCCGTTATTTAAAATGTCCTGGATTTGGTCCAGGAACGTTCGCCTTGGTCTTCCCCTTCCAACTTTCGCATTCACTCTTGACTCATAAATCCTTTTTGTCAGTCTCCTTTCATTCATTCTCTCTACATGCCCAAACCATCTAAGCATACCTTTCTCAATTTTAGTCACTACGTCTTCTTTTATACCACAACGTTCTCTTATCACACTATTTCTCACTCTGTCACTCAGTTTTAATCCACTCATGCTTCTCAACGCTCTCATCTCTACCGCATTTATTTTACTTTTGTGATTCTTCTGCCATACCCAACTTTCACTACCATACATAAGTGTTGGCACCAACACTCCAGCATGCACTGCCAGTCTAGCCCTTTGAGACACCATCTGGCTATTCATAAAAGCATGCAGAGCACCATTTACCATATTCCCTGCATTCACTCTCCTTTCGATATCACTTTCACATGTTCCATCTTTTGTAAATTTAGATCCCAAGTATACAAATTCTTTCACCTCTTCCACTTGTTCCCCATCTATCAAAATATTGCCATTCATCATAGATTCATCTCGTTCAAAAAGCATAACTTTCGTTTTGTTTACATTCACTTTCATTCCTTTCCCTTTCAAAGCTTCATTCATAATATTTAGCATCTCCTGTAGCTCATTAGCGGATGACGAAGGTATTACTTGATCATCAGCGTAGAGTTTGATGAAACATCTGATGAGTAATTCATTCATTCTTAACCCTTACATACTTTCTTTTAAATCTGTCAAACCTGTAAAGGTTTCTTAAAAGATATCTATAAAGCAGCTTTTACTCTTATATATAATCTACTAGAATAAATAATATTTATTACTAGGTGGTTTATAAAAAAAATAAAATGTTTTCTAGAGTTGTAGTGTATTACAAGTGTAGGGGTCCTTATTTCTCAAAGACTTAAGTGTAACTGTCCGAAAGTTTCATTAGACAGCTTTAAAGGGGCGCAATCAAATTCATTTGCATCTTTACAAATTAAAACATGAAAAACTTTGCGGGACTCGCCGACGATAACGAGATTTTATGGAGCAAGGTCCTGTATATACACTGGCTGCTGCTCGCGATTTCGTCTGTTTATAAACGGCACTTGAAGTTTCTTCCGCTGTGTATGCGCTTAGATCTTTAAAACAAATTTTATTGCAGTCTTAAATCGCCGAAGGGGTTCACATATAGTAGCACATATAACCTCGGGATCGAGAACTACGCGGGTAGCTTTAAGGCAAACCGGATGGAGTGAACAACTCCATCCAGCAGTGTGAGACTGTTTGCTATACCAGAATACCAATTAAAACCCAGTGGAACCCTCTTCTTATAGGCAGTAGGCGGTAGTTGAGAGATGTCATCTGATGCTTTCAGCTCTGGTGTTCCTGAGAAGTGGGGGTAAACAGCAATAATTGCGCCGTCTGGCATCCCTCCTTCTGCAGGAAGGACACTCTATTCCTTTGACTCTCTAATGCTTGCTTTAGCAAGATAACAGTCTCCTACAAGATGATAACTATTCCCTAGCGTAGCTAAATATGACAGTCAGCTCTGGTGCCCCGAATGAATTCGACTCAAAGGTTCAAGATAGGGAGAGTGAACTGGCAAAATTACGCCGTCTGGCATCTCTTCCTCTGACGAGAGGAAAAAGCTACGGCCGATCTCTTCTTTTGTCTCTCTTATGTCTTCTTTTTCTAAGATAATAGCTTTCAAGAAGGAGGCAACTGTCACCTAGCCTGGCTGATTACGCTTGGCAGTCAGCTATAGTGTCCCTGAGGAATCAGACTCAAAATTTCTAAAAAGGAGGAGTAAACTGCTGTAATTGTGCCGTGCGGCAACTTCCTTCTCCTCGAGGAGGGATTAGCATCTCTTCCTTTGCTTGTCTAATGCCTCTTTTTGAAAGATAATCGTCTTCCACAAGGTGGAAACTGGAGGCTCTGGTGTCCTTAAGCAATCCAACTCAAAGGCTCTGAAAAGGGGGTTCAATCGGTCAAAACTCCACCCCGTGGCACCCCTTCCTCCGACGGGAAGAAGGAGCTTCAGCCGCTCTCTTCCTTTGCCTCTATAATGCCTTCTTCTGCAAGATAACAGCCTCCTAGGAGGAGGCAACTGTCCCCTAGCCTGGCTAACCATGCTTGCTATTCAGCCCTGGTGTCCCTAAGGAATCCAACTCGAAGTTTTTGGACCAATTGGCCAAAATTACACCGTGTGAACCCCCTTCGTCCGGCGGGAGGAAGGAGCAACGGCAGCTCTCTTCCCATACCTCTGTAATGCCTCTTTTTGGAAGATAATGGTCTCCCAGAAGGAGGCAACTGTCCCCTAGTCTGGCTAACTACACTCGGCAGTGAGAGGTCGCTCCGAACCAGCGAGTTAACAACTAACTCTGTCATAACGCCTCATCTCCACGGGTGGTCTAATTATGTGTATGTTTTGCCATCCAACTTCGCCTTCAATTTGCAATAATTATTATTAATTAATGCCCGGATGTAGTCGCGTCAAGTTTTTTTCATATAATAACTTTAATAGTCTATAATTATAATCTCTATAAAGAAATATGATTATAATGTTTAATTATGGGTGTGGCTGTTTCTATTCAGATCAAGTTTTTTATGAATATAATTCAACTAGCTGTTAACCGCGTAGTTGCAGATGCAGTGGAAATATGGCAAAACTCTGTTCTTAATTACAGTCTAAGTTGCGAAAGAAAAATGTATACCGAATCAAATGTATAACTTTGAAGGTCTCGCAATAAGTGGCTGTGTTTTTCTTTTATATAACTCGATTCAATGGGAATATGTCCAGTTCCGTTCTCAATAAGCGTCTACGTCACGAAAGAAATACATATGATGAATTTCAAATAAATCGGGTAAATAATTTTAGATTTTTCGTTATTAGTAATTGAGTGGGAGATGGATGACGATAAATGAAAGATTTATAATTTGAATCCATATATATATCAACGTATCCCATATTCCTACAGAACCGAGAACTACGCGGGTATGTTAGACTCTTGATATATAAGCAGAACAATTATATGAATATAGTCTTTCAAGCTGTTTTTCATGAAGTAGTTGTTTTAAGAGAAGTAATGCTAAATTGTTTAAATTCAAATAGCGAGTTATTAGTATAGTGCAAGTTGCTCGCTCGCTGGAGGCCCCATATAAGTGGTCTATCGAACAGGCTCAGCTCTGCGGCTTACGCAGTTAAAAGAATTCGTCGTCTGACAGATGTTGATACTGCCAGACTAGTAAGTAGACGGTATTCTACTTTGGGGCAATGCTGCTGATATAGATGCAATATTTGTGCTGCAGAAAAGGGCCGTTCGTGCGATTTACAATATGGGTCCAAGAGAGTCGCTAAGAAACAAATTCAAGGCAGTTAACATAATGACAGTTCACTGCGTATATATATTAGAAAACTTGTTGTATGTACATAAAAACATTGACTCTTTTAATAAAAAGAGTGAATGTACATCATATAACTTACGAAACCAAAACAAACTTGTTATAAATTCTAGTAGGCTGCATAAGATTAACAACTCATTTAAGGGTAACTGTATACGTTTCTATAATAAACTCCCACAAGACGTTCTAAAGATGTCAATTAATAAATTCAAAGTCTTTGTTAAAAGAAAGTTGATAGAAAAATCGTATTATAAGTTGCAAGATTACCTAGACGATAGAAACGCTTGGGAGTGAACAAATTGCTCTAATTTTAATTAAAATATAGTAAACTAATTTGTTATTGTAATGATGATGGTAAAAAAAAAAAATACCCGACTGAGTTTGTTGTGGGTTCTTCTCGGATCAGGGCGCGAAGGAACCCTCGTAACTTTAGATTTTAAGCCGTTCTTGAGTACCATCATCAGACGTATATTAGAATCAGAGTGTGGAAAAAATATATAATTTGACGATTCAAAAGTGCTGTAATATGCCTACTTGAATAAAGATATTTTTGATTTGATTTTGATTGTGGTTGTGTATATTGAAATATCAAATAGAATAAGTACCTTATTCTACGCAAAGTTGTAAACACAAGGTAGATCTAGTATTGTATATACTATTGGGAAATTTCCTCGTTAAAAAAAATCCCGGGAGAAATACAAAATGTCAGCTGCAAGAGGCGGCCGCGAGAGGGTCCCGTATGATTTATTGGGAACTGAATTAAAATGTTACGTCGCACAACACGAGCACGGTCACGGTGACGAGAGGAGCGGATTATAATAGTTACAGACGAAGTATTATTACTAATGGTATGGTAGTTAAGGTAGCTGTACATTAATGTTCCACTGCTGGGCATAGGCTTCTTCACTATTAGGAGAGAACATTTTTAGGCCATTAAACCACCACGCTATTCTAATACAATTAAGCAGGCTACCTATGCCCTAGAATCGTGTGGTGCTGGAGAAGAATGCTGCGTATACCATGGGCTACGAAGAGGACGAATAAGTTTATCTTAGAGCAGCTCCGCGTTGACACCAGACTCTTGACCAAGTGCGTCACTATCCTTAGCTACTTTGGTCGTATTACAGTATAATAGTTACTGGTAAGGTAGAGGGCAAAAGACGCTGATTCGACCAAGTGAAAGCAATTACAGGACTTCCATTTGTTGGTGCCATAAGGAAAGCCGAGGATCGAACAGGACAGAAAGCACTAGTAGAAACTGACGCAGGCACCAAAGTACACGACCTTCAAACATGAAGTCTACGATCAGGAAGAGAAAGAACAAAACTTTTTTATAATGATAAACTTAGTGGTATCAAGATTCGGACCCGCTAGTTCTCTGAACAAGAAGTCACGCATCTCACCACTCAGCCATCATAGCTTATTTTATCTTTTTAACATTCTACAATATATTTTATTTGTTCAAACATTATTGTACAGCACACAAAGTAATTATACATTAAAAAGGAGACTTCAAGTAGTTACAGACAAAAGGTGGTCTTATTTCTTTCAGACAAACTTAAAGGAGGTAGGAGACTTAGTTAAGAATTTAGCAGTCCACTATCTACCAATACTTTTTCTTTCGACTATATATATATTCTTTATATATATATGTGAAAAAGTACAATTAGATACATAATCTGATTTTATATACAGCAATAATATCTGTTTGAATATCGATGAATTATTGTATAAAAATTAGTTTTCATTTGTAATTTTAAAACCAATAAGTAAGCGATAGATGAATTAAAAAACAAGCCACTTTATTTAGCCAAGTGACAGAAATATGTCACGTTTTTTCAATTGACAATAGTTTAAAGAAAACCAGTTTTATATATACAGGTTTCACAAATTTATGATCAAAAGATAACTAGAGAGAACTGTGAATAATGTTTTGTAAGAAGTAACTCAATATTTTAATTTTGACTATACTTAATTAATGAATAATTTCATGTTTATTTTTAAAACGCTGCCACTCGTGAATGGACCTCAGCCTTAGATGTATAAAGATGGAGCGCAAGGTGTTAACAGGGTTTATCAGATGGATTGCTGGATTAAATGGATACGACACGGCACCTTTAAATTAAACCATTTTTACACTTCATTATGCCAGTGGATTTCATTTCAACATATATCAAAGAAACAACTAATTTCTTATATGTGAATCACAATCTATTTAAAGATACAAATGTTGCCAGTTTAACACAATGTTAACTTGCAATTGTAGAATCATTTTTATGAACCTCTAGTAGATTTGTTACTAGCTGACAGTCTAATCATAATTCAAAAACTGGTTAAATAAAGAATATATATTATATTGATATAAGATCTCTGGTTATGCAATTTTAGCGAATACCCTACGTATTTGCCTCCCAGATGGCACTCTACTTACGGCCGCTGAACGAAACAGACGTGTTTTCGGCGTAGGAATAGTTTATACAGTCCACTGCCTAACTACCTCGGAGCAGAATAGTGTAAAAAATTAATTTTTCATTAAAGATTAGGAAGTGGTACGAAATATTACGTAGGTTTCCATTTTGTTAACATCATGATAAGTTTATCTAATAAGGTTCCATATTATATGGAACCTCATTAGAAAATCCGAACAAAAATCGCTTTTGATGACAGTATAGGAACGACTGAAATATAAATTTGTCTTAAACACTAGTCAATATCTGTTAGTTATAATTCGTTGTTTTTATCGTTGGAAAATGCTTTAACGCACGCTGGACGAAGTATATAGCTCCATTTAGGAGTGTGGGACTCACTAAAACCAGAATACCCACTAAAACCTAGCGGAAGATTCAAGAAAGGGGAAGAAGGGGTATTTAATTGCGCCGTTCCTCCCCTACTCCCTTTGCCTCTCTAATACCTTTTTCTACGTGATAACGGCCTTACAGATGGAGGAAACTGCCCTCTAGCCAGTCACGCTACCGAGTATAGCACCGACTATGCTGGGCAGGGAGCTGTTACAATTTGTTTGCCGCAACAAACGCCGAAGAACTAATTAACTGTTTCTGCTGGTATTTGGTCTTCCATTCCAAGATATATTTAAGGTGAAACCTTCTTCTTAGATTCACAATTTGAAGTTTAAATAACATTTCTCCCAAATATCGGTAAGATAAGGTACTTACCCGATCGCAAGGCGCCGGTGCGTGGAGCTGCCGCGCCTGTCCTCTCCCCAGGGCCTCCCGTTTCCGTTGAGCGCTGAACAACCGCAACTCCTTGCGCTCCTCGTCCGACAGGGCGTGGCAGTACCTGACCTGGAATACACGTTAATTTTAATGAGCTTATAATTGTTATTCAAATTGAAGAATCCTTTATTCAAATATGCTTCAATTCCTCAAATATAGGTTTTGCCCATTTGGATGATAATATTTAGGGCGATTTAGAATCTTAGATTGCTAGTTCGTGCCCTGTTCTGAGAAGAGCTCACAACACACTGAATCTGGTATCTTATTTTTTCCCAGCATAATACAATATTATATTAATTTATCATACTAAGGTTAGATCTAAGTATTCTTTCAAATTATCGTAAGGTTTTTCACGGTCTACGGGGAGTTTGTTACAGAAACGTATACAGTTATCGTTAAATGGGTTGTTAATTTTATCCAGCCTACTAGCATTTATAACAATTTAATCTGCAGCACAAATATTTCATCAACATCAGCAGTTGTTGTTGGAATCAAAACATTGTTGTTAAAGTAGGTTTAAAACCTCTGCTGAAGCCTGAACTTTACCCATTTATAACGAATCTATCATCAGTTCCGAAGGTTCTACCAATAGGATACCACAAAGTAATCTTTTCATATCAATTGTTTCATTATTGACATTTTGCCTAACCGGAAAAAAGCAAATGTATCAAACATTTTGTTTTTTCTCATTGTCTCATAAATTATTAGCTTCAAACCATTGTACTACTTTATTGAAATGGTTATTTATGTCGTTTTAACTTGTTTGTCCTCTAATTATATTGAATAATAGCGAAGTATCATCGGCAAATAAAACAATTTAATAATCGCCCTTCACAATCTAAGGAAGGTCATTAATGTAAACGAGGAACAGATAAGGGCCTGATATTGAACCTTGTAGGACACCTAGTAGAAATGATGAGAAGGTATGTAAAGTAAAGTAAGTAGCAGCCCAATAGCGTCCCACTGCTGGGCAAAAGCCTTTTCACTCATATAAAAGAGAGTTTAAGTTTCTTTTTTCCTTTATTGTTTATAAATTACTAGATGTTCGGTTAAGTTTTACTTACTCTCCCAGTATTAACCAATGAATCAA
This sequence comes from Elymnias hypermnestra, assembly GCA_015832385.1. Taxonomy (NCBI): domain Eukaryota; kingdom Metazoa; phylum Arthropoda; class Insecta; order Lepidoptera; family Nymphalidae; genus Elymnias; species Elymnias hypermnestra. The sequence goes on along the minus strand of JACTOM010000351.1, from coordinate 352,804 downwards.
GATATTTTTATTTAATTTTATATTTAACAAAATCAATTTCTGAACCAATAAATATTGGTAAAGAGGAATTATCTCATCATTATTATTGTTTTTTCAAACCTATAAGGGATTAGGTAGTGTTTTCGATGAAAGTTGAATTTGATGAGCATAATGATGAATCGACAATTTAGATTAGATTTAATTGTAACAGTATATAAATATTAAATACCTCATTGTCCTGTGGAGGCAACTGCTGTAGCAGCTGCTTCAAGCGGTACCTCTCCCCTATACTGTTCACGTAGGGCACTTTGTCTTCTGGTAAAGCTGAGAAGTACAGATGCACCTGGAATCATATATTGCTGACGTTAATACAGAAGTTCGTCCAGCATCCTTATGTTCTGGTGTAGATTAGGGCTCAGATTTGGACCCTGGGACAATGGGGTCGAAAAATGACACAGGGTTTGATTTTTTTGCATCGGATGTGGTGATTTTCGATATAAGCTATATATTTATTAGATTTTAGATTTTTTAATACATATTTAATGCTTTACAATACTATCATATCATAAGAGAAGAGAGAAAGAGAATCTAGGGATTCTTTAACCCTCTTTCTACGTTGTTGTTGGATTGATTCCAACATTTTCATTCAATAAGGTTTTTAAAGCTCTACTAAAGCCTGAAGTCTACATATTTATAACCAATTTACCAACGATTTCGAAAGGTTATTCTACCAATAAGATACCAGAAAGAAACTTAGCAGTTACTCTTTTCATAACAATTGTTTTATTTACAGTTTACCTATAAATTAGTTGTCTGCGTATAAAAATAAATCCAAATCTACCCTTTCTATAAATAAGCATATACTCCAAAATCTTGAAAATTGTCGATACACAGACGAAGTTACATGCACTATCTAATATATAATAAAGACATTAGGTGATTTTTCACGTCAGGATTACCTCTCAATGCTGCCATAACTTCCACACGACTAATAACTTTTCTGTACACCTTATGATAACGTAAAGTCTTATTTATTAGTGGATTTACTGCCCGGTGTCTGGTTATTGACTAGCTGACCAACGCTACTTTGTCTACGTATGTATTGTTAGAGATCACTCTCATTATATTTGTTACATTACTATTATATAACTAAATTCTTATATCATGCTGTGGTCATTGTAATAATGTCAACCTTCGTTTGAAGTTGTTGTTTTAACGTCGACTGTGATTGCTGTCCAGTTATTATTATTTGAGTGGGGCTTAATATTGAACTCTGTAGGACACCTAGTATCTACGACCGTGACGCTATCATGAGAGGCTACCAAGGATCACCAGGGCCCATAGTGGTGAAGGTAGCCTCGATCACTGTAGACGGCGGTAGGAGAAATTATACGAGAGATTCCAGAGGGGTCGAACAGATTTGAATGATTTTGCATGTGTATATAATTATGAGTGTAACCAGCCAAAGCGTCCCGAAGGCTGCTGTAAGCGACGAGGTCCTTTCTTCTACTCCAAAGACACAGGAACAACAGGAAAACAACAGGAAAATCCAACTGCTGCCTCCGCGTGGGTGGAAATAACCTAGCCGCGCTCTGCCCGCCGCACTTCGTCGTGGGGCTACGATAGGGCTTCAAACGCGACGTCTAACCATCGGCATCAAACCAAAACGCGAGAATTACCGCACTTTCCCGACAAATCAAGGCAAAAACCCACGAGACCGGCTTCTTTCTCGCCCGTTCGTAACGCCTCGCGGTTGACAACTCGGCTCGGCTTCTTACGACTACAGACTATATTATTGACTATTTGAACAGGTACATACCACGATAGCGTTTATTAATTTTGCCGATATTTCGACCCAGTTGCATGGAACTGGAAAATCGGCAAAATTAATAAACGCCATCGTGGTATGTACTCGTACCCATCCAAATAGTCAATATGTCAATAAACCATGAAAATTTAAGTTTAAAACAATTATAGACTATATTGCTCTATGATCATAGAGCAGCACAGAGACGCCCTCTCGCGCCAGGTTGGCGCGAACAATGGCGTGATAAGATGGTAGGTAAGGTAAGATAAGTACGTAGGGGGGTATATTTGATGGCAGAGCACTAGAAGCGAGATTGAACCTTTGATAATATTATTGTAAAGGCAATGATAATAAACTAAGGGTCAGACTCTGGCGATCGACTAATGGCGGGATACCAATAAACCTATCTGGGAAACCAGGTGGAAGAGGCTAAAGTGTGAAATGGTAAAGCGAAAGTCAATGGAAAGTTTGTCTGACGATTTGGCTAACGTCCGTCCGTCTACACGGGATAGGTGGTGTGAAATATGCTACCACTTGAGTGTGACGCATCAGGCACCACTTGGAAACCATGCATTTGGTAAGCGCAGCGAGAAGAAGATACCAGCGAGACATCCCCAATATATTGGAACGTGGAATGTACGTGGTCCCAATCGAGTTGGAAAGCTAAACATTGTAGGAAGGGAAGTGGAAAGAAAAGGGTTATATCTACTGGGTTTAAGCAAAAAAAATGGCGAAAATCATCATTCATTTCAGATTTGGGGTCAGGGTATATTTTTCCGGTCCGGTATCACGGGCAACACAAACGGCAAAAGATCTCGAGGCCGTTCCCCGACACCATGAGGCTAAGTTCTATAAGCTAGCGAAGATGTTCACCAACAGAAGCAGGTGGAAAGCATAGACCAGTTCGCGATTAGGATCTTACCAAGACCACGATCTTTGACATGAAGGAGCGATTATAGAGAGAGAGAAAATAAAGGTAGATAAATTTAAATAAAATGCAATAAATGCTAGAGCAGGCTTATAGGAGACGTCGTTTGGCTCAGCTAATAAGGCGCCTGATGAAATTGCTACGTGAGCGGAATAATTCATTGCAAGAGATGGGAGGGCAAGTAATATTATTTAATTATACGTTATGATTAACCCAGCCTATCTTATTTGACGAAGGGGGCACGTACGTTTTTAAAAAGGTTAAATTTATTAGTAAACAGATGACGATAATTAATGAACTACCTGCACAATTAAAAAATATATACATACATACATAGCATCACGCCTCATTCCCTTCCGGGTAGGCAGAGACCACGTCCTTCCACTTGCCACGATCCTTGCATATCTCCTTCGCTTCTTTCATTCTCATTAAACCTTTCATACAAGTTCGTCGGTTTAGAGTACTCTTGACCTGGCCGTTATTTAAAATGTCCTGGATTTGGTCCAGGAACGTTCGCCTTGGTCTTCCCCTTCCAACTTTCGCATTCACTCTTGACTCATAAATCCTTTTTGTCAGTCTCCTTTCATTCATTCTCTCTACATGCCCAAACCATCTAAGCATACCTTTTTCAATTTTAGTCACTACGTCTTCTTTTATACCACAAC
>JACTOM010000351.1:335474-347388 GCA_015832385.1 Elymnias hypermnestra | reverse complement strand
TTGCTAAAATGAGTACTTTTGCAACGGGGGTAGCCACAAAGTACGAATTTGCCTATTGCTAAAATGACTCCTTTCGCAATAACGACAGCCACAAAGTACAAATTTGCCCATTGCTAAAATGACTCCTTTCGCAATAACGACGGCCACAAAGAAAAAATTTGCCCATTGCTAAAATGAGTACTTTTGCAACGGGGGTAGCCACAAAGTACGAATTTGCCTATTGCTAAAATGACTCCTTTCGCAATAACGACAGCCACAAAGTACAAATTTGCCCATTGCTAAAATGACTCCTTTCGCAATAACGACGGCCACAAAGAAAAAATTTGCCCATTGCTAAAATGAGTACTTTTGCAACGGGGGTAGCCACAAAGTACGAATTTGCCTATTGCTAAAATGACTCCTTTCGCAATAACGACAGCCACAAAGTACAAATTTGCCCATTGCTAAAATGACTCCTTTCGCAATAACGACGGCCACAAAGAAAAAATTTGCCCATTGCTAAAGCGACACTTTTCGCAATGGAGATAACCACAAAGTACGAATTTGCCCATTGCTAAAGTTGACTCTTTTCGCAAAGGAGAAGGCTACCACGTACATATTTCTCCATCTTTTAAGTAATTCCCTACGCAACGTAGACGGTTAGTACGAATTTCCCCACATTCTAATCACAGGATCAGAAATTACGCGGGTAACACTGCTTGGAACAGTTAGTAGGAACAGTAGGTTTAACAGAAGTACAGAGCAGGGCAAAATAGTTTCGAGTAACATTTAATTCCAGTCCATTTACCGTATGACCGGTAGTGTGTAGTTAAGCAGGCATTTTGTTTATTTTAAACGCATCCACTAATTGCGGCAACTCAGTACTAGTAAAGATCGTTTCTGTGAAATATGCGGAACACACAGACGGACAGATTGAGTGAAGCCGTTTGCTAAAGGAACCATACACTAACAGTACGTCGGATATTGGGCGCTTTCTGTTAATCTCACAGTTCCGTCATAGTTTATAAGGTGTGGCTAGTTTGGATTAAGGGCTGACCTATTTTTACTGATGATGACATCACCAGTAATATTGATACTAGTTATAATAATACTCTACTCGCTACTGATACTCTCTTGACTCTATGTTCCACTAACGTTTCCTAATATTGCACAATGTTTTTAGTATTTTTAAATATTGCCACTATCGTCGTCGTCGCTTCAACCAACGAATGTCCACTGATGGACATAGGCCTCACGTAGTGATGTCCACAAGGTCAGATCTTGCGCCGCATGGCTCCAGCGGTTACCGGCGACCCTCTTTATGTCCTCGGTCCACCTTGTGGGGGTCTCTGCCTACACTGCGCCGTCCGGTGCAGGGTCACCACTTCAGCACCTTCGGCCTTAATGTCCATCGGTCCTTCGGACTATGTGCCCCGCCCATCGCCACTTCAGGTTCGCAATTGGTAGGACTATGTCGGTGACTTTGGTTCTACTACGGATCTCTTCATTTCTGATGCGATAACGTAGAGAAACTCCAAGCATAGCTCTCTCCATCGCACGCTGAGTGACTCTGAGCTTTGGCATGAGGCCCATAGTCAGCGACCACGTCTCAATTGACGTAGATGAGACGTTGCCACTATATATATTATAGTATAGTGGTAGCCCATTAACGTCCCACTGCTGGGCACAGGCCTCCTCACTCCTAGGAGTCTAGGAGTCCTCTCTCTTACATATATTCAGTTTATATGTCATTTTTTCTAAATTTTCTCCGAGATACCATACCCCCATAAAAAAGCCCTGTATATATATTTACTGCTAATTTGTTTGCCATTTATAAAAGGTCTCTTCTAACCTCTTCCATTCAAGTTTGTCTAGTGTTGCTTTGTTCCAGATTACTCCTGCCATTTCATCTTATCGTTTTTTTGTTTTCATCCTCTATTTTGTTTTCCTTTCCTAAGATATCATCGCGTCACAACTTTGCTCTATTTGTCTTAGCCCCTTATGTCCTGCTCATCACCATTACAGCCTTTTGTCTTGGACCTCTTGTTTTCCAAATTGTTGGATTTTTTCACGTCACAAGTTTTTAAATCATGGTATGTGTTAAAGGCCACTTTTGGTTAGGCATTTTTGATAACAAATATATTTAAGTTCATAAATAAGAATAGTAATGTCAAATACCGCAGTGTACGCGAAGTTCATAAAAGTTAAAACGGATACAGCAAGTTGTCTTTAAAAGATAGACTTATATTAATGGGAACTTTTTTGTAGATCCATAAAAGAGGAATTATCCAACCTTACATTATTTTGTTATATCTCTAAAGGATCAAGCAGCTTTTTTAATAAAAGGCCTTCCGGCTGGTATTTCCGACACTTCCAACAATTACTGTTATATTTCGAATAATTTACAGAAAACTACATACAACATACATAGCATCACGCCTCATTCCCATAGGGGTAGGCAGAGACAACATCCTTCCACTTGCAACGATCCTTGCATATCTCCTTCGCTTCTTTCAATCTCATTAAACCTTTCATACAAGTTCGTCGGTTTAGAGTACTCTTGACCTGGCCGTTATTTAAAATGTCCTGGATTTGGTCCAGGAACGTTCGCCTCGGTCTTCCCCTTCCAACTTTCGCATTCACTCTTGACTCATAAATCCTTTTTGTCAGTCTCCTTTCATTCATTCTCTCTACATGCCCAAACCATCTAAGCATACCTTTCTCAATTTTAGTCACTACGTCTTCTTTTATACCACAACGTTCTCTTATCACACTATTTCTCACTCTGTCACTCAGTTTTAATCCACTCATGCTTCTCAACGCTCTCATCTCTACCGCATTTATTTTACTTTTGTGATTCTTCTGCCATACCCAACTTTCACTACCATACATAAGTGTTGGCACCAACACTCCAGCATGCACTGCCAGTCTAGCCCTTTGAGACACCATCTGGCTATTCATAAAAGCATGCAGAGCACCATTTACCATATTCCCTGCATTCACTCTCCTTTCGATATCACTTTCACATGTTCCATCTTTTGTAAATTTAGATCCCAAGTATACAAATTCTTTCACCTCTTCCACTTGTTCCCCATCTATCAAAATATTGCCATTCATCATAGATTCATCTCGTTCAAAAAGCATAACTTTCGTTTTGTTTACATTCACTTTCATTCCTTTCCCTTTCAAAGCTTCATTCATAATATTTAGCATCTCCTGAAGCTCGTTAGCGGATGACGCAAGTATTACTTGATCATCAGCGTAGAGTAAACATTTGATGACTAATTCATTCATTCTTAACCCATACATACATTCTTTTAAATCTGTCAAACATTTATCCATGAAAAGGTTGAACAGCCATGGTGACGCAACACATCCCTGTCGAACACCTCTTTCGACAGGAAACCACTCCGTGTACGCTCCGTTTATTCTGACACAGGCACTAGAACCCTCATAGAGAGACTTCAATGCTTGGATCAGACAACCGCTCACCCCATACGTAGATAAGGTTGACCACAGCTCATTCCTCACCACTCGATCATAGGCCTTTTCTAGATCTACGAAAGCGCTATAAACTTTTTGGTAAACAGAAAACTTTTGACAATAAATATACGTAAAGCTTCCTCATGAAACACTGTATATATTGATGAACATCTTTTAAGTATTTTTGAATTTTATAGCGAATAGATAGATCCAAATGCATTGGTATATGGGGAAAGGAAACCTGTTTGTGATCCATTAGATTAGTTTTTGTAAGGCAGATAATTTATTACGTGCGTGGTGTTGAAATATACATAGTAGATCATTGACCAGGACTTTTAAGGCATCCACTGGCAGGGATACCTTTCACAGATAGATTTATGACAGCAACAGGGTGCTTATATACTATTTAAAGTATACTGAGTGACAGTTATACCAGTTTACAATATTTTTTACACATTCAATGCGAGTAGACTCTTTGTACACGTGTTCGTTTTGCAGTTAGCTTTATTTTCATCCTACTTATTTGATTTATATTAGGAAATATAGCATTATTTTATTAACAAAGTTGCTGGGTTCGATTTCGGAAAGGAAAATTTAAGGAATGATATTTTTAAGACGTCTGTACCTAAATTGTTCGAAGCCAGAACAGTAAAGATCTTTAGTCAAGAAAAAATACTTGGATACGAATATGTTTAAATGGAATTGTTTGTTTTTAAGTGAAAACACTTTTTACAAATGCAAATGAGATATTGTCAATAGCTGGATTTTATCCTTTTCTCAGGAAGTCCGTATTAAAATATTCATATATTTATATACCCAGCTATTCTTACATTTTAGGGCTTTTTTTTATTAAGCTTAAATTCAAAATAATGTTTTCGTCCTACTGCTTTTTGTTTATTATTTTATTTTTAGATTTCATTTCTTTTCAAATAACTTTTATGTCTATTTCTGCTTTTATTTACATGTTACTAAAAAATGCGGTTTTCATATTGCTTTTTATATTTATTTTTATAATAGCAGCTATCATATGACTTTTTTCAATGTCATTCGAAATAATAGCTTTCATATTACTTTTTTCAAGTTCATTTGAAATAATAACTTTCATATTACTTTTTTCAATTTCATTCGAAATAATAGCTTTCATATTACTTGTTTCAAGTTCATTTGAAATAATAGCTTTTATATTACTTTTTTCAATTTAATTTTAGATATTAGCTTTAATATTATTTATTTCAATTTAATTTTAAACAACACCTTTCATATTACTGCTTGATAAGTCTCTGATTGTCATTTGAGTTCCAAAAAGAATTATTATATTACTGCTTATTATTTCATTTCAAACGACAGCTTTCTTATGATATAAGTGTTTGTCATTTATTAAAGTCTTCATTTTATTTAAAACACTTTCATTATTTTTATAAAGGGCCAGTTTTGATTAATTATTTCAATTTAAGTATAACAACGTGACTTTTTTCATTTTTGTTTATATTCTATTGCTGATATAAATAAAAAAAACCTTTGCACGATAGTCTGTGTATTTTCTTGAACAATGTATCTCGTCATTTCAAAGAACAGCTCTCATATTACTGTTTGTTACAATAGGAAATAGGGCATTGTCTGGTCTAGCCTCTTATACAGGCAGGTGTACTGCCTCCACAGGCAAATGACAACGCTTTGTGAACATGTGTTGAATGCAAAGAGGCATTTCTTTGTGGTCGCCGATCGCTTTGAATCGATCGTTATCAACCGCTTTGTTCTGATTGTTATCGCCATTAAATACTTTGTTTTATTTGAAGTTTGACTAAATTTATACTTTCTAAAGTTTAATTTTGTCCTATAGACTCTCTACTCATTTTAAAATTCTAAATCAAAAGAATTAAGAAGGCTTAATGCGATGGTGATGAATCTGCCACCGGTTCGAAAACTTCTACCAAGATATGTGCAAGAAACCTACTTGTTAGTCTTTTGACCTTAAGAAACCCAGGAGTAATACTTTTGATATCAAGAACAAAGTTGTTGCTGCTCTTTAAACCTCATGAACCCTAGTTATCACTCTTTCGACTTCAAAAAACCCAATTCTTCCTCTTTTGTCTTAAGAAAAACCATTTGTAACTCTTTTGACCTCAAGAAGTTCAGTTGTTACTCTTTTGAACTGAAGAAGTCCATTTGTTACTCTTTTGCTTTCAAGAAACCCATGTGCCACTCTTTTGACTTCAAAAAATACATTTGTTACTCTTTTGCCCCCAAGAAACCCATGTGTCACTCTTTTGATGTCTAAAAATACATTTGTTACTCTTTTGACCACATGAAACCCATGTGTCACTCTATTCACTTCAAAAATACATTTGTTACTCTTTTGCCCTCAAGAAACCCATGTGTCACTCTTTTGACTTCAAAAAATACATTTGTTACTCTTTTGCCCTCATGAAACCCATGTGTCAACTCTTTTGACTTCAAAAAATACATTTGTTACTCTTTTGCCCCCAAGAAACCCATGTGTCAACTCTTTTGACTTCAAAAAATACATTTGTTACTCTTTTGCCCCCAAGAAACCCATGTGTCACTCTTTTTTTGACTTAAAAAAATACATTTGTTACTCTTTTGAACTCAAAAAGTCTTGTTGTTACTATTTTGATCTCAGTAAACCCATTTGTTACACTACATCGAAGTATTTACAATTTTTATTTCATTTGAATTTAAATATAATTTAATTAAACCTTTTATAAATATATGAAATTGGAATCAAATCTAGGCGTTTTTCATTCAGTCATTCCTCAAAGGAATTATATACTGTAAGTGTCCTTAAAGCAACCAACTGAACAGTTATATACAAAAAAAAAACTACGGCTTACCTGTTCAGGCCTTAAACCAGGTGGTACCCAAGTGTATTCTTCTAGAGCGCATCCAGAGTCATCATCACTCTGGGAATGCCGATGAGGGTCTCCAGGCTTCATCAATCTCTCTGCGTGTTCCAATAAACCTCGCAGCTTCCCTTGAGGGACTGGGTGTGGAGACAGCGACATCGCTGACTGAGGGGACTGGGGGGAGTGGTAGCTTTGGCCAGCTTGATTCAACTGTGATACACTATGGCTGTGACTATACTCTGGATATGGTTGGCTTCTTCTAAAGTTTGGGTAGGAATACGGATGAGGTGAATTCGAAGTACTGGGTATTGAAGAACCACTATGACTTGGCTGTGGTGATGGAAGGTGTGGAAGTGGAGATGCAGGTGCAGGGGGTGGTGGTGAGGTTTGTTGTTCGTGAAGCGGCGGTGGTGACGACCCCGTTGGTGATACCACGCAGTTACGGCATACTGGTCTGGAAAGAAAAAATGAATATGTATTTATGTAACTTTTTATAGAATGCTAAGTGTGGGCGAAGATTCATGCCCGAATGCATGCATTAGGGGATTCCTCAACTATAGAAACAATCCCCTAACAGCACTCGCATAAGTATGTGAGTAATGGTGTATAGTCCTAATGGTCTGCAATTAAAGCCTAAAAAACCTAGCACAAATTAAGATAGAAAGAGAGAAAGGGAGAGAACAAGAAATTGTTGTCCACCATAAGCTATACAAAAAATGGATTTAGAAAAAGAGATTTTGTTACAAAAAAGGGGTGGATGGTGTCCAAATCAAATATATACTAATGCAAATGTATACCAATAAGATACAAATAAATACAAAGACGTATATGATGGACGTAGACGTTTGTACTTGTTGCTAAAGCAGTTGGATAGTTATGGAGAAAGAGACCGCAAAACCTCGTTAAGGACACGTGCGTAAGTCCGCACTAGGGGTGCTATAAACGGAGCCGAGAGCGCGAGTTCAGTACGCATTCTTAGTGACTGCAGTGCTAAAATAAATTTACCGGACTTCTGCCCTTGTCATATATCAATCTGACACATACATAGATTACTAATTACGATCTTTTATGCCAGGGATCCAATCCAGGACCATTATCGAAGAAAATATCGCAGGCTTGATCATAATAACAAGTTAATTGTCAGGAAACCAGCCTTTAATCAAATGAAAAAAAGGCAATACTAAATAAATTCTCATGGGCCATAAAAGCCATGTTTAATGTGCTTCGGATACGAGACCATGGTTTTTCTGATAAATTCCACTTAACGATTCACTGAAGAAATGCAATTTAGCGTTCTAGGTTACATTCCGTGACGAGATTTATAGAGTAAACATTTTAGTGATAAGCTCTACTTTTAAAGACGCGTTTAACAGATGGCAAGTGATGATACAGTCTGAGAATACAGCACGCTAACCTGGTAAAAGGTAATTTGTCTGTTATAGTGTCTACTAAACATCTACATAGCATCACGCCTCATTCCCTTCGGGGTAGGCAGAGACAACATCCTTCCACTTGCCACGATCCTTGCATATCTCCTTCGCTTCATTCATTCTCATTAAACCTTTTTTTACAAGTTCGTCAGTTTAGAGTACACTTGACCTGGCCCTCGTTTAAAATACGACTTTCCCATTCACTCTTGACTCATAAATCCTTTTTGTTAGTCTCCTTTTACTCAATCTCTCGACGTGCCCAAACCATCTAAGCATACCTTTCTCAATTTTAGTCACTACGTCTTCTTTTATACCACAATATTCTCTTATCACATCGTATCGTAACGTTATTTGCTTGATCACCTCTTAGCTGGTAGGGTGGTAACTTACCATGTTCGAATTCTACTATCACATTTGAACAAATAGAAATAAAGCTGGGAATAGAAGCGAGGGCCACTGCTATTTAAATTTCAGTGGCAGTTAACAAAGTAGTTGAAGCCAAAACGTTACTTTCGTAGGTTCAAATTAAACACCTTATAACATGTGAATAATAAAAATCTTATTAAATTTTAATCAAGAGAAATAGTAGCTAGTTAGTAGTTTATTTGGTAGTCATCAATTCTTAATTGAAGCATCTAATATTACGAACACGACAAGTCATTGAATACGTCGATAGAGTCGTGACTTCTTATTAACAAAATGGCCAATGATTGATCGTTTCCGCAATTTTAGGGCACAGTGATGTATTGAACACTAAGACTCTGATATTTAAATGATTAAGTTGCATGTTATTACAGTGAAATGTTTTCTATATCACCTTAAATGTTTCCGTCTGTGTCACATTATGCATTAGGCATTATCCGAATGTAAACACAGTCAAAAGCTTTGCTCCATTCTAAAATGTGTGAATAGTTGAATGGAAAGTGGCCACAACTGGTTTCCTGCAATTTGCTTCAACTAAACAACCAGTAAAATTAGCTTAATACGAGCGACCTATAAAACCTATGTTCACACTAGCAAATACGTATTTACTAGCTTATACCTGCGACTTTGTCTGCATCAGTTTATTAGTAACAACGTTAATATATAGCGAAACTTGTATATTTTCCAACGATTATAGACTTTAAACCAGGTCTGTTACTGGAGTAAAATGTATTCCATCAGTTGATCCAGATCATAAGGTATCTGTATTCCAAATTTCACTTAAATCTATTTAGTCGTTTTCGTGTGAATTACAAACATACAAATGCTCATTATATATACTATATGATTGCGATTTACATAACGGTTCTACATTATACGGAAATTTCATTATTTTACATTGTTATGTCGCTGGTTTTTGTTAAAAAAGTTGTATCTAATAAATTATAGTTGAAACAAGCTAAAAACAGTAGTATTTCGTAATAAAAGAAAGTTCTAGAAAAGAAAAGTTCTTAAAGCGTGTAGTTTTTAATATGACAATTTTAAACTAACCTGTGTTGTGAATAATAACATATTAATTTATTAACACGTATAATTTTATTAATGCTGATTTATACACACCTTTTTATTAAACTCAATATTTAAACACTTAATATCAAATTAACCTTATAGTACTCTTCGAACAAGCGCCGCCATATTGTCAACGCAACGTCATCATTCGCGTCGCTTAAATTAGTCAATACAACAACCAATATCATGACGCCAAACATATTATGACTTTTTATACAGTTTATTAACGTACTCAATCAAATATTTCGCCACAGTGCATTTATTATTTAGTTATTGCGATAAATATATTATAATGATTAAATGCTTTCCAATCGTAAACTAAAATGGCGAAGTTAGCCAAAAACTGTTGGTCGAAAAGCTATTTTATTTATATATTATTCTATTGCAGCAGGATAAGTTCGGTTATTTAATAACTTGTCGTCGCTTCAACCGATGCACGTCCACTACTGGACATAGGTCTTAGGTAATGATGTCCACAAGGCCCGGTCTTGTGCTGCCTGGCTCCAGCGGCTACCGGCGAACCTCTTTATGTCGCCGGTCCACCTTGTGGGGGATCTTCAACGTCCATCGGTTCGTCGGACTATGTGCTCCGCCCATTGCCACTTCTGGTTTGTGATTCGTAGGGCTATGTCAGTGACTTTGGTTCTGCTATGGATTTCCACATTTCTGATTTGATCGTGTAGAGAAACTCCGAGCATAGCCCTTTTCATCGCACGCTGAGGCCCATAGTCAGTGACCACGTTTCGGAGCCGTAGGTCATCACTGACAACACTGTTCGAAGAGCTTTGTCTTCAGGCACTGAGGGATATTGGACGAAAGGATCTGCCATAATTTCCTGAACGCTGCCCAACCGAGTTGGATTCGGCGGTTAAGTTAGGTCTACAATTTCGAGTTCTCAACGATGACTGGGTGGAGCGGAAAATGGATATTGCACATAATTTTGTCTTATCCATGTCATTTTTAGGCCCACCTGTCGAGAAGCTCTGCTGAGGTTATCGAGCATAGCATTGAGATCTTCCAGAGTGTCTGCCATAATGACTACGTCATCGGAAAACCGTAGATGAGTGATGTACTCGCCATAAATGTTGATGCCCAATCCGTTCCACTCCATAAGCTTAAGTCAAGTCAGGATATTAAAAATAGCACGTATATTCTATGTAAAATGAAGAATTCCCACTGATTTGATTTGAATATTTTTAACCGACTTAAAAAAAAGGAGGAGGTTATCAATTCGTCTGTATTTACCCCATATCTCGAGCCTGGGTAGACCGATCTTGATGTTTTTTTTTTAAATGAAAGGTGGTGCTCGTAATAGGGTCCCATTTTTTAATAATCCAGTTCTGATGATGGAATTCATGAGAAAACCGGATAAGTGTTGAATTTGCATTAAGCATGTGCTAGACAAATGACCGAATAACTCAAGATCACGCCAACCGGTTTCAATGATTCTTTTTTTATTGGAAAGGATATACTTCAAGGGTTGTTTTGTGATAGTTTGGTTAGGTTCTGATGATGGATTCCATGACAAAGTGACGGAACTCTTCAATTCTTAGGAGCAAATGAACGATACCCGACAGAATCTTCTATAGGCCATCCAGGTATTTATGTTGCCTACCGTATCTATGGTATGGTCAAGTGCTAGTCGTAGTTGAATATGAAGATCAATGGAACTCCTCAATAGCTTACAGTAAAGGTGCGGTTTAAGGCATAAAATATAAGTGTCTGTAATCAAATAGCAATGAGCTTACGTTTGTCGCTGTATTGCAACACGTTTACTTCAAATTCACTAAAAATCAAAAAATAAATAAAAATATTTTGTATTCCACGTCAATGTGTACAAAGTCTTACGGCAATATAGTGTACTGTTTTAGTGCAACAGGATATTGGGAGTTATTTTAACACGAACCTTTGCGGTGATTCGTTAAGGCTTTTACGGTCACTCAACACTTCATTATCATAACTAATAATAACTTTTGTATAAAGCAAGATATTGACATCGTCTGTGTAAAATGAAAATATTCTTTCCAAGGTTGAATCTACAATAGGTTTGGAAGGTTAACTCTATTTAAAAGATACAGGCATTAAATTTAGTAGTTATTCAGTTCACCAAAAAGTTTATTGCGCGTTCGTAGATTTAGAAAAGGCCTATGATCGAGTGGTGCGGAATGAGTTGTGGTCAACGTTATCTACGTATGGTGTGAGCGGTAGTCTGATTCAAGCATTGAAGTCTCTCTATGAGGGTTCTAGTGCCTGTGTCAGAATAAACGGAGCGTACACGGAGTGGTTTCCTGTCGAAAGAGGTGTTCGACAGGGATGTGTTGCGTCACCATGGCTGTTCAACCTTTTCATGGATAAATGTTTGACAGATTTAAAAGAATGTATGTATGGGTTAAGAATGAATGAATTACTCATCAAATGTTTACTCTACGCTGATGATCAAGTAATACTTGCGTCATCCGCTAACGAGCTTCAGGAGATGCTAAATATTATGAATGAAGCTTTGAAAGGGAAAGGAATGAAAGTGAATGTAAACAAAACGAAAGTTATGCTTTTTGAACGAGATGAATCTATGATGAATGGCAATATTTTGATAGATGGGGAACAAGTGGAAGAGGTGAAAGAATTTGTATACTTGGGATCTAAATTTACAAAAGATGGAACATGTGA
>JACTOM010000351.1:291867-318762 GCA_015832385.1 Elymnias hypermnestra | reverse complement strand
TATGGCAGAAGAATCACAAAAGTAAAATAAATGCGGTAGAGATGAGAGCGTTGAGAAGCATGAGTGGATTAAAACTGAGTGACAGAGTGAGAAATAGTGTGATAAGAGAACGTTGTGGTATAAAAGAAGACGTAGTGACTAAAATTGAAAAAGGTATGCTTAGATGGTTTGGGCATGTAGAGAGAATGAATGAAAGGAGACTGACAAAAAGGATTTATGAGTCAAGAGTGAATGCGAAAGTTGAAAGGGGAAGACTAAGGCGAACGTTCCTAGACCGAATCCAGGATATTTTAAATAAGGGCTAGGTCAAGAGTACTCTAAGCCGACAAACTTGTATGAAAGGTTTAATGAGAATGAAAGAAGCGAGGGAGATATGCAAGGATCTTGGCAAGTGGAAGGACATTATCTCTGCCTTCCCCAATGGGAATGGGGCGTGATGCTATGTATGTATAGAAGCCATTGCTAAAATTTTGCTGAAACCAAACTCGTGGAACGACTAGGCTAGAAAGGTAAAGGTAATATAGAAACAGTAGTAAGTTATGTTTATATGAAAGCATTCAATTATTCTTTAATTTTAATCTTTACGTCGACCATCAAACAGCATAATTTTACTATACCTATAGCAGAAGGCTGCCGCAACAAAATGCGATTAACAGAACTTGTTCAATCGTGGATGGAATCGTTTATATCTTATGCTTTAATAAGCTTCTATAATCGGATGCTAAACATGGTATTCTTACTCATTTAGTTAACTAGACCGAAAAGATTAGTAAAATTTTTCAAGGTTCGATCTTGGGACCTCTACTATTAAAAGTAGACAAAAAATATGCCATGAACCGTTCCAATTTCGTAAAGCTCAAAGTAATCTTCAAGTTTAAGGTTTTCAACACTCGTGAATAAAATAACGATATGGGTAATAACGTTAATGATATAACACGTTAACACGTATGTTTCAGAAATCACTCTATTGTCGTATAAGACATGGATTGTTCAAACTCCCATTATAAGAACGAGTGTCATTCTGTCCGTTTAACTTTAATATAATGATGGTAAGGTCATCGACCCACACTCTTGTAATGCATTTATAATGATGGATACTTCATGATCATTATGGAAGCTCGAAATGACTTATTCGTTCTATAGGTACCTTCGTTAATGAACCATAACCTATCTATCTATCTATGCCCTTCCTATGATCGTACAGAATTTAAGCGAGCTGAAATCTCATAGATAGTCAACCTATCTGCTTGATATAAGGTACACAGGATCGTTGTCTTTGTCTTTCTATATTGCACTTGATGATAAAGTTTTCTTTAGATTTGATGGTACATTAGAAGAATGTGAGTGGATAACACATAGGAAAAACCAGATATTGACTTTGGATTACGTCATTAAGAGTCCTAAATCAAAGGGCCTCTGGAAAATATATTTTTTTGATGCATTCATAAATAACGATGGTTCAACTGTCGTATGCAGAGTTTAAGGATCTGCAGTTGAACATGCTGAATATTAAGGCCCTGAGATAGTTTACAAACAAGTTTCAACGATGTATTAGCTAGATAGGTCATTACACAATCATAAAACTTAAACATCTAAGTGGCTTTATGAATGTGAACGGTTACCCAGCCTTAATGGGTTTTATGGTGGCCACTGGCATCTTGATGAAGGGTCGACGCTATTTTTTACTACCACCATAGGTAGAGTGACTATCCATTTATATATTCCAGGATTCGACTTGATCTGATTATCGAAACTAATAACACAATTTAGTTAACAAATATATACTTAATAGTCAATTATTACTTGTAATATAACACTGACTGTGTAGTAATCTCAACCAAGCCCAAATACAAATCAATACATTGTAGTTCTCGTTAACGAATTTAATAAAACATTTTTTAAAAGTCCATTTATTCTTCGGTTAAAATCTGCTTATTGCACTTGTATCGACAATTATGATGAATTCATTATAATGTCCGAAACAAACACTTTTGTATCTCATAACCAAGAAGACTAACAGAAAACTATTACTCAAAAGGCGTTTCATTAAATTTGTTCTTTAAATAGACATCGAATCACAACATCTGATCTTCCTAACCTTTTTTTTTTGAGCTCGTTATATCCAATTTCTTTATCTACCTGTAAAGAACTTATAGTAGTATTTATTACAAATGTCGATTTGACAAAATATATTTCACATAATCTTCCGGAATTCTTTTAATTGTCCACGGACATAATTTCAAAGATGGTTATCCTAATCGCAATTCTAATATGCTTGTAATAAATATATCAAAGGGTTATACTTCTGGCCACATCTATTGGCCCACCTTGCATTTTCAGCTTCGTTTGGTCCTAGCTAAAATTTTATATTAGGTCGAGCAAAAAGTTTTTATGCAGTTTTGAACCTGGCACATTCATAATTTCATTCAATAGTCTTTTTTTGAATTTCGAACACAGAATTTAAAGAAACAAAAGACAATTTGGAGCCTGTTCGTTGTTAACAAACAATCGAATACTAAAAAAAACTTGATTTTATTGGTTTACTCGGATTTAATTCTTGAAAGTGTGATTTTTCTCATTGGTTTTGCAACAAACATTACTTATTCTTACCATTAAGGTAAGGTTCTATCAATAATCAATGGATACTTCGCCTGAAGTCGCCGCCCAAGCTGTGGCACTTATCCAGGCGGGACACAGCCAACGAAATGTGAGTGTTCAACTTAATTTAAGTCGATCTGCGGTCCGAAATGTTTATTCGCGGTACCTAGAGACTGGCGGCTTTGTTCGTCGCCAAGGAAGGCCACGATCTCGGGTCACAACTGAAAGGCAGGATCGATTCATCGTGACGACCAGCTTGAGAAATCGTCACCTTACCTCCATTGAGATACAAAACCAACTTCGCGACTTCCACGGAGTATCTGTGAGCGCTCGAACAGTTCGGAGAAGGTTAAAAGAACGCGATATGGTACCCCACAAGCCAGCTAATGGCCCCAAACTAATGCGAGCCCATCGAACTCATTTAAATTGGACTCAGCATGCTGCTGAGCCTAAAATTGTGTTACATGGCAATGATGAAAGGAAAAAGGTCTACCGGCGTAAGGGGGAGCGATTTGCACAATGCTGCTTTGAAGAGAGGGTTGCTTATGGCGTTGGCTCTTGGACTGTCTGGCGCGGTATATCCGCGAGCGGCTGCCAACAATAAATGCTGAAAGGTACATTCGTGAGTGCTTAGAATCACACGTGATACCATACGCGGACTATGTGGGCCCAAATTTCCTTTTTATGCATGATAATGCAAGAGCCCATACGGCCGGCGTCGTCGGGGAATATCTTCGGGGTGTGAACATCACAGTTATGGACTGGCCAGCCAGTTGCCCAAACGATGCAGGAGTTGAAAACTGCCATAGAAGAGTAATGGGCGATGATCCCCCAAAATTTCATAGAGCGGTTGATAAACTCTATGCCTAATCGTATGAAAGCTGGGGAGCTGTGGTAGAAGCCTACGGAGGCAACACGCGTTATTAAATTAAACCTTTATTAAATTGAACATGTTTTTTATTCAATAATCAAGTGCCTTCATCAAGGTGCCTTCATCATACCCGACTTGTTAGGCGTAGCACCATGGCGTGTGGTATTGTGAAATTCTGAATTCAAATTGAAAACACTACGATCGAAAAAGATGGTAAAAAGTACCAGGTTTAAAACTGCATCAATAGCTTTTGTTCAATCTAGCAATAATATTTCGGTAGGGGCCATCGAAACCTAAACTCTAAGGTGGGCCAATAGATGTGTCCAGAAGAGTGTAATTCAAAATCCACAGATGATTTAATAATATATAGAGATAAAGAATAGATGGCAGTGAAGACTAGTGCGATTATTATTTAATGAGAAAAAATGGCTTAACCCAGTTGTAATCAGTCACTGACTGAATAAAAATTTAACTGATTTGAACCAAGACTACGTAGAATACCATAAAGAAGTAGCAATATTATTGTATAACGTTACACTGCGTCAGTTGAAATACCATTGACTGTGTTCTTACTTAAACTAAGAGAAAAGGCTTTGATAAGAGATAGTTTACCTCTTAACGGAGTCACAGTATATTACCGGATAGTAGTTGTTTTTTTAAGTGATCTGTTCTAGTATATAAATGATAATTAGCGAACGAAGCCTCCTAGTCCAGATGTAGACATATTAGAAAATTAGCTAGATTTGGCCTTTTTTTTGACGCTGGGAAATACATTTACGCACCCCGACTGTGGGATCGGGAGTGTGAGACTTCGCGAGGGGGAAGAACTCGCAATACCTACTAAAATCCAGCGGGACCGTCGTCAACCATGAGTGGGGAGCCAGAGGCTCGTTGAGACATTCCTCTCTGACCCCTCGGTTGTAGTCGGCTCATAGATATGCTACAGGGGGAGAAGTTGCATGAACCTCCGCCTCCTGTTTCCTACTGCCCTTCGTCTGGGCCGGAGTGTCTCAGGGGCATTCACCATCTCCCTTTGTCGTGGCCCCCTTAAGCGATATGACAGTCTCGCAAAAGGAGGCAAGCGCTCTCCAGGCCTGCTCAATGATGAGCATTACATCTATAATATTAGCCAGTGAGAGGTATGTGCCGATCAGCGACGTCATAATGAGTCGCTGAGAACCCCAGGCGGGACATTCTGCCACCGTATGGTAAGCTGTATCTAACGAGGCACCACACTCGTAACAGCTGGCCGACGGCTCACAGCCAACAGTTTGATACAGGTATTTACCGAAGCAACCATGACTGGTAAGCACCTGTACCAACCTGTTGGAGAGCGATCCGTGCTCTCTGCCCAGCCACTTATCCAGATGAGGGCGGATTACCCCTACTATGCTGATAATCAAACCCAGGACCCAGATTGCGTTTATAAAACTCAAACGATATTTAATGCTTTGTTTGACCTACAGATTCATTTAGTAATCTTATGACAAACAAGTAAGAAATTTAACTGTAATCAATTCTTAAATGATGATACAGTGTTAGATAGTAACGATATTCATAAGAGGCAATTGACCTTTTTAGATTCTATGTTAATACCAATAGCTATAGTCTTGACCTAGACAATTGAATAAGTATAATTTTATAATGAATTGCTCATTGGTCTAGACATTGGTTCAACTACAGACATGAGGTCCTGGGTTCGAGCCCCGGATCGAGCTTATTCAAAAGTGATATTGAGTTTTCTATTAAGATTTTCTCAATATTTGATGTTATATATAGTTGGGAAGTTGGTGGTGTGCTTCACCCCCGTTCACTTCATTCTCGTCACATCGGACTATGAGAGTGAAGGAATAGAGAGTGCACTTTGCACTTGTGTACTATGTCTGCCAATCCGCAATGGAGAGGCGTGGTGGATCTATGCTCTCAAACCCCTCTTTCCTCGGAGTGAGGAGGCCATCAGTGGGACGTTAATGGGCTGCTACTTACTAATTTATGATGAATTTACCATGAGATGAATTGCAATATTTTGATAGATGGGGAACAAGTGCAAGATGTGAAAGAATTTGTTTACTTGGGATCTAAATTTACAAAAGATCGAACATGTGAATGCAACGAATATGGTAATAACGTGCTCTGCGTGCCTTTATGAATAACCAAATGGTTTCACAAAGGGCCAGACTGGCTCTGCATGCAGGAGTGTTGGTGCTAACACTTATGTATGGTAGTGAAAGTTGGGCATGACAGAAGAAGCACAACAAAGTAAGAAATAGTGTGATAAGAGAATGTTGTGGTATAAAGGAAGACGTAGTGACTAAAATTGAGAAAGGTATGCTTAGATGGATTGGGCATGTAGAGAGAATGAAAGGAGATTGACAAAAAGGATTTATGAGTCAAGAGTGAATGCGAAAGTTGGAAGGGAAAGACCAAGGCGAACTTTCCTGGATCAAATCCAGGCCATTTTAAATAGAGGCCAGGTCAAGAGTACTCTAAACGCGAAAGAAGCGAAGGAGATATGCAAGGATCGTGGCAAGCGGAAGGACGTGGTCTCTGCCTACCACTAAGGGAATAAGGCGTAATGTTATGTATGTATGTATAATTTTATGCATCAGTTGTTTGAGGATTTGAAGCAGGAGCCTGTAGTATCATAGCCAACACTACCGTGATACCAGCGAAGCGAAATACAAATAATACCATTTTATACTTGTATATTAAAATTTACATGGTAGTTATTTGACAGGTGTCCAATACATGTGAAATATCGGAAGTAATCTGCATTCTTAAACTGAAGTGAAAGTGTTTTAATATGATAATATATTCAAGAGGCGATATTTGTGACACTGTTGCGTTATTTGAGATTTAATTTATTATATACTTGCTTTTATCATCGACGTTGTCATGAACAGTTTCACACAACGTTCAATTTATTTGCCTTCAGCTTCTACAATATCCTTTACATTTTATTCAGTTCATTGACCTTTTATAAAAAATAAGAAGGATTTAATTTTCTTCGTATTTCACTACATTTCCTTCAGGTCTCATTAAGAAAATGTATTTAGTTCGGTCCATAAATTAAAACATTTCATGAATATTCAATAATTTAGGGCCTATGCATAGTTTTTAATAGAAAACCGGGTTCGAACCTGGCTAATATACCATTGAGATCTCCTTTTATAATATAGAAGGTCATTAAGAACAGATACTCCTATTTTTCGACAGGATCAGGAATTTCGGGATATCTCAGGGAACGGCTAGTATCAGCAAAGTCTCCAAAACTATTTGTTTCTGATGCAGATGCTCACTGAAAGCTGGTTTTTCTAATATTCATCACGGGATAGGGAACTGTGCGGGTGAAAGAACATGATTTCAGGAAACAGCTAGTTATAAAACAGGAGAAACTTGTAAACAACTCCTCGGCGGCTTTCAAATAAAGGAAATAAGGCGATTCACATGTCAGTACAGCCTATTAAGGGCTGTAGACGAGTTTTCAAGCATTTTCCACATTTTTCCTTGCACTTTATTACTGAATTACAACCTTAAGGCTTCATTTAACGCAATAAAAGCGTAATTTTGTATCATTAAACTTTCATCGTTTAAATCAGTGCAACTATGTTTGGAGTAAAGTTATTTTAGCTTTTTATACAACCTGGATAATGTAATAATATAATGCTCAATATACGTCCTGTTTTACTTTTATCATGGAGGATTAGAGAGTGTATTTAAGAGGCTTCGGTCGTGACCACCCTAACACCAAAGACGTACCGTCAATCATGAGATTTGTGATCCGATACGATACTGTGTAGAAACCACAAGAGGTAAATTTTCTTTCTACAAATTACCGCGTTGTATCATCACTTACCATAAAGTGGAACAACAATGAAGCCCTCAGTGGAAACTATAGAAAACGGACGCAATTATATTGCCTTTTTTTTTTTTTTTCGAAGTGTGTAGTTGCTGTTAGCCCTACTGGCTTTTACAGCGTAACCGAGAGGGATGGCGGGCGCAGAAGCTCTGCCGAGGGGTGGGCCCGTAGAAGGGCCCTGCTGCGTCGGGGGAAAACGTTGCTCTAAGGGCGCCTCCTGCGAGGCTCGGACCTAGGCTTAGAGCAACGTTTGCTGCTGCTGAAAAAGACAAAAATCGGACAGGTGCTTAATCTTGACGCCCATGGGTCCGCGACTGGGAGCCGCGGCCGGGGTGCGTCAGATAGCGGGGGCCTCGTCTTCGCCGGCGAAGACGCTGTGTGTGTGTGTTAGTGTACGGGGCATTGTCAATAGTAATCTGGTCGTCTGGGTCGTCA
This sequence comes from Elymnias hypermnestra, assembly GCA_015832385.1. Taxonomy (NCBI): domain Eukaryota; kingdom Metazoa; phylum Arthropoda; class Insecta; order Lepidoptera; family Nymphalidae; genus Elymnias; species Elymnias hypermnestra. The sequence continues at coordinate 310,999 of JACTOM010000351.1, read as the reverse complement.
AGGACGTGTTTGGGCCGCCTCTTCCTAGGCGGGATGTTTAGCCTAATCCCATAAGAGGCGGCATTTCTAATGAGAGGGTTGGGGTGACTGACGGCTCTCTTGAAGTAGTCTACGGAGAGCGTTTTGAAATGATTGTTGACCGTTGCGAGGTCGAGATCTCTGTGGAGATCGACGTTGCGCATGAACCAGCGGGCGCCCGTGGCTATGCGCATGAATTTGTTCTGCAGCGTCTGGAGTCGAACCAGCCGGCGTGCAGGAACGTGAGCGAACACTACGCTCGCATAAGAGAATATGGGGCGGATGCAAGTTTTGTAGAGTGTCACCTTGTGGCGCAGTGACAATTTACTCTTCTTGCAGATCATGGGATAGAGGCGACTTAGCACAAACGCTGCCCTGCCACGGACGGTGCGAATGTGTTCGGTGAAGTGCATGCACGCATCTAGGGTGACTCCTAGGTATTTGGCTTTCCGTTGCCAAGGGATCGGAGAATTAAAAAGTTTAATTGTTGCCAGATCTCGGCGATCTGGCCTCTTAGGACCGGTGAACAATATAGCTGTGCTTTTCTCAGCATTAGCCTCAATTCTCCATTTGCGGAACCAATCGCCTAGGCTATTGACCGCTTTCTGGAGGCGAGAGGAGATGTGAGTAAGCGAGTACGAGGAGGTGTATAGTGCGGTGTCGTCCGCGAACTGAGCTAGATGAACGTGAGGCGTTCTAGGCATGTCGCTGGCGTACAGCGAGAAGAGCAGTGGTGACAGTACGGAGCCCTGAGGGACTCCGGCCCGAATTGCGCGGCGTGAGGACAGAGTGCCCTCGACGCGGTAACGAAAGCTGCGGTTTGTTAGGAAGTCTCGTAACAGTGTTACTAGACTAACTGGCACACCAAGATGGAAAAGCTTATAAATTAAGCCGGCGTGCCATACCTTGTCGAAAGCTTTCGCTACATCGAAAAAGATCGTGCCTGTGGGGCCACGGTTACGGTTGTAGTAGAGATGATCTATGACGTGCTCCGTGAGGCGGTGCACTTGCTGAACACAGGAGTGTCTAGCGCGAAAGCCAAACTGATGGTCTGGCAGGAGACTCTTGGCCTCTACCACTGCCTTGAGTCTCTTTAATATAATTCTCTCATACACTTTTGCAATCGTGTTGAGTAAACTGATGGGTCGATAGCTGCTCGGTAATGTACGGGGTTTGCCCGGTTTGTGAATTCCTATGACGGTGGCTTCTTTCCACTCGTCAGGAAATGAGCAGGCCGCCAGAAGGGCGTTAAATATGAGTACCAGGAGGTACATGAACTGATCTGGGAGGCGTTTGAGCATCTTGTTGGGGATGCCGTCGGGGCCTGGTGCTTTTCGCGCGTGGAGTGACCTAATGACTGTGTGCACTTCATCGAAAGTCGTGGGTTCTAACGGCTCACTTGTGGGGGCCGCGAAATTTAACCTATTGAGCGCGTTGTCTACTAGCTCGACCTGTTCTGGGTCTATGCTAGTAGTGCTAGGCGAGCACTGAGTCTCGAGGCTGTCTGCTAAACACTCGGCCTTATCAAAGTCGTCAAACGCGGGTAACTGATCGGGGCGGTCGAGGGGCGGCATAGATGCGGCGCCTTCGGCTTTAAGGTTCCTCGTCAGTCTCCAGAACGTGGTGTGCGTTGGAGCGAGGTCCCCTAGCTTCCGGTCCCATCGGTCATTTCTCAGTTCGGCGAGGCGTTCCCGGACCTGCCTGAAGAGATTCCAGAGCGTTCTCCGGTTATCTGGTGTGGGATATGAATCGTGGGCTCGCGCTGCGCGATTTTTAAGCGTGATGAGCTCCCGTACGTCGTCCGGTAGTTTCCTCCGACCGGAGAGGTCGGGGACTTCCCGGGTGCAACCTACGAGAGTGTCATTCAAGTGAGACGTTAATCGGGATGATGCTAAGGTGGCGTCTGCTTCTGATTCGATGAGATCAGGTATGTCGGTGAGGTCCGCGGGGTCAAGTGATTGGAGGCGGTCGGATACCTGCTTCCAATTTATCACCTTTTTTGTCGGGGGGGTCGCGTTTAGGTGTTGTCCTAGTTTTGCTAGGACAGGTCGGTGGTCAGAGCTTAACTCGTGTTTTACCTCTATGGAATCCACGTGAAGCGTGATGTTCCTTAGAAGCATAACATCGAGTATGTCTCCGGGGTCGAGTGGGTCTGTTCGGTTGCTGTAATGGGTCGGTTCGTCCGGTGCTATGACTGAGCACTGTAAGTCTGGGAGGTCGCTTAACCTGGCTAGTTCTCTACCTATGTGGTTTCGAATTCGGGAGCCCCACTGTTCGTGTTTGGCGTTTAGGTCACCTCCAAGGATGACGGCGTCGCCAAGGGAGAACAGGGTGCGGATGTCGCTTTCTAGTAAGCGTTTTGATGGCGGTAGATAGACGGATGCTAGTATGATCGGCTGATGGCCGGTCATACCCACCTGACATACGGACGCTTCGATGTTTACTAAGCTGTTAGGGGGATCTAGAGGGGTGCAGTGAAGCGATTTTTTGTAATAAATCGCGGTGCCGCCCTTCGCTCCGATTCGATCGTTACGTATTAGCTTGTAATTTGCTATGTTCGGTCCGCGGTTGCTGGGTTTTAAAAACGTTTCCTGTACTAGCAGGATATCTACTTGTTCGGAACATACGAAGTTCCGAATTTCGTCTATTTGATTGATAAGGCCGTTCGCGTTAAAGTAAACGACAGCCAACGAGTGAGGCTTTAGCCTACTTGTTAAATTACTTATGGGGCGTAAATCCATAATTGGTTTTGATTTTAAAATTTTTAAACTTTTAGGTTGCTGACCGCCGTGATGAGTCTGCGGTGCTGTCCTATTGCTTGGAAGCGGGCGTAGGGGTTGGGGTCTTTAAGTTTTTCGACTAGGACGTCTATTTCGTCCAGGTCGATTTCGAACGCTATTTTAGCAACTATGTCAAAGTTGCTAAGTGCTGATGGGGCCTGATTGGCCTGAGGGGCCTGAGGGGCCTGAGGGGCCGGTTGAGGTTGAGGTTGGGGGGGCGCGGGGGCCTGGCTTGCTGGCATGGCCGGCCATGCGTGCCATGCGTTGCGGGTCGGGAGGGGCGCATCTATGTATGTCTGGGCGGGTTTGGGGGCAGGCCTGACGGGCCCCGGACGTCTCGCGGCCGAGAATCTGCCTTGCTTTGCCCTCTTTGGGGCCTTGGGGCACCCGCGATAGCTCGCTGGGTGACCCTGGGTCCCGCAGAGTACGCAGCTTGGCGGCTCCTCGGTCGGAACGGTCCTGGGGCAGTCGGCCGTGCCGTGGTCGCCCAGACATTTCACGCAGCGGGGACGGGCGTGGCAAAATCGCGCACAGTGGCCATATAGTTGGCAGCGGTGACACTGCCCTATTATGCCTCTATTGTGAGGGACCTCGACATTTATGTTCGTTAGGGCGCAGATGCTCCTAACGTTGAAAACTTGTTTCCCCTCGGGTGAGAGGTCCAACACTGCTAGGCAGTTGTTGAATGGCTTCTTTGTGATGCCGTGGTACATTCGATGTACCTCTAATATGGGGAGGTTCTGGGCGGCCAGATCCTCCTTGATGTCCTCGGTAGGGAGGGTGTGGGGTAGTCCACGGATGACTACCCGTAACCGGCGTTCGCTCTCCAATGCGTAGGAGTGGTAAGGCACCTGTTCCGCTCTTAAAACGGACGTAAGTCTGCGGTGGTCGTCGCCGGTGGCTGGTTGGACTTTCAGTCCAACGGCGGTAGGGCGGGCTACGGTCAGGGTTATTCCCATAGCGGGAAGCCTGCGGTAAAGCGTGTTCCACGCTTTGCCTTCCCGGATGTAGATGGGGGGAACTTGTTCCCTACGGGGTTCGTTCATTGGGGAGTCCTCGGCGGGCTCCCCTTGGTCGCGGCGGTTTGTCTGCCTTGGCTGTGAGGCAGCCGGCGTGGGGTTGGTCCTCTTAGGTGGGACCGATGGTTTTGCCAGAAGCTTCCGCTTCTGGTTTCTAGATACGACGGTCTCGAAACCGTCGTTGTTTGTTGAGTCTGAGGGCTCAGACTCCATGGGTATGGGGAGGGCGGGGCTAGGTACCGAGGCGTTTGTCGCCACGGTCGGTGTCGCCGGCGTCGGTGCCGCGACCGCTGGCGCCGCGGCGGGCTTGGCCGCGGCTACGGGAGCCGCAGCCGCGGGCGCCGCGGCGAGTGGGGTCGCGGCTGTCGGCGCCGGGGCGACCGGGGCCGTGGCGACGGGGGCCTTGGGCCGCTCTAGTTGCCCTTCCTTTACGAGGGCGTTAATTAAATTGGGGCATGCGGGATTTCGCGGAGCTACGGGGCGCGGCCGGGGCGCAGAGATCTGCTGGACCGGTACCAGCTTCGATGGGGGAGGCCTAACTACGGCGGTCGTCGTTACAGGGGCCGCTTCAAGTCGGTCGAAGTCGGCCAGGGCGTTGGGAAAACGGTTTAAAAAGAACTCCAGGAGACGCTCGACGTTGCGTCCCTGGAAAACCGGAGTGGGGTCCATGGTGGACCCGGGGCTACCTTGAGCCTCCCTGCCGAGGCAGGGAGGTGTGTGCCTACGGTGTGGCCCTACGGGCCCTGCCAGTGGGTGGCAGGGGTGTGTGCCTAGCTTAGAAACTAGTGTACTCACTGTAAGTAGGGCAATCCAAATCGGGAACAACAAACACTACACAGTCCTAGCAACGCGGGACGGAGCCCGAGCGAGACAACACTATCGACGCCGGACAAAGTCCGTGCAACACAGCACTGGCAACGCTGGACAAATTCCGTAGAAATGACCGGTCACTGCACAAGATCACTGGAACTGGCTTGGAGAACTGGTTTCACTATATCACAACGATATTAATCGGTAATATGGACGGTGTATACATCCGAGCACGCGATCGGACGACTGTTCGTGACGGTCGACGGACGCCACGAGCATTCTGAATGAATTATATTGCCACTAATATACCTATATTTCTACGTAAAATGCGACTGACAAACGTTCGCTATTCAACGAGTAACGGCTTTGTTGGCGCGTCTTTATTTACAATGTATCTTTGTACTTAGTTACGTTAATTGTAACGTAAACCTTATATGAACAAATCCTTTACAAATTGAATATAAATCAAATAAGAATTTAATAACAGGAGAAAATCGCCAACATCTTTTTTAAGCTACCATAAGGTGATCGCGTGGTAATGAAGCTACTACCACTGGTTCGGAAGACTGATTCTACCAAGAAGAAACCGGCAAGATACCTTATAGTTACTGTGTTACCTTCGTCTCCACATGTCTATCATCAAAAGAAAAGAAAACTATATAACACGGACGGAATAATATTGCCACTAATACGACCTATATTTCTACGTTTAATGCGACTGACAAACGTACGCTATTCAACGAGTGACAGCTTTGTTAGCGCCTCTTTATTGACAAGATAGTGTACTATGGTTCTTTCTCTGTTTTGTGCTAACTTATGTTGTAGGTATTTTAAAAAATTCTAACTTGAATCTAATAAAAACAAATTCAATTTAAACTCATTCCCTTCGGAAACCACGCCTCATTCCCTTCGGGAGACCACGTCTTTCCACTTGCCACGACCCTTGCATTTCTCCTTTGCTTCGATCATTCTCATTAAACCTTTCATACAAGTTCGTCAGTTGAGAGTACTCTTAACCTGGTCCTTATTTAAAATGTCCTGGTTTTGGTCCAGGAACGCTCGCCTTGGTCTTCCCTATCCAACTTTCCCATTCACTCTTAACTCATTAATCCTTTTAGTCAGTTTCCTTTCATTCATTCTCTCTACGTGCCCAAACTATTTAAGCATACCTTTCTCAGTTTTAGCCACTGCATCTTGTTTTATAGCACAACGTTCTGTTATAACACTATTTCATACTTTGTCACTCAGTGTCAATTCACTTCTATGCTTCTTCTGCCATATCCAACTTTCACTGCTATACATAAGTGCTGGCACCAACACTTCTCCATGTACAGGCAATTTAGCCCTTTGATACACCGGCTGACTATTCATAAAGGCATGCAGAGCACCATTTACCATATTCCCTGCATTCACTCTCCTTTCAATATCACTTTCACATGTACCATCTTTTGTAAATTTAGATCCCAAGTAAACAAATTCTTTCACCTCTTCCACTTGTTCCCCATCTATCAAAATATTGCCATTCATCATAGATTCATCTCTTTCAAAAAGCATAACTTTCGTTTTGGTTACATTAACTTCCATTCCCGTAGCTCATTAGCAGATGATGAAAGTGTAACTTAATCATCAGCGTAGAGTAATTCATTTATTCTTAACAGCCATGGTGACACAACATATCCCTGTCGAAGCATTTAATATAATAGGAGAAAGTCGCGAAGACATTTTTTGAGCTATCATATGTCAATCGCTTCGTAATGAAGCTATTACTGGTTCGGAATACTGATTCCACGATTCCCTACCAAGAAGTAATCGGCAAGAAACCCTGTAGTTACTGCATTACCTTCATCCCCCCTTGTCTTCAATTAATGAGTGAGTTCACGTGTCTCACGAAGTAACCGCCAGGTACGAGGTAATTATAAAGTGAAGCCGGCTTCCCTTGGCCTCAGGCCTCGTAATAAACTACACATTTTACGAGTATAATAAAAGTAAATAAACCGTTGGTAGATAATCGAGCAATATCGGTCCTGTTCGGCGCAAGCTGGCGTTCGTACTTATTTTTATGATTATGTACGTTTAAAGCGACTCTTTCGATCTCTTCAGCTGTTTCTTTTTGTGCAATTTAAAGTGCTTATTAAAACCAGTTTAATGTGATGACAAATCCAAAAGGGTTTTTATTTTACCATCTTTATTTTAACTAGCGATCTCGAGAAAATCCTTGAATCTATATCCAATTCCATAAAATATAGGGACAATAGCTTTACGGCTGAAGTTCTTTACGGAAGATTAAACCTTCCGAATCGGTGAATTATTGATAAATTCATCACCAATGGCCTGACTTGATTCAACTTGATAAGTGTGAATTTTGATACTGAATCTTTTGTAAAATATACACGGTGATTATACGAAGTATTCGAAGGACCTTGTAGTTTAAAAAGAGTTACACAAAAATTACTACTCACTGATACTCTGGAACGTCCAGCTTCCCGTTAGTGTTCTGGTGTCGCGAAAGTCGGTGGTACCACAATAATTTACAAATGATTTGACACAGAAGTGGTATATGTAATGAATTGGCTGCGTCACGCACGCCGAAGACTAACGTCTTCTGTCTGTCAGTTAAGATAGTCGCGGGTGGCGCGACTGTCGCCAGCCAATCAACCAATCAGGTGCAAGCGGACACCCTGATTGGTCCAATGGCAGCATAGCATTGTCAGCCACAAACATTACGTAACTAGATAGAGGATGACTGAACACATTTTTAAAAAAAGAATATTTTGATACGGAAGTTTAATCTTTTGTTGAATCCAGACATATTTGAATATAGAATATTTAAAAATTTAATCATTTTTTCAAATATAGAGATGAATCAAGAATATTTTGCATTTGAAATTGAATCTTTTATTAAACGACTTAAAGAAAGGAGGAGGTTATCGATACATCAGCATGTTTTTCTCTCCTTCAAATCTCCCAACCAACCAGTTCGACTGGTTGAACGGATTTTGATGATTCTGTTTACTAAGGCCGCATAGACCGTCACAAAAAACCGACACCCTGAAGTTGGCTACAGTCAACATTTTAGTTTTTTGAAAATATTTTTATCTTATTACGCCAAAGAAGTATAACTTCTAACGCGTGTACATAAGTACACATATATTTTTTACATGAAAGGTGGTGCTTGTGGTCGTCGCTTCAATCGATGGACGTCCACTGCTGGACATAGGTCTCACGAAATGATGCCCACAAGGCCAGATCTTGTGCCGCCTGGCTCCAGCGGCTACCGGCGACACTCTTTATGTCGCCGGTCCACCTTGTGGGGGATCTTCAACGTCCATCGGTTTTTCGGACTATGTGTCCCGCCCATTGCCACTTCAGGTTCGCGATTAGTAGGGCTATGTCGGTGACTTTGGTTCTGCTGCGGAACTCGTCATTTCTGATTTGATCGCGTAGAGAAACTCCGAGCATAGCCCTCTCCATCGCACGCTGAGTGACTCTGAGCTTTTGAATAAGGCCCATAGTCAGCGACCACGTTTCCGATACGTAGGTAAGCACTGGCAACACGCACTGTTCGAAGACTTTAGCCTTCGGGCACTCCACTTATGACGATGGCATCCAATTGAAAACTTTGCAAAATCTTAAATTTGCATTAAACATGTACTTGACAAATGGACGAATAACTCAAGATTTTTTTATTGGATGGGATATATTTCAAGTGTTAGTCATAGGATCCATATCAATGTAACGGAACTCTTCAATTTTTAGGAGCAAATTTACGATACTCGGCAGAATCTCTTATACGCTACCCGGGTATTTGAGTCACCTACTGTAAACTAATTATAGTCAAGTAATTGTTGTAGTTAAATATGTTGAACAATGGAACTCCTCAACGGCTTACAGTAAGGGTGCGATTTATGGAGAATATCCAATTTTCTGCAATCAAATGTCAATGAGCTTACGTTTGTTGCTGCATTGCAACGTCACCTCCTGGTGGTAATGATTGGCGGTGATCTCTCGCTGGGGAGCATTATAGGTGCGATGCTCTCCAATGATAGGACGTGGGCCGGAGTATCCTCCTTCTGCGAGACCGTAGTCTCGCTTAAGGAAGCCCATGAGCGAGAGAGGGAGAATGCAGCAGATGCTCCCGCTCACCGCCGAAGGTAATAGGCGGCGCGTGTTTGCGCGTCTCCTTCCACTTCCTTGAATCCTCAGTTGGACTCATCTGAGGTACCAGAGACGAATGCGAAAGTTGCCTGGTGCCTCACTTACGGGAGAAAAGGGTTCCGCTGGAATTTAGTGGGTATTGCGAGGTCTCCTCCCTCGCCGAGTCCCACACTCCTGACCTGTAGGTGGCGAAAAAAAGGTCCCTACAAATATAGCTATAGGTCGTAACTACATATATAGTTATAGGTGAGAGCTGCCAAGTGGACACGCGGGACACACCTGCCTCGTGTGGCGCCGACACCAAATACAAAGAACTCTAAAAAATAATACGCAATTATTTTTTGGGTCATATTAATTTGTTTGGAGTACTTTTATACTGACACTTGAATTAATATAATAATATTTTGATTTGGATTGAAATCTATTATTTAATATAAAATAGAAGCCTGGTGACTGGACATCAGATGGAAGCATAGATTATGAGAGAAGGACAATATTAATTAAAATGAGAGATTAGATCGAATAAATGAAGGAATGATAATGAGTTTTCCTATATGACAAAGACAGAAGGCTGTTGGGTTTATTATAGCAGTACTGGTTATCACAAAGACAACGGTCCACGCCTAAGAACTGCGTATCGAACCCTTTTTTTTTTCGAAGTGTGTAGTTGCTGTTAGCCTTACTGGCTTTGACCGCGTAACCGAGAGGGGTGGCGAGCGCAGAAGCTCTGCCGAGGGGTGGGCCCGTAGAAGGGCCCTGCTGCGTCGGGGGAAAACTTTGCTCTAAGGGCGCCTCCTGCGAGGCTCGGACCTAGGCTGCGAGCAACGTTAGCTGCTGCTGAAAAAGACAATCGGACAGGTGGAGTATCGAACCCGCGATCTCGGCTCCATTTATAGCACCCCTAGTGCAGCCTCGGATCCGACGCACGTGCCTTTAACGAGTTAGTGGCGTCTCTTTCTATTTAACTTAAGCAACAAGTACCAATGTCTATTTCCGTCAAATCCACGATTATGATAGCAAATCTTTTACGTACAATAATATATATGTCGGAGTGCAAGAGTCTATGGATCGCTAGTCCGTGTGTAGTAGTCTGTGGAACGCTGGCGCCATCTTTGTATCGGCGTGGGGACAGAGTCAATAAGTGGCAGTCCGGCCCGCCTCTCGGCAGTTCTCGAGCGGCAGTCGGCCGGAGTGGTCGACTATTGAAACTGTCGCGTTCCTAGCTATTAGTGTTAATGAGTTTGTGTAAATTGATATCGGGAACATTAAGTGATTGAACATTATAAACCGAGTCAATGAATACAGTGTTTGATTGCACCGGCAATACCCATGAACGCCCACAGAATAAGAAATTAAATAATGGATCTAATTAATGACGATGTCGGCGGAGAACCCTACGCCCCTGTGTTTTATGTTTCTCCGTTCTCTCTTATGCTCCGACATATATTATATTTTTATCGCGGGTAGTTGTCGCTAAATCAGTTGTTTTTATTAATCCTTCTCCACCCCTATAAATGGCATCATTAATCGGAGGCTGGTGTCGTGTATTTAAACCAGTCTTTCGTTTTTATTAATCTGTTGCGATGTACTTATAAAAGGCAAAGTTATTACATTGTAACGGCACATTAATTGTTACGCGAAGTACATTTTATTGAGGTATGTCTGTTTGTTGCTTTATTATCATCGCGCCTTTATAACTGAACTCGCTAATTATGGACCTCGTAACTGACTTTTGTTTTATTTATAAATGTGACTTTTACATTTACTTTATAAATGAAAAATGGCTGTCATTTCTGATAAAATAAATGTACAATAAACTCCAAGTATAACGATAGTAATTTACTTCTTAATTTTGCCGCCAATAGGGTCTATATATCTGCATTAAATGTGACTGGCAAACGTTCGCTATTGAACGAGTAAGAGCTTTGTACCCGCGTTTTCATTTAAAAGTATTATTACTATGTTTCTCTCCATTTTACACGAACTTCTCTATCTAACAGGTATTTTATATAGTTTGGGCTCGGGCTTTTGAGTAATTCTGATGGCTTTTTTAAAATAAAAGTAAAGGTAAGATAAGTGGCAGCCCATTAACGTCCTATTGCTGGGCACAGGCCTCCTCACTAATGTGAGAGAGGGTTTTTAGAGCATAGACCCACCACGCTGCTCCACTGGGGATTGGTGGGCATAGTACACAAGTGTACTCTTTATTCCTTCACTCTCATAGTCCGACGTGACGGCAATTCGACACGACGGCTTAACATACTCTCCAAGGCACGGGGGTAGAACACACCGTCAGATATTTCCCAACTTCGGGCAAATATTGAGAAAATCTTAATGGAAAAGTCAATATCGATTTCGAGTTGGCTCGTCCCGGGCCTAAAACCCAGGACCTCATGTCTGTAGTCGAACATGCTAACCACTAGACCAATGAGGCAGTCAAAATAAAAGTATTTCAAGTTACTTCCAATAAAAACAGCTGTCTATCAGCGAAAGATCCTTAAAAACGGTTCAGCCATTTTAGAGATAAGCGGGAACTCACACACAGACAGAAAATTACCATAAAAATACCTTTCCAATTAAAAAAAACTTTCGATCGAGTTTGTAATGTATTCTAGATCTAATTATAATTAGTGCTCTTAAATGTCTTGGACATTATCTATGCAAATCCAATTTTCCAACGTGGACTGCACCCACCATGCCATTATGCAAAATGTCATAAGATACGAGGAGATCTTTTACAGTACATTGAATGCAGGACCAGTTGTTCAATTTGCGATCTTGTTTTTATCAGAGATAAGTGAGCCCTTGGACAAGATCTCTGATTATATAGCAAAAAATTGCATTAGACAATTGTAATAGTAATCTTTTGCTTGGAGATATATTCGTAAATTGGTAACCTTCCGGAGACCGCTTTAATATGGAATGGTCTCGTTGAGATCTCCTCTTTAAAATGGAGTGGTCTCAGTGTCGCTAAGATGGAATGGTCTCGTTGAGATCTTCTCTTTAAGATAGAATGGTCTCGTTGAGATCTCCTCTTTAAAATGGAGTGGTCTCAGTGTCGCTAAGATGGAATGGTCTCGTTGAGATCTTCTCTTTAAGATNGGACTATGAGAGTGAAGGAATAGAGAGTGCACTTGTGTACTATGCCTGCCAATCCGCAGTGGAGCAGCGTGGTGGGTCTATGCTCTAAAAACCCTCTCTCATATGAGCGAGGAGGCCTGTGCCCAGCAGTGGGACGTTAATAGGCTGCTACTTACTTACTTTTTTTAAGACCGAAGCCTCCTAACAAATCCAGACAGATTAGGAAATACAATTTTTAAAATGCCCTCGCTATAGCGTCTACGACGTCAATGCATCATTGTATTTTGGAAGTAAAACTTGTTTCCGTACGTTTGTCGTGTGGAGTAAGCTGGTGCATGTATGCTGAGAGCGTTACGAAAAGTGTAATCGGGCGAGTCGATAGGACGGCGAACAAAAAAGTTTTATTTCAGGCGTGTAGTTTAAACCACTCTCGTTTATGAAGTCTCGTTAAGATGAAAGTTTCTTTAAGATAGAATGGTCTCGTTAAGATCTCCTCTTTAAGATGAAATGGTCTCGTCAAGATCTCCTCTTTAAGATGAAATGGTCTCGTTAAGATCTCCTCTTTAAGATGGAATGGTCTCGTTAAGATCTCCTCTTTAAGATTGAATGGTCTCGTTGAGATCTCCTCTTTAAGATGGAATGGTCTTCGTAAGATGAAGGTCTCTTTAAGATGAAATGGTCTCGTTAAGATCTCCTCTTTAAGATGGAATGGTCTCGTTAAGATGAAGGTCTCTTTAAGATGGAATGGTCTCGTTAAGATCTCCTCTTTAAGATGGAATGATCTCAATTTCGTTAAGATGGAATGGTCTCGTTAAGATCTCCTCTTTAAGATGGAATGGTCTCAATTTCGTTAAGATGGAATGGTCTCGTTAAGATGAAGGTCTCTTTAAGATGGAATGCTCTCGTTGAGATCTTCTCTTTAAGATGGAATGCTCTCGTTGAGATCTTTTCTTTAAGATGGAATGGTCTCGTTAAGATGAAGGTCTCTTTAAGATCTTCTCTTTAAGATGGAATGCTCTCGTTGAGATCTCCTCTTTAAGATGGAATGCTCTCGTTGAGATCTCCTCTTTAAAATGGAATGGTCTCAGTGTCGCTAAGATGGAATGGTTTCCTTAAGATCTCCTCGTTAAGATGTAATGGTCCCAGTCTCGTTAAGACAGAATGATCTCGTTAAAATGGAAGCTCTGGTAAAGGGGAATTTACCTCTCTTGGTTTCCACAGAGCATCATACCGGAACACAATTTTTCAAGAATAAGCTATCATAACTACAGCGTTACGGAAAGTGTGATGAGGCAAGGTGAACGCAAATTGAGAGGGAGATATAAGTTAGATATTTTATTTATTCGTAATTATGTTTTTTATGCTTTTAGTACTTTCTCTGTAATAAAGTGCAGGTAAACTTGATTTTACAGATTACTTCGTATAATACCTGGCATTTGTTGCAATGACACAATTGTAATGTTGTGTAGAAACCATAAGAGATAAATTACTTCCTGCCATGTTAGTGTGCTTTCACTTTAGACTTTAACATCACTTACCATTAAGTGAGATTATAGTCAACGCCTATCCAATGAGCAATAAAACGACAACCTAGACTTGTTCGAAGATACAATTCGCCCTCGCATCGTTACTAAAGGCTTTCTTTTCCTTCAACCATAAATCCTTTTAAGGAAATGGACTAATCTGCATTAATCATCTGTTCTGAACGCGGTTAGGGACATAAAATAAACATCCGGCAATAATTAATGTTAATCAGAGAGAGAGAGATTGTTTGTCATTTTATAATGATATAAATTCGAGAGCCGAGACATATTAACGTCGCGAGAAACGGTTTGTCAACTTTATTACATTCGAAATTATATATTCACGTTTTTACAGCACTTTTGAATCGGAAAATATAGGTTTTTCCACATATTTTCATTTAGCTATACCCGTGATTACGTTGGAATAACGAGAAAGTTGTTATTAGTGTAAGTTTACGTCGCGAAAGGAACTTGTATGGCGAATATCAAATCAAACGGTTGACTGATAAAGGAAATCTCTCAGTAAATTACCCTTATATCTGTATCCCGTGGAAATACGTTCTTAGTGAGAGCCTACGTCACAAAGGGATAATATACCGAATTTCAGTTCAATCTGGTGTATATTTAAACAGATCTCATAAGTAGGTGATCAATTTTCACTTTTACATCCGGTTCTCAGTGAGCGTCTACATTTTCTATGTTAAAAAGTAGTCTACTTCCTTTCTTAGGCTCTAGACTAGCTGTATAACAAATATAATTGAAATCGGTTCAGTAGTTTTGTTATAAAACCGCAACAAACAGACAGACAGGGCTACTTTCGCATTTATAATATTAGTAAGGATGTACGACTGATCATGATGTTAAGGAACAACGAGAGTTTCTTCGGCGCCCTGTTCTGAGAAGAAACCACAATAAACTCAATAGTTTATCCATTCTTTTACTTTATTTAGATTAGACCAAAGCTCGAAAGCTTATTATCTAAGTCGTTTTTTAAGTTATAGTACGGTTTTTCAATAAGCTTTCTTTTAACATAACAATTTTATTTATATGTCGGAGAATAAGAGCGAATGAAGAAGCATAAAGCACAGGGGCGTAGGGTTCCCCGCCGACATCGTCATTAATGGGATCCATTATTTAATTTCTTATTGTGTGGGCGTTCGTGGGTAATGTTGGTGCAATCAAATGCTTTGTTAATTAACTCGGATTATAATGTTCAATCACTTAATGTTCGCGATATCAATTTACACAAACTCATTAACAATAATAGCTAGGAACGCGACAGTTTCAATAGTCGACCACTCCGGCCGACCGCCACTCGAGAACTGCCGAGAGGCGCGCCGAACTGCCACTTATTGACTCTGCCACCACGCCGATACACAGATGGCGCCAGCGTTCCACAGACTCTTGCACTCCGACATATATTATTAGGTTAAATAACTTTTTTTTTGAAAGTACCAATATTTTCTTCATTCTTTTTGTATATTTTCGTTATCTGTTTTAAATGAATAACAAATACAGCCATATCTCACGAAGGCAACTATTATAAGCAAAAGAATTTGATCGTTTGGATAAAAACCCCAATCTCTAAAACTACTGGTTCGACTTGAAAAATTCTTTTAGTGCCGGATAGACCAATTATTGAGGAAGACTATAAGCTAGTATTGACGACATCATGAAAGCGATAAAAGGCATGAAATCAGGTAAGGCTGCTGGGTATGACAGAGTGTCAGTCGAGATGCTGAAGGCTGGCCGCGGTATTGTGGTCAGCTGTACTGCCTTTTCAATATATGCTGGGAGAAAGGTCAAGTCCCAAGAGATTGGAGCAAGGCCGTAATTGTCCCTCTATATAAAGGAAAAGGGTCACAGCAGGAGTGCAAAAATTACCGCGGTATCAGCCTTCTTAGTGTCGTCGGCAAATTGTATGCAAAGATATTAATTGAAAGGGTGATTAATGAAACTGATGGGAAAATATGGGACGTGCAAGCGGGATTTAGAAGAGGAATGGGATGTACGGATCAGGTCTTTTCTTTACGGTGCTTAACTGAAAAATGTTTGGCTAAACACCAAAAAGTTTATTGCGCGTTCGTAGATTTAGAAAAGGCCTATGATCGAGTGGTGAGGAATGAGCTGTGGTCAACGTTATCTACGTATGGGGTGAGCGGTTGTCTGATCCAAGCATTGAAGTCTCTCTATGAGGGTTCTAGTGCCTGTGTCAGAATAAACGGAGCGTACACGGAGTGGTTTCCTGTCGAAAGAGGTGTTCGACAGGGATGTGTTGCGTCACCATGGCTGTTCAACCTTTTCATGGATAAATGTTTGACAGATTTAAAAGAATGTATGTATGGGTTAAGAATGAATGAATTACTCATCAAATGTTTACTCTACGCTGATGATCAAGTAATACTTGCGTCATCCGCTAACGAGCTTCAGGAGATGCTAAATATTATGAATGAAGCTTTGAAAGGGAAAGGAATGAAAGTGAATGTAAACAAAACGAAAGTTATGCTTTTTGAACGAGATGAATCTATGATGAATGGCAATATTTTGATAGATGGGGAACAAGTGGAAGAGGTGAAAGAATTTGTATACTTGGGATCTAAATTTACAAAAGATGGAACATGTGAAAGTGATATCGAAAGGAGAGTGAATGCAGGGAATATGGTAAATGGTGCTCTGCATGCTTTTATGAATAGCCAGATGGTGTCTCAAAGGGCTAGACTGGCAGTGCATGCTGGAGTGTTGGTGCCAACACTTATGTATGGTAGTGAAAGTTGGGTATGGCAGAAGAATCACAAAAGTAAAATAAATGCGGTAGAGATGAGAGCGTTGAGAAGCATGAGTGGATTAAAACTGAGTGACAGAGTGAGAAATAGTGTGATAAGAGAACGTTGTGGTATAAAAGAAGACGTAGTGACTAAAATTGAGAAAGGTATGCTTAGATGGTTTGGGCATGTAGAGAGAATGAACGAAATGAGACTGACAAAAAGGATTTTTGAGTCAAGAGTGAATGGCAAAGTTGGAAGGACTATTTTAAAGAAGGGCCAGGTCAAGAGTAAACCGACCGACTTGTATGAAAGGTTTAATGAGAATGAAAGACGCGAAGGAGATATGCAAGGATCGTGGCAAGTGGAAGGATGTTGTCTCTGCCTACCACGAAGGGAATGAGGCGTGATGCTATGTATGTATGTATGTACTATAAGCTATATAACATCACGTTTCGACAAACAGGAGCGGAGTTTTAAGGGTATATATTTAAAAAATTGGAACAAAAAATGTTACTTTCAGAGCTTCCGTTGCGTTTGCTACGTAAACGGTTAAAGTTACGTAACACTCATGTATGACGAAATTGTTCCTCTTAAAATGCTCTATAAAAAAGTCCATAATAAGATATGTCTATCTTTTAAAGTTGACTCACTATGACCACTTTTATGACAATCAAATTCGATCTCTCGCTTATATTATAAAGTAGTTTCTATATTAGTAGGATATCGTTATTTTTATACCATAATTCAAGATAAGAGATATTAATCTCAAAATTTATAGCAAAAACCGCGGTAAAATATTATACGCTATTCATAAAGAGAGTCCGTTCATAAATTTGTAACAGAATCCAGTCGCCTTTGCGATGTGAAACGAGCTTTTTTTTTGTGTAAAAGCAATTTGCATATAAAACAGGTTTTATTCGTAAGTATCATTTTAAATGTTACTTAGTTAATGTGAGTGCGTTTGATGGTAAGTGATGACGTCATTTAAATAGCAAACAAAACCGATATGTACATCCTTACGCATTATAAGTCCAAGACAACGTGAGTCTATATATTTGCGAATAACTCAAAAACTACTGAACAGATTTTCATGTGCTCTTCACCAATATATAGAGTGATTCTTGAGAAAGGTTTACGTATATAATATGTTAAAGTTTTGTGTAAAATAATCGAAATATAGCGATTATTATTGAAAGTGTTGGAGTAAATCAAGTCTCCTGGAAGCTTTCATTGAAAACAATGCCCAATCTCTTAGAGATATAATAAAACAATGTATGGTGGAATAATTCCCTTTTTATCGATGTACAAAAAAGTCTAAGATAGCATCAATATATCTCTTAAGGATAACTCATTATATTAATATTATCCTTTAAGAAAATGGTCACGCACCGTGCGGTAATTGTAAGGTAATACAGACAGATATAAATTAATACTTGTCAACTTAATTAATATCTTAAGAGATATTTTAAATATACTAAATGCTTGCGTACAAAATGATCCCCTCGCTGTAGCCCTATTCCTTCTTATGCTTCTATACTAACCGATTGTAATCAGACAGAAAGTATCAATGTTGTATACTAAATCCCTATCAATCGTATCAATCCATTGCAGTCATACTATAGAAAAAACGTGTCTCTTTCTATCTTTACTATCTTATGTTTCCATCTCAAGTTACGTTCGCTTCCTTTAATCACACTTTACGTAACACTTTTATCACTCATTCACCACTTTACTTCACAAACGACTGCGCTTTAACTGTAGTTAAAGCGCACGACTGTAGTAAAATGCAACTCTTTCTCTGTTTCCGTCTTCAATGACTTATATCTCCCTCTCAAGTTCCGTTCGCTACCCTTAATCACACTTTTTGTAAACACTTTCGTCACTCATACACCAGTTTACTCCACAAATCAAGCATGTACAAAGATTTGCTTTAAATATGAGTGTGCTTTAGACCGTACGACTAAAGTAACGCATAACTCTCTGTTTCTATCTTCACAGACTTATATCTCCCCCCCTTAATGATACTTTTCGAAAGGCTTTCTTCACCCATTCACCAGCTTAATCCCAAAATTAATCTAAAGAAGATTTACTTCACAAACGAGTGCGTTTTAACTACACGACTGAAGTTAAAGATAACTTTCTCACTTACTATCTCCACTTAGATCTCCCTCTCAACTTCAGTTCGCACTCAGGTTACTCCTCAAATCAAACGTGTGTAAAGAAGCTTTACTTCGGCATCTGGAATTAACGCGGTTAACGCTTTTGGAAACAGCTGGTATAATTTTATGAATAGATAAATTGATGAGATGGATACGGCCATAATGAGATGGCCGGTAGCGTGTTAGTATCATATGACAACCGCGTGGGTGCGGGTTCGAACCCGTGGCAGTGTTGTTTAAGACCTGTGTCCGGGAAAAGAGACGATAAATTTCTTTTATCTGCTTCTGATATCGCCCACAGACCGACAGCTTGATCGCGTGTCTTGCACCGACTAAATTCCTACAACATTCTTGTCGTTATTAAAGCCTCATTTTTTATCTTTATCGAATTAAGTCGCACCACTCTTCAATAAAATGACATTTTCATCAGACCTGCGATGAAAGTTCATACTTACGGCACTATTTTCAGCGACAAACGTGCCACATTGCTTTCCATAGTATATATAAAATAATTCCCTCCGGGTTAGGTGGACTGTATTGGTTCAGGAGCTTTGAGCTTGCGGGTTCGGTTCGTCAATGTTCAGGTTGAGAGCTTCGGTCTTGCAGTTTCGGATCTTCAGTTCTTCGTTGCTTGAGGGTTCGGGTCTTCGGTTCTTCAATATTTGATGCGAGGGCTTATGGGTTCGGAGGTTCGGTCGTCCGTGATCGTGCTTCGATTCGGCAGAGTTGTGGTTCGATGGTCACAAGTCGCGCTTAGTACTGAGATCAACTCCGCTCGGGAGTCTAAGGCGAAATATGTCCGATCTTTTTTTTTTTTTTTTT
>JACTOM010000351.1:247443-289291 GCA_015832385.1 Elymnias hypermnestra | reverse complement strand
CTAGATTACTATAGAAATTTTTAGAAATTCCCATTAAAACCAACCGAAGGTGTAAAATGTCTTTCATCGCATATGCTTTGAAGACTATTAATGGTAGGACAAAAAATGTTCGACAATATTATAGAATATATCAATATCTACAAAAAACTTCGCGAGACCATATGCCTAACTATTGTAGTTACGTCACTATAACTACTTTTTTACATTTAACAAATTGATAGAAATGCCGATCAAAATCAGACCGTGTTATCCGTACCATTTATAAATTTTTATCCAAATAGATAATTTAATATTCAAGACTGTCTCAATACCTGATGATTACTTTTTGAATTATTCAAATCGGACATTCCATTCAAAAGATATCGTGAAATAAAAATATATGCCGGCGGCAGCCACCACGCAGCGCAGGAGATGGGGGAGCACCATTATGAACTAGGTTACCTTACGTAGTGGACGCAAGCGACATTGAACATATCGACATTTTTTAACACATTTTTATGCTTCACTTAAAAAGTTCTTTTGCGAAGCTTTACTATTTACATTTTTATCAAACTTTCGATCCCGCTCTAGTCACAATGGGACGAAAGTATGCCATTGCCACCGGCGTAATACTTTCGTCAGTAATATACTTTACTTAATTGACAAGTTCACAATTGAGAATCTCTTTTAAATATAGGAGCTACATCTGCACCAAAAGAGACAGATAATCCACAAATCTGGTGAGCGTAAACAAGGTTATAATGAGCTAACTTTAAAAGATAGATATATACTGTCCTTTACTTTTTTTTAGAGCTTTAAAGGGGGAACAATTCTGTTATACATGATTTTTGACCAGCAGCTCTCAATAGGAGAAAAATCCGATTTGGAAACGTTTTCTATTGCTACACCGCGCTTATTGGTGTTAGTTTGCTGTTTTAAAGCTTATAGCCTTTCTGGATAAATGGGCTATCTAAAACTGAAAGAATTTCTCAAATCGGAGCTATAGTTCCTGAGATTATTGCGTTCAAAAAAACAAACTACTTAGTATTATAGTAGTAAGGTCTAATTTGTCCCAACGAAGCCTCTCAATAGTCCAAAGACTGACCAAATTCATGATAACATTTTCTAAGTTAATGCTGATGGGAATTGAACCCGGGAAATTACTAAAGAAATGAGTACCATTGTGTCTAAGTCAGTTAGAGTAACTGCCTCATTGGTCTAGTGGTTTAGCATGTTCGACTTCAGACATGGGTCCTGGGTTCGAGGACCGGGTCGGGACAATTCAGAAATCAATATTGAGTTTTTTAATAAGTTTTCGTCAATATTTGCCCGAAGTTGGGAAGTTGGGGGTGTGATCCACCGCCGTGCCTCGGAGAGAACGTTATGCTGTCGGTCCTGCGCCTGATCTCTTTCCAGTCGTGTCGGATTCCCGTCTATAAGAGTGAGGGAATAGAGAGTACGCTTGTGTACTATGCCTACCAATCGGCAGTGGAGCAGCGTGGTGGGTCTATGCTCTAAAAACCCTCGCTCCTCGGAGTGAGGAGGCCTGTGCCCAGAAGTGGGACGTTAATGGGCTGCTACTTACTTACTGTGTCTAAGAAGCCTTAACTTAGATAATTCTTTCCTAAAAGATCTCTAATGAATTTGCTCTCAATAGAGTTGACATATTCAAATGAGTCATCACGATTTCTATCGAAAGACAAATGTACGCTGAGTGAATGGCGGATAAATCATTCGGTCACGATCAACCATTGATAAATATCTGTGTGCCCACGATGCCTTCGTTTTATGAGACGTGGGCGTTTTGCGTAGAAACTACGCCATTGTTGTTTTCAAGCTAAACCTTTTTTTTCTATTACATAACAAGAGTAACGAGTTATAGTGATACTAACAGCTTTTAAGACAGTCAATTGCTATTAAATACCCGACTGAGTTTGTTGTGGGCTCTTCTCAGATCAGAGCGCGAAGGAACCCTCGCAACTTTAGATTTTAAGCCGTTCTTGAGTACCATCAGCAAAAATAAGAAATAACTCCGAATATAAGAATACGAAGAACACTATAAAAGAATACGAAATTATTTCTTACTTTTTAGAGCATATTAATTATTTGTAAGTCTGTTTTGAAGGTGGTTCTTTTCTTTGTTAAAATTTTTATTTATTTTTTGATTTTTAGTGAATCTGAAGTAAACTAACAAATTTGTCTCAATATGTGTACACCTATAAAGGTGTTGCAATACAGCAATAAACGTAAGCTCATTGCTATTTGATTACAGACACTTATATTTTACGCCTTAAACCGCACCCTTCCTGTAAGCCGTTGAGGAGTGCCATTGATCTTCATATTTAACTACGACTAGCACTTGACCATACCGAAGATACGGTAGGCGACTCAAATATCTGGATAGCCTATAGAAGATTCTGCGGAGTATCGTTCATTTGCTCCTAAGAATTGAAGAGTTCCGTCACTTTGTCCTGAATTCCATCATCAGAACCTAACCAAACTATCACAGAACAACCCTTGAAGTATAACCTTTTCAATAAAAAAAAAATCATCGAAATCGGTTGGCGTGATCATCAGTTATTCGTCCATTTGAAGCGCACATGCTTATGCAAATTTAACACTTATCCGGTTTTGTCATGGATGCCATCATCAGAACTGGTTTTAAAAAAAATGGGACCCTATGACGAGTACCACCTTTCATTTTAAAAAAAATCATTAAGATCGGTTCACCCAGTCGGGAGATATGAGGTAACAAACATAAAAAAAGACAGACGAATTGATAACCTCCTCGTTTTTTTGAAGTCGGTTAACAAAACAATCTATGGTGGAATAATGCCTCTCGTAAAGAGTGACAAAAAGCCCAAAGTGGCATCTTTTAAGGATCACTCACTACATCTATTTAAAAAAAATGCTCACTAACAATGCCGTATTTATTTGGAAAGCTTTTCAGACTAATGCTTAAAGCTAAAAGAAAACAATGTATGGTAGGAAAATTTTTCTTTTATAGAGCGACAAAAAAGTCCAGGGCGACCTATATTTATCTTGTAAGGATCACTCTCTATAGCCATTCATTTCAAAAATGCCGTATTTATTTGGAAAGCTTTTCAGACTAATGCTTAAAGCTAAAAGAAAACAATGTATGGTAGGATAATTTCTCTTTTATAGAGCGATAAAAAAGTCCAGGGTGGCCTATATCTATCTTGTAAGGATCACTCTCTGTATCCATTCATTTAAAAAATGCCGTATTTATTTGGAAAGCTTTTCAGACTAATGCTTAAAGCTAAAAGAAAACAATGTATGGTAGGATAATTTCTCTTTTATAGAGCGATAAAAAAGTCCAGGGTGGCCTATATCTATCTTGTAAGGATCACTCTCTGTATCCATTCATTTAAAAAATGCCGTATTTATTTGGAAAGCTTTTCAGACTAATGCTTAAAGCTAAAAGAAAACAATGTATGGTAGGATAATTTCTCTTTTATAGAGCGATAAAAAAGTCCAGGGTGGCCTATATCTATCTTGTAAGGATCACTCTCTGTATCCATTCATTTAAAAAATGCCGTATTTATTTGGAAAGCTTTTCAGACTAATGCTTAAAGCTATAAGAAGACAATGTATGGATATTTTCTCTTTTATAGAGCGACAAAAAAGTCCAAGGTGGCCTATATCTATCTTTTAAGGATCACTCTCTATATCCATTCATTTAAAAAATGCCGTATTTATTTGGAAAGCTTTTCAGACTAATGCTTAAAGCTATAAGAAAACAATGTATGGTAGGATAATTTCTCTTTTATAGAGCCACGAAAAAGTCCAGGGTGGCCTATATCTATCTTGTAAGGATCACTCCCTATATCCATTCTTATAAAATATGCTCACGAACAATGTGGTATTTAATTGGAAAGCTTTTAAGGATACAATATTAAAACGTTTCTTAGGCATTTTATACTTAATATAACTTAGTTATTCGTTCATTTTACTGATTTTTTTAAATCTAGATAGGTATTTCTGACTAGCAACTCTGTCTGCAACTCAAAAGACAAGGAACAAGTTCAATTAGCATAAAAAAGGTTATAGCGAACCAGCCTTAAAAGATAGACGTATACCGTCCTAGACTTTCTTTTAGAGCTTTTAAAGGAGAACAATTTTGTTGAATACAATTTTTGAAAAACTTTAACCATTTACAAAACACACTGAAAGCTCTCAAAAGAGACAAAAAAACCCCGATTTGGAAACGTTTTCCATTGGTACACTGCTTCTATAAGTTTTAGCGTGATGATGTATAGCTTATAGCCTTCCTCGATAAATGGGCTATATAACTCTGCAAGAATTTCTCAAATCCAACCAGTAGTTTCTGAGATTAGCACGGTTAAACAAACAAACTATTTAGCATTATAATATCCGGAACAAATCTTTAGATTTAGATGGTTAATTTAATCCGGGTTTCCCCATATTTACACGGCATCGGAAACTACGCAAGTGATGCCACTACGCCACTTATGCGTCACCAAGTCTCTGAAACTTTAAATCCGATTGACTATAAATTTAGGAAGCAAGTGCCCTAATGTAGACGCTTCGAACGGGTTTTCACATAATCCCACGGAATCCGAAACTACGCTGGCATCGTGGAGAAAAGCTCGTAATACATTTGAATCAGATAATATCACTGATAAAGCTGTAACCGCATTGAAAAATGTAGTCGAGTCGATTTCTTCAGGTCATAGGTCACTTATAATACGGTGTGATGATTGGCAAAAAATTTCTCATGATACCTTCGAACCCTTATTTGGTAAGCTATAGATAAAACCTAGAAATATTTCAATTTTTTTTTATTGCTGACAGATTAGCGCTTGACTGTGATCTCTCCTGATGGTAAGTGATGATACAGTCTAAGATGGAAGCGCGCTAATCTGTTAAGAGGCGATATACCCCTTGCGGTTTTACACAGCATCGTACCGGAACACAAATGTCTTTGTTTGGCGGTACGTTTTTGCTGGTTGGGTGGTAACTAGCCACGGCCGAAGCCTCCCACCAGTCCAGACTCAAAATTAGAACCCGAGACCGAACCCGAGACCTCCGCTAGCGAATACTCGCACCACTGCGCCAGCGAGGCCGTCAAATTCTATTGTAATCCTTTACTAGTTGTTACCCGTGATAGTATATATAAAATAAACTAATATTCTAAATAAAGGATACGGTTCGTCATTTGACTAAATCTTATTCTTCCCATTGGTGGATTTCTAAACATTGTAGTTGATGCCAATTTGCTATGGAATCGTTGTAGACTGTCACAAATGACTAGAATTATTTAAATTATACCAATTGTAACTATTAAAACCTAACAGGAAATGGTCGTTTCTTAATAAATAAGATAATTTGGTGGAAAACATTCTCATTGGTGTTTAGACATAATTGCCTCATTTGCGAAAAGTTATAAAAGGTTATGTGTCGTAGAGGTTGAGTTCAGTTCTCAGTTTTAATCAAACTCAGCTACCAGTTATTGCAGGCTTGGTGAGACTCATCATACCGCACAATCTCCAGGGAGGCTGCCTGTGTTTTAGCTGGTACGCCGCCCTGGGACTTGGACGCAGAGGTGCTCGCAGATGTCCATAACGAAACGATGAAAGCACGGCAATTTGCGGAGGAAAGAGGATGGCAAAGGGTGGCACAAGCCACTCAGATAGCCAAATGGAGGAGGCGGCTCTGTCAACCTAAAGCGGGCCATGAAACCGTACTGGCAATCCAGCCCGTGTTAGAAGAATGGTTATACAGAGCACATGGCGCAGTAACCGTCACGTCCCTAACGCGCTTACTTGCTAAAGCACTAACGTTTGTCAGTCGCATTTGCAGGCGCCAATTCCGTTCCGTGCTGACTCATTGTTTCGAGTGGTTTCTGGGAAACAGGGCGTAAGAAACCAGTGATAATATAGTTAGTTCTGAGTCGTCGTAAAGACTCACACATATTGTAACGATGATCATAGAAATACAGCTGTAATTAGATTTAGAAATCATCACCGAAAATACGTTAAAAGTCTGGCTACCCTACTAGAAAGTAATATATTTGTTTCCACATCAGTTGTCAAACACATCCAACGGACGTAATCTGAGCTTGGTATCGATACATTAGGAGATTTGGCTGACAATACAATTTAAATATCGCGGAGTGACATCTCTGTTGACATGCATTATGATTAAATGGTTAAAAGCTATTTCAATACAACGTGTCAGCGATCACTACTAATGGCGTACAAAGAAATTTATACAACAAGCTGTTCCTGAAGGACTTTTGCTATTTGCCAGTGAAAGTAACGTCAAAATCGGTGCAGCTATTTCAGGGTTTAACCGGAATAAACTGACAGACAGTCAAAATGTTTAAAGTAGAATTTCTCAGGCATTTCATTTGTATATACGAGCTGTTTTAATGGTGTTAATATGGAATACGGGAAAATCCGTTCTTGGTGAGCGTCTACTTTCATGTAGGGCATATGAATGCTGTATTTTATTGATAATTTTGGAGATATCGTAAAGAATCAGAGAGTGATTGTTTTTCCGCTATGTGTCGGAGAATAAGAGAAAAGGGCCGAGGGTTCTCCGCCGACATCGTCATTTGTGGCATCCAGAATTCCACCTCCATACTGTGGGCGTTGGTGGGTAATGTTGGTGCAATCAAACACTTTATTAATTAACTCAGATTATAATGTCCAATCACTTAATATTCCCGATATCAATTTACACAAACTCATTAATAATAGCTAGGAACGCGACAGTTTCAATGGTCGACCGCTCTGGCGGACCGTCACCTGAGAACGACCTAGCGGATTGTTACTATTGGCTCTGCCCCACCCAGATAGATAGATGGCGCCAGTGTTCCACAGACTATTGCACTCCGACTTGTGTAAATTCCTAGTAATCGATTCTATGGAACCATGGAGAGTTCGGTTCTCAGTGAGAGTCTACGTCGCGAAAAGAAAATGTATACCGAATTATAAAATTCAAGTCATTTGGGAGACCTAGTGATGGATAGTTTTTTGCTTATATATCCGGTTTCCGTGGGAATATGGAAAACCCTGTTGTTAGTAAGCGTCTACGTTGCGGCAGGGTTATCAGTAGCAAATTACAAATCAATCGGACCAACAGTTTTGGAGATTTCGGATTTTGGAGATTATATAAAAACATTAATAACAGACTAGTTCTTATTGCGAGTTTTTCACAAAAGCAATACATTGAAGATGTATAATTAATGACAGACTTAGCCACAGTATAGTCACGTTTATCAATATCAAATGACAGTAAAGATAAAAGAAAAACAAGAAAAGGAATTAGGACATGAACATCTGTATGTCGATAACACGTGAAGGGTACAAAACGTATGAAAAAAAGATAAAAGATAAAGTTAAAGGAAGACCGCAAAGATCAGGTTACTTCACCGGTTGAATGGGGTTAAGTTGGTAAAAAATAGATTGTTTTTTAATGTATTAAAGTCCTTTTAAAGGATTCCTTAATGATGTGAGGTTTGTAAAAAGTAAGGTTAGTAACAGGCCTTTTAAGAAGGCACTGGCTTCATCACTTATACCTTTGATTGTCCATGTCGATCACTAGTTGACATAATTTGTGACACTCTCTTTTTTAAAAACATAATGTGTATTATCTATTTCGCTTCTCGGTAACTGTCGTAAAAAAATGCGTAAAGACAACACCAGACAATAGAAAAAACAAAAGATAAATCAGTTACATAATGACCGTTACTAACGGTGAAAACCCTCGTAAGTCTTAATTTTTATTATATGAGCCAATAAATACAAGACGGACTTTTTTCACTATCCCAAAGTTTAACGCAACATGACGCTTCACCAGATTCTTAATTTAATAAACAAAAGATATGTTATCTTTGTATAGTTAAACTATTAGCAAACATAGAAATCATAACTTGATAGTCTTTCATGAATATTTAAGACTCAAGAGCCATTTTAGCGTCATTCGACCCGTGGGGCAATCTATATACAACCGTCCTCATAGGCCTCAATGCTCCAATAAAGGTAGACAAGCGACAGGTTAACTGGTAACAGGTAATTTACCTCTTATAGATTTTACACAGCATCCCACTGGAACACAAATTGATTACAAGGCACGTCTTTGTTGTTAGAGTCGTAGCCACGACCGAAGCCATCCGACCAGTTGAGACTCAGATAAATAAATTAATGCAATAAATAATATTGTAAATTTTCCCTCTTAGGACTTCTGCTAATGTAGGGATTAGTCACACCATTATATCAGAGAAGCCGTCACACTATATATATTCGTATATGTAAAAAAGTAAGTGGCAGCCCTTTTAACGTCCCACTGCTGGGCACAGGCCTCCTCACTCCGAGGAGCCAGGGTTTTGAGAGCATAGACCCGTGTGGATTGGCAGGCATAGTACACAAGTGCACTCTCTATTCCTTCACTCTCATAGTCCGATGTGACGGGAATCCGACACGACCGGAGAGAGATCAGGCGCAGGACCGACGGCTTAACGTGCTCTCCGAGGCACGGGGGTGGAGTACACCGCCAACTTCCCAACTCCGGGCAAATATTGAGAAAATCTTAATAGAAAACTCAATATCCATCCAGGACCTCTGTAGTCGAACATTCTAACCACTAGGCCAATTAGGTCAATTGGTATATGTCAGTCAATTGGTATATGTATTCGAGAGTAAGTTGTGGATTCTTCTTCTCACAATTTTATATTCAAAATAATTCTTTAATACGAAAATATAAAAAAAATCATTATTATATCAGCGATCACTATAATCAAGTGAACAGTGATCAGTGGAGTTATTTTTCGGGTGGGAAGTTTTACAAGGAGGGATAATCGGTGGTGACACATGAGACGGAGATACATTGTGTTTGTGCCACGAGTAGATCTGTGTGTATATTTAAATATTATGCTGAGGTTTTTGTAATTGTATTCGTAGAATATTTACAACTACTTCATTTAATGTTACTACTTTACAACTACAAGTCAATGTTTTAACGTCGACTGCGATTGGTGGAGTGGGGAGTTTTATATGAGGGTATAACTGATGGTAACTCAAGACTGCGAGAGACATTCTATTGGTGGCATGTGAAGAGTAAAATGAGGGATATTGTTTTGAATAATGAAGACACTGTCAGTAAATTTTAATACGTAATAACACCAGTTTGAAAAACGATATGATGGGACACAATTTAAGCGATTTAGATTTCAAAATCATTTAGTTAGACCCAGTACAAGAACACAGCTTTATGATAGGAACTGTCACGTCATGTCTGTTAAAATTTATAATAAATTACCTAACCCTCTTAAAGACATAAATAATATTAATATATATAAACATAAATTGAAAAAATGGCTAATATCTAAATGTTATTACTGTATTAAGGACTACTTTAATGAAAGTCAAAATAAATAAAATAATTCATACGAGACGCAGTTTTTAAGCTCACTCATACTGTTTTGATACGTTTTCATATAAAACTGTAATATTATTTATTAATGTGAATATTATTTTAATAATGTAAATACCTGCCATAAGGATGAAGCTATTATTTCAAAATAATATTATTTTGTCCTATTATAGATGTTGCACGCCATTGTATGGTAGATTGTGTGTTGTACACTTGATCTTGCAATAAATATATTTGATTTGATTTGATTTGACACTTTCAATTAATCATATTCAGTATTCCCTGTAAATGTTTCAATCTCCGATATTAATCTCGGCTTCATTAATACCGGAATATGATACATAAATAATAATACGTTGTTAATTATTTCTCTCCGGAGTCGTATTACCCAATTACATACCAAACTAATTGCTTCCTACGGATGGTTTTAAAACGTATCAGTAACGTCGCTACAATTTCATATATAAGAAAGTGGGGTGTGTGTCCATTGTTACATGTATAGCGAGTAAAAAACGGATGCTAACTTCGCAGGTTTATCAAATATAAACAAAACATTTCATAAAAATCAATAAAATATACTGAAGTGCTCAATTGATGAAGAAAGTGATACAATTTTCCGATTCCTTACGATTATATCCCAGAATTTACTATTCTCGTGTTACCAATAGAATGTCTCTCGGTCTCTTGCGCTACCATGTATACTCGTAGTTCGTTCGCGTTCAGAAGGTAGGTAAGAACCTTGTAATTTAAAAAGATTTGATTGGTTAGGAGTCTATGCCAGAGATAGTGACTCTCTGCATTCTTAACGCGAACGAACTGTAACTATACCCCCATATAAAACTCTCCACTCCACATTACAACAACATCTTAAAACGGAAATTGTAAATAAAGTTGAGACAATTTTCGGAGTAGCATTGGTGACATTCAACATGTGACAGTTCGCAATTTGTCTCAAGTACTACTACTACTACTACTGTGTTTTCAGTCTTTCTATTTGTGCCACTAGTAGGCCGACGCCACGGCCTTCCACTTGCCACAATCCTTTCATACAAGTTCGTCGGTTTAGAGTACTCTTGACCTGGCTCATATTTAAAATGTCCAGGAACGTTCGCCTTGGTCTTCCCCTTCCAACTATCGCATTCACTCTTGATTCATAAATCCTTTTTGTCAGTCTCCTTTCATTCATTCTCTATATGCCCAAACCATCTAAGCATACCTTTCTCAATTTTAATCACTACATCTTCTTTTATACCATACCTGAGACTTTAACAATATGGTAAAACTTTTTTTTTTTATTGCTGACAGATTAGCGCTTGTCTGTGATCTCACCTGATGGTAAGTGATGATACAGTCTAAGATGGAAGCGCGTTAATCTGTTAAGAGGCGATTATACCCCTTACGGTTTCTACACAGCATCGTACCGGAACACAAATCTCTTTGTTGGCGGTACGTC
Source organism: Elymnias hypermnestra (assembly GCA_015832385.1). Classification (NCBI taxonomy): domain Eukaryota; kingdom Metazoa; phylum Arthropoda; class Insecta; order Lepidoptera; family Nymphalidae; genus Elymnias; species Elymnias hypermnestra. Next base: position 278,439 of record JACTOM010000351.1, on the reverse strand, counting down.
TTTGCTGGTAGGGTGGTAACTAGCCACGGCCGAAGCCTCCCACCGGTCCAGAATCAGACAAATTAGGAAATACAATTTCCTAAATTCGTCCTACCGGGGATCGAACTCGGGACCTGTGCTAGCAAAGCGAATACTCGCACCACTGCGACAGCGAGGCCGTCAAAAAACTGAGAAGACATTGCCCCATAAGTCACGGGCTTGCCTTTAATTTGTACTATGTATTTTTCTTTTTGTGCCCAAATAAATAAAGTTATTACTATCATAAGATGAGTTTAATTGGTAACTTAACATCGTTCAATTGAATCTACGGTGTTTTACTGTTAATTCGAAGCCGATATTTGTATAGTGTCGTGTGACAGTGGAAACGCACCCCGTCGCCCATCAATCAAGTGTTTGGCTCCATTCGCTTCACATATTTTTTTGTTCGTGTGTATCGTACATTGTGTTGGAGGATGCGGTTTCGCTTCTGGACTTTTAATTAAATACCGTGGGTACTGTTTATATGTATACTAGCGATCCACACGAATTATAGAGTATATTAGGCCTACACGCCTGTCGTCATCAGCTTGCTGCATCCAATATGTGTTACAGCAATTAATTTATCACAAACAAGGTTTTGTTACATAGAAATTCGGTTAAACTTGAATTCTTTTTAACAATATGTAAAACCTTATTGCTTAGCATCAAATAACAATGAGAGGTTCATTAAATTGAGACATTTGTTACAAAGAAGGTCGTTATATTACGGTTACACTGGATTTATATAAAACAATGATAGCTACGTCATGTGTGATTCGTCATCTGAGTGCGCTTCAATTCACTTCAAAGATATTGCTAACAGTTCTAACAGTTGAACTGTGATCACATCTGATGGTAAGTGATGATACAGTCTAAGATATAAGCGCGCTAATCTAGCAAAAGGCAATTCACCTCTTGTGGTTTCTACACAGTAACAGAAATTTCTTATTTGGTGGAACGTCTTCGCTTATAGGATGGTAACAAGCCACGACCGAAGCCTTCCAGTCCAGACTCATGTAAATTATTAAATGCAACTTCCAAAATTCGCCTACCGAGGATCAACTCACACCACTGTACCAGCGAGGCCGTCGGTTTGTCTAAATAACACAATCCGTGACAACCACTAGTTGACATGATACGATAGTTCTGTCTCAACTCCGGCAGTAAGAAGTATAAACATCTCTTTCTTTTTAACCGACTTCATAAAAAGGAGGAGGTTATCAATTCGACTGTTTTTTTATGTTTGTTACCTCTTAACTTCCGATTGGGTGGACCGATCTTGATAATTTTTTTTTATGAAAGGTGGTGCTCGCCATAGGGTCCTATTTTTTAAAAATCCAGTTCTGATGATGGCATCCATGACAAAACCGGATGTCTTAAATTTGCAAAATTATGTGCGCGACAAATGGACGAATAACTCAAGATTACGCCAACCGATTTCGATGATTCTTTCTTTATTAGCAAGGATATACGTTAAGGGTTATTTTGTGGAAGTTTGGTTAGGTTCCGATGATGGAATCCATGACAAAGTGACGGAACTCTTCAATTCTTAGGAGTAAATGAACGATACTCGACAGAATATTCTATAAGCTATCCAGATATTTGAGTTGCCTACCGTAACTTCGGCATGGTCAAGTGCTAATCGTAGTTAAACATGAAGATCAATGGCACTCCTCAACGGCTTACAGTAAGGGTGCGGTTTATGGCAGAAAATATAAGTGTCTGTAATTAAATAGCAATGAGCTTACGTTTCTTGCTGCATTCCAACAGGTTTACTTGAGATTCATTAAAAATAAAAAAAATAAATAAAAATTTTAACAAAAAAGAACCGCCTTCAAAGCAGACTTTCAAATATATTAATATTCTCTAAAAAGTAAGAAATAATTGCGTATTCTTTTATAGTGTTCTTCGTATTCTTATATTTGGAGTCGATGTCAGCCAAGGCAGATGTTCCCGTGTGTCCACTTGGCAGCTCCCACCTATATGTAGGTACCTTGTCTTTGAAGGCGATTCTTTTTTTGTTAAAATTTATATTTATTAATTCATCATATGTATTATCTAATTCGATTCTCGGTAACTGTCATAACAAAATATACTGTCATAACAATATATAATAGAGATAACACCTCACAATAGAAAAAAAACAAAAGATAAATCAATTACAAAGTGACCGTTACCAGCGGGCGTAAAGGTCGTTAAAATTTTTGTTATATTTTATAAACTGTGAGTGTTTATTAGTAATTATTTGTATTTTTGAATATATAATATGAATAACAATGAAGACCCTTAAGGTAAGTTTTAATTTTTAAGATATGAGCCTATAAATACAAGACGGACTTTTTTCACTACTTCAAAGTTTAGTGCAACGTGAAGCTAAACTAGAGTTTCAATTTAATAAACAAAAGATAAAATTGTATAGCTTAACTGTTAGCAAATATAAAAATCATAACATTTGGTAGTCTTTCATGATCATTTAAGTCCCAAGAGCCACATAGCATCATTCGATCCACGGGGCAATCGACGCAATAGAACGCGGCCATCATCTCAGACTATATCATCACTTGCCATCAGGTGAGCTAACATTTGAAAATACACAAAATAAGTGTAGTGACCTTGCAGCGGCACGAGCCGTGACCGACACGCTTCCATGACGACAACGGCTTCCTCTTTAAAGGTTAATTATATTTGCCAGTACGTGTATATGGATCTGAAGTAGAAATTTGTTCAGCTACTCTGTACATATGTATAGTGGACATTGAATGAGGTTAAGCCGTCACGCTTGACTATCTAACGCTGACGAGAGTAAAGTCCATTCTCGTTCAACAAGGGACCGAAAGGGTTTTAGTTAGCGCTGTATTTCACTAAATTATTTAACATGAATGATAAAATAATATAAATTAAATTATTGTCTTTCCTCCTTTCATATTTGCAACCATTTGAATCTTAATAGATTTTTGTTTTCTTTTTATTAAACACGATCTTAGAGTTAAGGCGAATCATGAAATCTGTAAAACTTTTGAAGTGAAAACTTTTTTATTTGAAAGTTGATGAAAGGAGAAAGCTATAGAAAAACAAAAGAGATAGACATATAAATTGATAAGATTTAACGTGAGACTATAAGTGATGATATATGATAAAATTTGGAAGGTGCACTTCTGCCACTTGTGGACTGCACTCGAGATTTTTTTTAATTATTACAGATTTGCTTTTGATCACACTTGATTGTAAATTATGAGACACAGTCTGAGATTGTAACGCGCTAGAATGATTTTTAATTATAGACGCTCACACGTTCTTTCATGTGCGTGAGTCACTCAGCGTGCGATGGAGATGGCTATGCTCGGAGTTTCTCTACGTGATCGAATCAGAAATGAAGAGATCCGTAGCAGAACCAGAGTCACCGACATAGTCCTACGAATCCTGAAGTGGCAATGGGCGGGGCACATAGTACGAAGGACCAATGGACGTTGGGCCCGAAGGTGCTGGAGTGGCGCCACAAGGTGGTCCGACGACATAAAGAGGATCCCGCTGGAGCCAGGCGGCGCAAGATCGCTCCTTGTGGACGTCATTACGTGAGACCTATGTCCAGCAGTGGACGTCCATCGGTTGAAGCGACGACGACGACACGTTTTTTCTACATGCAAAGGCAAAAGTTTCCTACTTTTTGTCATCAAAGTTGAGTGTTTTATATTCTAATAGAAAAATTTACTGACTTCCGGTGAGAGGCACTGGTGAGGCGGGATTGGTTGCACTGGAAATGAGGGGAGAGATGAGGTGCGGTGGAGAGACGTGAGGAGAGTATAAAACAGGTGTGATAAAACGGTATAATTTAAATACACACTGAATTTGCATAAACTTTTATTTGCTCAGTATGACAATATGTAGCAACCCTGTAGTGAAACACATGGGTCCACTTTTAATCACGTTCACCTCTACACTATCTTCTCCTTTCTTCTCCTCTCTAATGCAACCAATACCGCCTCATCAGTGCGTCTCACCGGAAGTCAATAAACTTTTGTGTTATACAGGTGTACACAATTAAAGAGTGGTCTAGTGTGTTTTACTACAAAGTGCTACATTATTGTCATACTGCACAAATATAAAGTTTTAGGTATTTTTAAACAGGGTAGTAAAGTTTGCATAGCAGATCACAGGGTATCCTCGATCTTAGACTGTATCACCGTTCACCATCAGGTGATATCGAGGAGGCAATAAAAAAATAACGGTTGGGAGTCATCGCCTTAACGTGACTAATAAAATGTATACCTCTATATTTAGTTTTTATAGAGTTATTATGGTTAGCTCTTGGCTCCACGAGAACAGGTATATTTTAAATATAAATTCCGACATCCGCGGAATCGTCTTTTTATTTTACCGGTTTTACAACAAAAAGACTTTTTTATAAGACAACCGTTAGTAGAGCGTTACTTGGAACTTTTTAGTAAGTTAAAAACTACATTGCAACTCTCTTTGTTAAAATACATTGAGCTGATAGGCAAGAACTGGCGTTATTTTGCGACAGACTTGGATAGAAGAGGTCCTGGGATCGATTTCACGCAGGATAAATTTAGATTTCTAATTTGTCGCAGTCAATGTTGGTGGGAGGCTTCAGCCGTGTCTAAATACCACCCTAAGAGTGTAGAAACCATTAGATGTATAATACTTCTTACTAGTAAAGTGCGCTTCATTAATCATCATCTACCATCGGGTGTATCATCGCAAACCTGAGGTGGCAATGGGCCGTTGGGGCCCGAAGGTGCTGGAGTGGCGACCCCTCAGCGGCCGGCGCATTGTAGATAGACCCCCCACAAGGTGGACCGACAAACCAAGAGGATCACCGGTAGCCGCTGGAGCCAAGCGGCGCAAGATCGGGCCTTGTGGAAGTCACTACGTGAGACCCATGTCCAGCAGTGGAAGTCCATCGGTTGAAGCGACGACCATCGGGTGATATTATAAAATGAAACTATTTTGCCATCTCGTCGCATTACAAGGTTGAGGGTAAAGAAGAAAAGCGCTCACTAGACCAGCCAAGGAAAATGTGGCAACAGGTTTGGTAGCATCAACTGGTTGTGTAGCATTCATATTCACACTCATTCGTAAAAGTTCAAATTTTGGTGAAATACCTTCGTCTTCCAATTTATTTCGTACAAACTTCGACTCATGGGTTAAAAGTGTGAAACCATGGTTTACAACGCCTATTTACATCCAGTCGAATCCAATTCAAGTCTCGCAATACTTACTAAAACCCAGTGGAACCCATTTCAGGCCTCGCAATGCCCAGGAAACCCCTGTGAAACCCACTTCAAGCCTCGGAATGTTCACTAAAACCCAGGGGAATCCTCTTCAGGCCTCGCAATGCCCAGGAAACCCCCGTGGAACCTACTTCAAGCCTCGGAATGCTCACTAAAACCCAGGGGAATCCTCTTCAGGCCTAGCAATGCCCAGGAAAACCCCGTGAAACACACTTAAAGCCTCGGAATGCTCACTAAAACCCAGGGGAATCCTCTTCAGGCCTCGCAATGCCCAGGAACCACCCGTGGAACCCACTTCAAGCCTCGGAATGCTCACTTAAACCCAGGGCAATCCTCTTCAGGCCTCGCCATGCCCAGGAAAACCCCTTGGAACCCACTTAAAGCCTCGGAATGCTCACTAAAACCCAGGGTAATCCTCTTCAGGCCTCGCAATGCCCACGAAAACCCAGCGGAACCGAGTTTAGCCTCAGAATGCTCACTAAAACCCAGGGAACCCTCTTCACGCTTCGCAAAGCCCACGAAAACCCATGGGAACCCTTTTCATCTGCGATCCACTGCACGAGACACCAGTGGGTCAGCTTTCGCATTCCTCCCTCATGTCCTGCCTTAGGATTTATTGACATTCATGGCGCAGCGACTGCGTTTTCCTAGTGTCCTAATCTTTGAGAAAGTCAGCGATTTTGTTTCAGTTAAATGTTCAGAAAAAAGATTCATAGAAGTTTAATGTTTTGCGGAAACTTTCAAGTATCATATAGGAAAATAAAGGAGCAAATGTGATTCGAAGCTAGTCCTCATTTACTTAGTGTTCTAGGCTTGCTAATTAGTGCATTCTCCATACTGCTAACACCAACAGAGCACCGCCGCATTCCCGACGCACAGCGAGTGAACATTACTTCTATTTGTTCTGTTTAAGTCTCAGGACGTAGAAAACGTACAGACATATCTCCAATTAGCTGAAGACTGAAGATAAACTTATTTTTTTACTATCTAGTAATAGCACAGTGTCTATCCACGACTATTGCCGAATAGAACTTTAATAGTCTTTGCTCAAAATTGCATAGTTCATTTCATTTAATTTAATTTAAATATTAATAGAAAGAATGGATAATAGATAGAGAAAGAAAATAAAAATATTGTATTATTGTATTAACAAAAAAGAAACGCGCCCAAAGCGCTTACTTGCTAAAATATTAACTTTTGCCAGTGTCAGTTGCTGCATTTACTCGTAAACAGGTCATTTTGAAGTCAAATTGTTCCGTGATATTTGTAGGAGGAGAAACTCACAGTGTTTTAGATATATGAAACGTAATTCTCTCTCTTTCTATCTTCACTAAGTTATATCTCCCTTTCAACTTCTCTTTACCTCGCCTGATCTCTCTTTTATGACGCTCTCGTTATTCATTCATCAGGTTCTTCCACAAATCAAGCGTTTACGTAAGCTTAAGAAGATTTTTACTCATTATAAGTACATGTTTTATTTCCAAAGGTTTTTTCCCTCAAAACACAGTGTTAAGGGATGAGGAGGGGATTCTCGAAAGTACGTCCACTTGCCCCAAAAAAGACCTGGCTACATTTATATACAACTAGCTAGCTGACCCACGACATCATCTACTTGTACTTAAAGTTCTGCGCCAACTAATTGTTTATAAAAGTTACTTGACACCAGAAGTCAATAGTTAACGATGTCTTTCTAAAAAAAAGTTATCTTCCATCAAAAAGAAAATAGTTAAAATCAGTCCAGAGTCCAGTAGTTTCGGAGTACATCATGGTCCAAAACTGTGACTTCTCCTAAACGCATAGGGTTCCCTCATATTCCAACATCATTGGGATGTTTAAACGAGAAACATAGTTAACGACCGCTGCCGCAGTCAGTTATTTAACAGAAGAAGGTGCTATAGAGGGAGAGGGTGACTACTGATGATCTATCTCACCAACGGAGACAGTTGAAGATGAGAGTTTGCGTTCATCCTTCCCTTATCTTAAATTAATGCTAAGGAAGGACAAATGAATCCAGGGTGCCAGAGTAAGATGTTCAATGGTGAGCCTCAGGTTTCGCTGGGTTTAAATGGGTATTTTGGTGGTGCATTTTGCTTTGGCAACCGTTGTTAAAGGTAAAGAACCCTTGGACAACACCGCGGCGTATTTTGTATATCGATGGACTCAGTAGACATTATTCAGAAGAGCTTGTTAAATATATTTTATTATATTTCGATTTTGATCTACAATAAGCGCTTTAAGGGTGTACAGGAATAGTTTCCTGCGTTGTAAAGTATGGAAAATAATTGGTTGCTGACAGTGCAACTTTAACTCGGTACACGCCCTAATGAGATCGCAAAGCGTAGGCGATAACTATGGCATGGACTTTTTGTTTTCAAGCTTGTTAATTTTAATTATAGCGAAAACTCGTAACTTTAAAACGTTACCGCCTATCTTTAAGTTTAACTGATCCAAGGATCTTTATTCTCGTTAATATTAGACTCACTACGCCTGTATGTATCTATCTAGGTGACGGAATCTTTGAAGTAAATTTTAGGGCATTTCTAAATTTCGGATTAATTTTAAACTTTGAATACTTGTCAAGAATCATGGACGATATATTATTAAACAAAAATGGGGCACAATTTCTAATGTTTTCAGGGACTTCATGATCATTTATCTCCGCTATCAGCCGCCTTCCTTGGATATGATTTTAACGAATAATAAGGATAAAAGTTTAATCAAAAACAATAACGCCTCCACAGTAAATGAAACTAAAAGATCGGAAATAATAATTACTTAAAAAGAAAAAGCTTTAATAGAAGACTACACTTCAACACGGACCATTAAAACAAAAGAGTGTGCTTTAGGCCACATGACTGAAGTAAAACTTTCTGTTTCTATCTTCACTAACTTATCTATCCCTTTCGACTTCGATCTCTTCGCGTAAAGTTTTACTTCAAAATTTACGACATTGCCAAAACAAGCGTTCGATTGACGTAGCACCATATCGGAACGCTATTTTTTTTGGTGGAAACTCGTTGCTAGTAGGGTGGTAACTAGTCACAGATGAAGCCTGCCATCAATCCAATCTCAAACACATTAGAATCAAACCAAAGAAATCTGCTAGAGAAGCAAGTATTTACAACAACCGAAGAGAAAGCGGCTATCATATTGAAGGTACCTTTATACCTACATAGATACCTTTTCACAGAGATGTATTAATAGCAAGCAAACGAAGTCACCAACACGTGCTAGTGCCATATAAATTAAAGGTTTACATATTTTTTTATCACAGATTGGAACACCACCTATGAAAACATCAGAACCAGTTACAACCAGGAGTGAATATCATTGTTAACCGTCAAATGGTAAAGTCAACTTTGCTTCGAGAGTTGAATAAATACTGAGACATCGCGGGCTACTGTCAAATCCAATAAACCCCTCCCTTTCTAACACGTTGAACAATATGCAAGTATGAAAGAGATGGATTCGAAGAAAGTGTGAACATATTTCGAGTGACCGATTCTCGAGAAATGATCAATAAGTCACTACTTATTTTACATAAGTATGTCACTATTTTCATATGGAATTCTAAGAAGAATGTATAAAAAATATAAATGCCTTCATAAATATCAAATGTATATCAGAATAACTCGAAGTCATCGAATCAAAACCGGATACCCTTTACAATAATAGCATTATAGAAACTGTTATACCATCGAAAATATATCTTGCTTCTGTAAAAGAAGAATTCAAAGATACTCCGAGTTTTGTACTACCTTTGCAATTCAGGTTGACTACTGTTTTCATGTATAGGGTTTCCCAATAAAAGGTTTCATTTTGATATGTAAAAATGTGTGATTTTAAAAGAAATTAATAGATATTTAAGTCATTTTAAAAGGAAAGGTATGCAATTAACTAAGGAAACCATATCCATGACGAACTCTATCTGTATCATCTTGAAACTATTAATCTAATGGTAACAGACCTTATCTAATGACCTAACAGAAAAGTCTCTAAAAGTAGTATGCCACAAGACCACGAGTGCCATTTGTAATTACCTACATATATACAGGGTAGACAGAGACCAGTTCTTCCACTTGCCACGATCCTTGCATGTCTTCTTCGCTTCTCTCATTCTCATTAATCTTTTCATACAAGTTCGTCGGTTTAGAGTACTCTTGACCTGGTCCTCATTTAAAATGTAAATGATTTGGTCCAGCCACGTTCCCCTTGATAGTCCTCTTCCAACTTTCCCATTCACTCTTGACTCATTAATGCTTTTTGTCAGTCTCCTTTCATTCATTCTCTCTACGTGCCCAAACCATCTAAGCATACCTTTCTCAATTAATTTTTTTAATTTTTTAATTTTAATTTTTAATTCTTTTTTTTTATTGTATGTCTATTCTATTTTTGTTCGGTTTTATTCTATTTTTGTTTTGTTTTTGTGATAGTAGTTAAGATTGGATACTAGATTATATTGTGTTGGATAGTAGTTAGATTTTATATTAAGTCTTGGTATTAATATTATAAAAATTAATAACAAGTATGATACTTTGTCCGGGACGGGTTGATGAGGCTGCAGCTGAAAATCGGCGCCATGTGTCATATTTGTGGCACATGGCACAAGCCGAGCTGTTTTGCCTTTTCGGGGCTATGTGGGGTTTGCACGGCCATTTAACAAAGTTGTGCAATTATTATTTTTATTGTTTATTGTTTTAAGTGCATTTAACTCACAGTGCTCTGAATAAAGCTTTCTTTCTTTCTTTCTTTTTTTTTTTCTTTTCAATTTTAGTCACTACATCTTCTTTTATAACACAACGATCTCTTATCACACTTCTCAACGCTCTCATCTCACCGCATTTATTTTACCTTTATGCTTGTTCTACCATCTTTGCTATCTATTAACTTACACTGCAATACATAAGTGTTGGCACCAACACTTCTCCATGCACAGCCAGTCTGGCCCTTTGAGACACCATCTATCTAATCATTACCTCTTCGAGAAATAACATGTTAAGAAGATTTTTCTTGGAAAATTGCGTTCATTTCATTGCCTGTCTGGCACGTAGCATCGTCTTGTTGAAAATGAACGTTGTCCACATCAATATCTTCCACTTCCGGAAATAAAACATCATTAATCATAGCTCGACAACGTAATCCATAATTGGTCACGGAAAATTCCATGAATGGTCCTTTTGCATGTTCAATTGCATACCTTTCTCTTTTTAACAAGATATATTTTAGATTTGCCGCTACATCATTTTAAGAAATATTAACAATTATACCCAAAACATGTTAGTGTTGAAGATGAATTAGAAGATATTTTGACTAGATGCCATTTACACACATAACCTCAATGTGCCACAATCTAACTACCGAGTTTTGTGTAGTAGAATCATCTATATCAACTGGTGTTAATATTTTAACTGCAACAGGAATAGCTGGTGGCATAATAACTAGGATTTTTGCATGCATTTGTATAGAAAACACGGTAAAGTAAACAATGTCTGATAAAATGAACGTTTTTGTTAATAAATCCAATGCAAATTAAGTATATTTCGCAATTACTTCCAACTAAGCGTAAATGCTTGTATAATGGGCGTGTCTCGGCGGGATCAAACCGTATCGTGTCGATTGTACTGCTGTTGGAGCTTTAAACAGCCTTTAAGTACAGCAATGATAATTATTTCCATTGATTTAAACGATGAGATAAAGTTTAACGCGGACTTTTTATAGCCGTGATTAAAGTTTTAAAATACTTCGCGAGAATAAGAGTCAAATTAATTATATAAAGCCAAACTTCTCTTCCATCGTCTGTTATTTTTCCTGCTGCGAATAACTATACTGAAAGGAAATGACATCCATCCTCACAGAACTCACCATCACTACGCAAGTCAGATAACATGGAGAAATTGGTTGTAGTAGGAGGAGTCGAAGAAATAAGATCAAGGGTTGCTCATCTACCTATTGGGCTAGCGAATACTGTGGAAATCTAAAATGACAATTAGATCCATCCTCTCAGAACTCTACATCACAATAAAGCTATCCTCCACCAGTTACCAACAAGAACTCAACTATTTTGGTCATATCGCCCTAAGACAGTGAGATAACCTGGAAAGGAAAAAGACCAAGGAGTTGCTCATCTACAGAATGGTTGGTTATAAAAATACAAAGAGACTCAAGTTTTCAACAACCCTTAAACAAAAGAGAGAATAGAGATAAATGGAAGAAGCTCGTTCATGCAACTCCTAAGATATATCAGTGCAGGTTTGACCTACAGCAATGAAGTATACGTAAAAGATGATTTTATTTTATCCGTCCATGTATCGCATGTCCTATTACAGTCGACGAGTGGGGGTGGAGAAATAGGTGCTCGGCAAAGCAGCTAATGCCCATGACATGCATCAGCTATTTCATTTGGATCGTGTTTTAATAAAAGCATACTATAATTTTTTTTATTGTTGACCTCTATTTCTCTTGATAGCACAGTCAGAATGATGGTACAGTCAAAGGTGGAAAAGCGTCAACCTGATAAAAATAAATTCACTTCGTTAATTTTTTTTACAGAATCTTATCGAAACTTTTTTGCTTACGACCACTACTGAATTTATCATGCAGCCACGGCCGAAGACTTCTACATACCATACAGGTGTCCTTTCGGAAATTGGACCTGGGACGTCTGCTAGCAAAGCAAGCACTTTAACACATCAGCCAACGAAATCGTAACTTATAGATCATGGCCATGTCGCTTAGAACAAAAGCTTGAAGAAACAAATAAAGTTTAAACAAGTAAGTAAGCAACACCAGGTTAACGATGATTTTAATGATATTACTGATAAGTAAGTGAAAGTAGCAGCCCTTTTAACGTCCCACTGTGGGGCACAGGCCTCCTCACTCCAGGGAGCGAGGGTTTTTAGAGCATAGACATACCACGCTGCTCCACTGCGGATTGGCAGGCTTATAGTACACAAGTGCACTCTCTATTCCCTCACTCTCATAGTCCGATGTGACGGGAATCCGACACGACCAGAGAGAGATCAGGCGCAGGACCGACGGCTTAACGTGCTCTCCGAGGCACGGGGGTGGATCACACCGCCAACTTCCCAACTTCGGGCAAATATTGAGAAAATCTTAATAGAAAACTCAATATTGATTTTTGAATTGGCCCGACCCGGGACTCGAACCCAGGACCTCATGTCTGTAGTCGAACATGCTAACCACTAGACCAATGAGGCAGTTATTACTTTATTGGTTTATGATTACTGATAAATTAGCTGGTAATTCCCTTCGTCACTAGCAGTACTCTGGGGTTCACTTTCCTGCAGGTAAATATGAGAAATTTCGAAATTGTTTGGACAGGTGGGTGATAATCCAAAGACGATTGAAAGTAGATTACCTTTTACCAACTTAGCGGGCTACCTTCATCATTTGTTCCATCAGATTGTAACAGGCGAGATTACAGTCGAACGTCTCGACAGCAATAAAAAAGGGTTTAATTAACTACCTTATCTCTAATCCAACGTAGGTGACATCAACGAGACCAGCTCCAGAATATTCAAACTTAACAAACAACTCAATTATATTTATACTTTTGCTGATAAAAATGCCTATAAACAGCTATAAGATTTACTAATTTATAGCTTAATATAAAATAACAGTATATAAAACCGGTTATTTTGTCCTTTTTTTAACAACTCAATCTGTAGGCTTAAGTAACTCATGTCATTAACCATATATAAATTGTATTTGTATGTAAATCTGTTAAAATATGGCGCCTATTTGTATGTATAATCAGATGATAACGGGTGTCGACGATTTTAGGAAATTACTTAATCGGACAATACGATATTGGTATTTGAATAATTCTCATTGAGGCTCCAACGTGGGACTTTTTTTTTGCAAAGTTTTAGACACGTAACTAATATCTGTCATCATTTTCTTGCCCTTATCCCTAGGTGAGGTCGGCAAAGCATGTTTCCTTTCACCATTTCACTCTATCCGCTGTCATTTCTACATTCACACCCCTTACACCCATATTCTCTTTCACACAGTTCATCCACACTTTTTTTGTCGTCGCCCTCTCCCTCTGTCTCTTGCATGTCCATACCAGGATAGTCTTCCACGCCTTAACTTCTCAGTCACTGGTGCTACTTTCACACTTCCTCTAATATACTCATTCTTAATCTTATCTTATTTCATCACTCTACACATCCATCTCAACATTCGCATCTCCGCTGCATTCAATTTCCTTTCATTCTCCCCTTCGGTGGCCCAGCACTCTGATCCATACAGGATGACAGGTCTTACGATCGTCTTATAAATTTTCCCCTTTAGTTTAAGGGGCATTCTAGCATCGAAAATTGTTCTGGACACCTGCCTCCACTTTATCCAACCTGCATTTATTCTGCTAGTAACATCTCGGTCAATACCGCCGTCGTTTTGGAAGATAGAGCCAAGGTAATGGAAATCGGAGCAGACTCGAAGGGATACACCATCTAAGACAATCGAAGAAAAACTGGATGGTTCCCCGAAATCACAAAACAGATGTTCTGTTTTGGTCCTATTGATCTTCAACCCCGCGCTTTCCAGTTTTTCCTGCCATATTTCTATATCTAATACAATTGTTAAACAATTTTTCCATATTGTATAATGACGAGTCTAAATCGCATTCTTTTATTGTAAAAATCTCAAATAATCTCACTAAAGGAAGGATGCGGTGAAGCCTTAAATGCAAATCCTGTATTCGCCACACCTTGCCATTAAAATAGTGAATGAACACAGATTAATAACGTTTTTTAAGCGCACGTAATATACCACAGATTAATACCATTTTCTTTCGTATTGATTAAAAATGTTTTTGAAACGTTAAAAAGAGAATGAAGCGCAGATTAACAATATTTGCTTAAAGAACAATAGATATACATACACACATACATAACATCACGCCTCATTTCCATAGGGGTAGGCAGAGACAACATCCTTCCACTTGCCACGATCCTTGCATATCTCCTTCGCTTCTTTCAATCTCATTAAACCTTTCATACAAGTTCGTCGGTTTAGAGTACTCTTGACCTGGCCGTTATTTAAAATGTCCTGGATTTGGTCCAGGAACGTTCGCCTCGGTCTTCCCCTTCCAACTTTCGCATTCACTCTTGACTCATAAATCCTTTTTGTCAGTCTCCTTTCATTCATTNTGGCAGGCTTAGTACACAAGTGCACTCTCTATTCCTTCACTCTCATAGTCCGATGTGACGGGAATCCGACACGACCGGAGAGAGATCAGGCGCAGGACCGACGGCTTAACGTGCTCTCCGAGGCACGGGGGTGGATCACACTGCCAACTTCCCAACTTCGGGTAAATATTGAGAAAATCTTAATAGAAAACTCAATATTGATATTTGAATTGGCCCGACCCGGGACTCGAACCCAGGACCTCATGTCTGTAGTCGAACATGCTAACCATTAGACCAATGAGGCAGTTTACTGCACTGGAAATAAGTTTAATTTTATAAATTCACCATATCGACGCTCAAATAATTACATGAATGTTGGTAACCCAAAACGAGCACTAGTTATTTAAGTATTTTGACACTTTTGACGAACTAAATTTTGCGATTTAACATTGTGATTTCGTTAACCTTAGGACAATTGAATCGTTAAATTTAGGAGCTGCGAAACAGGTGTCAGGTATTATTTCTTTATCCCTTGGTAAATGATAACAAATTTGTCATTCTTTCACCAATCAAGGAAAGAAAGCATGATTTATATTATGGTTTCTTTACAGCTACAGAGAGAGAAATTCTACACAAACAAACTCACACGAACCAGTGTGTAGTAAAAAGCAAATATAATAAAAAATTACCCAAATAACTTGTATCTCAATTTATAACTAATTACGAATAACAACTGGCAAAGCCATAACCCGTTCACCGCACAGTGTTTACATGTAATTAAATGACTTGCTCGATACTAGACTGGATGGAAATATGTAAATGGCCGACATCAATAGCCACGGAGATTACAATAAACTGGTTGCTTGGGAATATTGAACTGAAATTCCACGATATTTTTAACAAATGTTACAAACTGGCAACTTAGTTTGGGTAAACTTAAACGTGATACTATTTTTCTAAAATAAAAGAAACCTAAACCATTATAAAACCATTATAGAGATTTGAAAGAACAAACAAACAGACAGACTTTAAATATATATACTATCAAATGCATAGATGCTCGATGAGCCGACAATAATGAAGTAAACAACGCCACCAGTGAACAATGTTTAACAGGAAAACAATTTGCCATAAATTAGAAAACTTTTCATCAATAAATCAAAGTGCTTTAAGCAGGATAACACCAACGATGATCTGACCATATGATGATGAACACATAATATCGAAACTATCGACTATCGAAAGTTGGGTGAAATATTCCAAAATGTTATGCTATAAAAAATAACTTTAAATAGCACAACAATTGTGTGAACGCGAAGTTTCGCGTGCTTTATGATGTGGTTGTTTTAGAAGAAATAGTGCTAAGTTATGCAAATTCAAACAATAATTTTTGGGCAGTGCATTTAGAATTTGTTTAGGTTTGGACTGGTGGGTTTGGCCACAGCTGGCTACCATCCAACCAGCAAAGACACGCCGACTATATATATATATATATATGTCGGAGAGCAGATGTCTGTGGAACGCTGGCGCCAGCTATCGACGTGGACAGGGTCAATGGTGGCAGTCCGGCGGGAGTCTCTCGGCAGTTGTTGAGTAGCGCTCGACCGGAGTAGTCTACTGTTGGAACTGTCGCGTTCCTAGCTATTAGTGTTAACGAGTTTGTGTAAATTGATATCGGGAACATTAAGTGATTGAACATTATAATCCGAGTTAATTAACAAAGTGTTTGATTGCACCAACATTACCTACGAACGCCCACAGAAAAAGAAATTAAATAATGGATCCAATTAATGACGATGTCGACGGAGAACCCTACGCCCATGTGCTTTATGCTTCTCCGTTCTCTAAAATGCGTCGGGAACTACGCGAGCGATTTCACCGGAAATAGCTAATTGGACATATAATGTTGATAGACTAGTTATTTAGTGTGGTGGCAACACCTTAAAATAATAAAAACATTGTGCAATATTACAAAAAGTTATGCTATACGAGGTAACTTTAACGATTAGAACAATTTTGTGAACGTAGTCTGTCCAGGACCGAGCGATGTTACATATTCGTAACACCGATGAATAACAGATGGGGCTACAGTCAACGTATTTGCTATTTTTATGTGACGTTTAATCTCTCACCTCAGTATATATTAAAAAGGTGTTATATATCTAACCTGAAAATGCAATATGTCTCGTGCTGCCTTACGATGAGGTTGTTTTAAAAGAAATAGTGCTAAATTGTATAAATTCAAATAGTGAAGTATATTTAAATAGAGACGAGATTAAAAG
This sequence comes from Elymnias hypermnestra, assembly GCA_015832385.1. Taxonomy (NCBI): domain Eukaryota; kingdom Metazoa; phylum Arthropoda; class Insecta; order Lepidoptera; family Nymphalidae; genus Elymnias; species Elymnias hypermnestra. The sequence goes on along the minus strand of JACTOM010000351.1, from coordinate 261,732 downwards.
TTGTTAGTTAATGTGAGTTGGTTTTTTTTTAATAACGTGTAAACTAAATAAAAAAACGTTAAAAAAGTAGCATGGCAATGTAACGTGTTACAAACAGTAGCGGGGCGATGGCATCTTGCGGCTTCACAGCCTGCGGCCTCCCCGACAGCCTTTCTGTTTAGTAATTCACTACATCCATCGATAAAACTGGTCGAGATGATCACATTTTGCCAACACATCTTTGGACACTATAAATAAGCAATTAGAAAGAAAAACTTTTAACATCTGATGTCTGATATACGAGTATGGGCTGCTTTCCTTAAAAGTTGTGTTTATGTAGATCCGATTCTCGTAGTAGGGAACAGCGCACTATTAATATATTCATCTATTTGATGGTTCTTTCTAATCAATCTCAAGATTCTTTTAAGGACTAATAATAAATGAAGTCTGATGACAGTCTCTCGAAGATCTCAATACAATGCTCGCTGACCTCAGTAGAGTTTCTCAACCGGAGGGCCTAAAAATGGATAAGACGAAAGTTATGTCGAATATCCATGTTTCGCTCCACCCAATTATCTTTGAGAACTCACCACTCGAAATTGTAGATGAGTATACATACCTGGGACACATAGTCCAGCTAGGTAGGTCCAATTTAGAGAAGGACGTCAACCGCCGAATCCAGCTCGGTTAGGCAGCGTTCGGGAAACTACGCCAGATATTTTCGTCCGATAACCCTCAGTGCCTGAAGACGAAGGTCTTCGAACAGTGCGTGTTGACAGTGATGACCTACGGCTCCGAAACATGGTCGCTGACTATGGGCCTCATTCGAAAGCTCAGAGTCACTCAGCGTACGATGGAGAGGACTATGAATCGAATCGCGAACCTGAAGTGGCAATAGGCGGAGCACAAAGTCCGACGGACCGATGGACGTTGGGGCCTGAAGGTGCTGGAGTGGCGATACCAAATCGGGCGGCGCAGTGTAGGGAGACCCTCCACAAGGTGGACCGACGACATAAAGAGGGCTGCGGTAGCCGCTGGAGCCAGGCGGCACAAGACCATGAATTGTGGACGTCATTACGTGAGACCTATATCCAGCAGTGGACGTCCATCGGTTGAAGCGACGACGACGACGATGACAGTCTCATTAACAATGTCGGTAACGGTAGCTAGCCTATTTAGAAAACGTAATTTCCTAAATTTGCCCTGCTGAAAATCTAATTCAGGACCACAGCTATTGAAGCAAGTATTCGTACCTACTGCACTTTACGCAGACAATAAGCCTGAGTTTTACATTTTCAAACACATTCCGAAGGTATTTCTATAGCGGAATCTACCTATTGTGAGAGTGTATACAACTCAGCAACTGCGTTCCTAATGATGGTTTACGGGAAACCGTAAAGATTGCGGTTTCCACTTGGAAATTGTGTACACGAAGTAGGCAATTGCGAACTTAACTACGTGCTAAAGCCTAGGCAATAGCTTCAATAATTGAATTGACAGATTTTTTATATAATAAATGATAAGAAAGTAACAGTCAGTAACTGACTAAAGCTCGATGACGCCACTGTTTAAATACTAGAACCATGACATCAAATAGTTATTGAAAAGTGGTTAAGTCGTTGACAATAAATTTACAGCTTAGGTACCAAAAAAGTATATCGAAAAAGAATATTAAGAGCAAAATATATTTGGAAATGTATATAAGAATATGCTTTTTTAACGCTCAGATAACATGGCACAATAAGTGTCATGATACAATGGACATTTTTATGAATTAAGACTTTGGGAAAAAATGATTAAGCAATCCAAACTGCTATAGATATACTCTGTTATACTGTTATATCAATTAAAATACTCACTCATTGCAGCTAGTCACCATAGTCTGATTGACTGTCACCAGCGTAGTGGTAGTCGTCGTCAGCTGATCCCCCACACACTTCCTTCTAGAACATGCGTCCAACACTGCATCCTCTTTCACTGATTGCAACACTTCCTTCACTTTATTAGGTCCCGTTTTCACAGTCGATCTTTGAAACTTAAGATTAGCGATTGTCTTCCCATCGCTTGAAATCTCCGTTTCTTCGGTAACCAGAGCACCTTTTTTAGTTTTACACACAGTTTTAGAACTTTTCCCGAATACATTACCGTTTTTATGCACAACTTCGTTAGAGTCTATCACTGAACTTTTAGGATCTGGAGGTAGACCATTACTGAGCATGTCTTTTATACTATCACTACTAAGATTCGATGCAAAAATCTCATTCAAATCTTCGTAATTTTGTATTGGCTGCCGTCTTTGGTCTTTGTGCCAAGTTTTATCGAAACCGTATATAGGTTCCGATTCTGCTCCGAACCATTCTTTTTCAACTTTTTCATCAGGTGCTGGTTCTATTTGATTGGTGACATTCTCTTCAAAGAAATCATCGGTCAATTCAGTTATATGCGCTCCATTTCTTTTCGCATCAGTGTCATCGAAAAACATACTTGTTGGGTTGTTGACTTTTCTCCTTCCATATAACTGTCTGTAATATTTCTCTTGGTCTCCATACATCCAGCAGACTTTCCACCATTGTTTGCACATCAATATGTTCGCAGAATTTGATGATTTCACATGTCTCGTTGCAGTTGTCGACATTTTAAATGTTGTTTTTGTCAACAATCTCTTATTCTAATGGGCGCTGTGAATATCGATTATTTATACAAATTGTGACTTATATTTCGAGGTTTATAACATTGTGCGAAAAAAATGACATTATTTAAGTTAAATTGAATTTTGAACCAACTTTCTGTTTGTTTGGTCTGACAATAATACAGTCGTCCTAATTAAAATGCATTTTCAAGTAAAGTTTGTTCGTTTTCAGATATATTGTCAAACATTCGTATGATGGCATTGTAGATAAAATTAAAAATGGATACGCAAAATATAAAAAAGGATATCCGATTGACTTTACTTTGAGTGTGATGATTCAAAAGTGCTGTAAACATAATGCCCAATGAAGAATATTTGATTTGTTAATATAATGACATCGTTCCTATGTTTTAACTCTTCCTGTCAGATTTTTCATAAGCCTTTGACTCTATAAAACGTCGAAGAACCAATAGATCGAAGGAATATCAATGCTATAGTTGAATGTTTAACCGTTACTTTAAAATTGCTTATATCAACAAAGTACTTTGTCTATAAGAACTTCATATCAGTTGTAGACAATGTAATAGGCTGTTACACCTTAAATCCTTTTAGATCTTAGCTCCACTCAATTTGCTTCTATTATCCCTTATTACCTTTATAGAAAGCTTATTTTTGCACTCACCTTCAATATGTTCTTGTTTTATGAATCGGTACCCTATTACTTTGTGATAAAGATTGATTTAGTTTGGGATTTTCAAGGAGTTCAGTGGATTGGAACCTGCCCATTACCCGTAATTCCTTTCCATCCCGTAGCCGCTTCCCTTTATTTATTGTCTTCTCGTTCCCGCTATGTGATTTACCGGTTAATTTCAAATTTGAAATAGTTTGATCCATAGAGCTATCAGTATAAACTATCTAAATCATCGTTTCTTCACGAAATCATGAGTGCTGATTTTTGGAACGAATCCCGAACGAACTTTTATACTAACTTATGTGCTTTCACTTCTATAATTACAAATAGAACAATTAATTTATTGTCAATGAGTATTTATGTCATATATGATTCGAATAATCTTGTCTGTTTCGTCAGTCTATTGTTTGGTTGCTGTAATGAGTTTTCTATAACATATTTTAACTACTTGTGTGTAAGTTTAAATGTGTAATTGATCCATTAAGTTCCGGATTCCATTTAAATCTTTCTCTGTAGTATATATATCTTAACGGCTTAGATTACAATTGTTTGGAATGTTTAATGATATAATATCAACAATCCATAGGTTTCAAATATGTCAGTTAAGATAATGCATACAATTTTGGATTAAACATTATTGGTATATCCAAGAAGGTTTCACGTAACGGAAAACCTTTTGCATAAGGCACTAAACCTCTCCTCAACGATTCAGGAACTTCCTAATTTAATAGTGGATCGTTAAATAACTATATTTTATTTTTATTATATTATATAATAGCATAGGAAAGCGAAAGAATCGTTTTTAAATGAAAGATTATTAATCGTTCCTACGTTGCCAATAACCGTTGTTTAATAGCTGTCTCTATGAAAATCTAATTGCAATAGCTGTGCCTTTGCCATAATTTAATAGTGGAGAATTAATAGTGTAAAGCCGATGGCGAAGGCAGAGAGGCAGCCTCCATTAAAAATCAATTATCGACAAAAACGAGCGGCGGCAGGTGGTCGAAGGCACTCCGCACGACATGCACTTACTATATACAGAGTCCACCGCGTCTGTCTATATTTGCCATAAACCCAAAAACTACTGAACAGATTTTCATCTTGCTTACATTAATAGATAGAGTGATTCATAACGAAGGGTTCAACACATAATTTGTTAAGATTATGCATAAATTGGATCGGATTAAGCGCTTAAGATGACTATGATATAATATTCCTCTTTCATCTAAACTAAGTTTATAAAAAAGAAACATTTGAGTTTTTGTAAATATGTTTGTAGTGTTTTAAATTAAGGATACGGTTCGTCATTTGACTAAATCGTATTCCTCCCATTGGTGGATTTCTATACATTGTAGTTGATGCCAATTTGCTATAGAATCGTTGTAATGTTTCATAAATGATTAGAATTCTTTAAATTACACCAAATGTAACTATTAAAAACTAACAGGGAATGATAAATAAGATAATTTGGTTTAAACATAATTAATTGCCTTATTTGTGAAAGTTATAAAAGGTTATGCATCGTAGAACTTAGTTCAGTTCTCAGTTCTAATCAACGTTAGCTACTAGTTATAGTCTTTTAAGTTATTTGTGTTGGTAAATCAGGCTGCTCTGCAATACAAAGCTAAGCGTATTTCTTTAAATTAAAATTTTTGTCTTATTGATATGTCAAAACGATTGTTGTGTGTTATTTGTTTTGATATTTAATGTTAATTGACGTTGATGATGGTTAGAAAAGAGTAATTATTGAGTTTGTTGCCGGATTCTTCCCAATAGTAGCTATGTTCCGAACCGTAGGTAGAGACACCGACAAGAAAGTTTATTAATTTAGTCTTATTCGTCTTGGGCACATCTAGTAATAAGTAAATGATTGAAAATCATTGATTTCTTTGTTAACATGTAGTCTCACGCCCGTTGGAACACAGTTACCGATACATTGTTTGTGGCGACATGCCATTCGAAATCTACTCAAACTTTCTTCGCATTATGTAAGCACAGGCCATAACGAGCAACTGGTTGTGTGGAAACATGCAAAAATGATACATAGCAACAATTTTTGTAATTTAATCGACTACGCAATCCACTTATGGCGAGACTATATAATTGCCATTCACCGATCGCTTTCATCAGGGCTGAGTCTATGAATTACACTACAAAATATCCAACTAATAAAATGACCCAATGTATATACGTATAGGTTCTTTTTAAAAAGAGATATATAGTATAAAGAGCCACGCAATACGAATGAAAGTCATGTAATACGAATTAGTATCGAAATAGATCCCTGTAATGGCATTGTAAGTTTTGGCAAATAGATGAATAAGTAAAAAGTATCGAATGACCATTTTTGTAAGAGTGTTTCATGAATAAATTATTTATTACTGTACTACCTTTTATACGATTGTCGTTATACTATATTATGTCGAATTACATTGGAAGAGTTGGTATGGTGGTTGAGTTTACTTAAAATTTCTGTTGTTCTAAGCAGCTACTGATGATCAAGTAATACTTGCGTCATCCGCTAACGAGCTTCAGGAGATGCTAAATATTATGAATGAAGCTTTGAAAGGGAAAGGAATGAAAGTGAATGTAAACAAAACGAAAGTTATGCTTTTTGAACGAGATGAATCTATGATGAATGGCAATATTTTGATAGATGGGGAACAAGTGGAAGAGGTGAAAGAATTTGTATACTTGGGATCTAAATTTACAAAAGATGGAACATGTGAAAGTGATATTGAAAGGAGAGTAAATGCAGGGAATATGGTAAACGGTACTCTGCACGCCTTTATGAATAGCCAGACGATGTGTCTAGGCTGGCTGCGCATGCTGGAGTATTGGTACCAAAACTTATGTATGGTAGTGAAATTTGGGTACGGCAGACGAATCACAAAAGTAAAATAAATAGTGGATTAAAACTGAGTGACAGAGTAAGACATAGTGTGATAAGAGAACGTTGTGGTATAAAAGAAGACGTAGTGACTAAAATTGAGAAAGGTATGCTTAGATGGTTTGGGCATGTAGAGAGAATGAATGAAAGGAGACTGACAAAAAGGATTTATGAGTCAAGAGTGAATGCGAAAGTTGGAAGGGGAAGACCAAGGCGAACGTTCCTGGACCAAATCCAGGACATTTTAAATAACGGCCAGGTCAAGAGTACTCTAAACCGACGAACTTGTATGAAAGGTTTAATGAGAATGAAAGAAGCGAAGGAGATATGCAAGGATCGTGGCAAGTGGAAGGATGTTGTCTCTGCCTACCCCGAAGGGAATGAGGCGTGATGCTATGTATGTATGTATGTCTCCTGACTGTAATCAATCCAGTCGTACTCACGTGTTGTCCTGACCTATGGAAATAAGGACTCAGTTATCTATAAGTAGATTACTGCAACAAATGTTTGAGTATAGTCTTTGACAATGTTTAACAATGTTCAAACTTATAATTTGGATAAATTATGGTCAAATTCCGACTAATACTACTAATAAATAGATAATTCTCCGAAGATTTACATCCCTAGTCAACCAGTACTTTAAAGTGGTAGCCTTTTAAGGGACACTTTCAAATCATACATAAATGGTTATTTTAAACGAGTTATCAGCTGTATTAATAGCTAATTAGATTTTACGGTTTTCCTCGTTTTTTCTAACGATTAACACGTTTACTTTAATTAGAAAAGTTATGTTTTTTGATATGAAATGTTGCACAGAAAAGAGTTATGTTGTTTCTGCATTAAGATATGTAATCTGTAACTTTTTGCTGGATTTGTTTCATTTTAGTACATTTCGATAAATCTGCTGTCAACTAAGTTACATAAACAACAGATACTGTATTTCAAGTTACACATTTAAGTTTACACAGAGGAAAATGGACAGGTCAGCTAGTTATATATTAATATATATGAATGTCAAATCAAAAGGTGAATAATAAAGGTTTTCTCTTGGTAACTTTCGCTTTAATCCGGATCCCGTGGGAATATGGAGCGAGGAGATAATATAGGCAGGATATCAAGTGAATTTTATGAATATTTTCACAGTAAGTGATAGTTTTTCCATCTTACAACAATTTTTCCGTAAAAAAAAAGTAGCCTACATCCTTTCTCAGGCTGAAGACATCTCAGGTTGAATCAAATTTCATGTAAATCGGTTCAGTAGTTTTGGCATGAAAGCGCGACAAATCGTCAGAGCTTCTTTAACATTTATAATATCAATAAGAATTGTTATTTCACACTCTCGACGCTAAAACTTTATAAATTTTGAATGTCATATCGAAGCTATAGCCTTTTTTCGCATTTTAAAGTAGCCCATGAGCTTTCTAAGGCTCTAGTCTATCTGTGTACCAAAATTCATTTAAATCGGTTCAATAGTTTCGATGTAAAGCTAAAAAGTAGAGCTTTATTAATCTCTTTAGCGTTAATAAAGTACTAATTTTATTTATCCACTCATGTCAAAATGCATTTTTTTAAATCTGTAATGGATGAGATTCGAAGTTAATATCATTTCATTATTAAATTAATAATCATTGAAGACAATTGTAGAGTGCCATCAATTGAAAGCTTGTTATATAATACTCATACCTGTACATATAAAATACCTAGCTTAGTAACCTTCAGTATTGTCATTCCATATTCTCACTAGTATTCACTCATTATTATTGTAAACATCAATTAGTAGATAAGGTTCGTTACAATAAACAAGCTAGTTAAGTTAACAACCCTCTCACACCCTCCACGTCTCATCCCTACCACATCGTCCTATATAAATACTCCCTCATTCCCAATTACACACACATTCTATATCCAACTCTCTTAGTTCTATTATTGTAACTCTGTTTCTTTTAAATCGTAATTTAGTTATTGTTTATTTTTTTTTAATTTTAAAGTTAAGTGAATAAATAGTTTTTAACAAAAAGGATAAGTTTGTTACACATAACAAGCTCACGTAAAAGTTTTGAGGATATGTTTAAGCAGTTTAAGAAGGCTTTTTTTATATTAATTGTTGTATTTTATATCAAATATTTACATGATATTTCTAATCGACTTTGTTCGTAAAGGCAGCTGAAAAAAGTTGATCTAAAAATATAATGTCTAATATCAAAATGAAGTTATGAGGGTAATTTTATAAAAAGCTGGTACTTATATAGCGATAATTTGTCTGGTAATCAAAAGAATAAGTCAAGATGCGCCTGTTAGCACATGTCCTCCCGCCTCTGTGAATCCTCAGTCGGACTCACCCGGGAGACTAGAGAGGAATGTGAAAGATAAAACCTTGACGCTCACTCATAAATAAAGAAGGTTCCGCTGGGTTTTAGAGGCCTTCTCCCTCACTAAACCCCACACTCTTTTTAGTTTTTTCATAAGAAACCATTATAAAGCATTGGAAATCATAAAAAAAAGTATAGGTAAAGTTTTTCTCAAGTTATTCTAGTTTTAATTGAAACTTTTGTCCCATCGCCTGATATTTTTTCGTCTATGTGTCGCATATCGGATTACAGTCGCTTCTTTTACATAAATCTATAGACCCAAAAGACCAAAATTTTATGACTTTATAAGAGGCTTTAAACAGGACGTAATTTCCGCTACCAGAGACACTGCTCCCTTTTTTTTGTATTATTTACGTTACCATATTTGTTTAAACATCGCAATCCATTGCATTTCAGTAAGGACATACTCAATGGGACGAACAAACAAACTGCACAATGTAAAGTATGTTTGTACAACAGGTAGTGAAACTGGTTGTGTGTAAACATTTTCGCTGAGTTGAGCAAACGTGTTTTAAGTAAACTATGCTTTGAGAAAATATGAGGAGTTTTACCATTTGAATATTTCACATACGCATGTATTGTACACTAGAAATTGCTAGAACTATTAGGACGTAGAGAGAATGAAGTAAAGGAGACTGACGAAAAGGATTTATGAGTCAAGAGTGAATGGGAAAGAAGGGACGTTTCAAATAAAGGCCAGGTCAAGAGTCCTCTAAACCGACGAACGTGTATGAAAGGTTTAATGAGAATGGAAGAAGCGAAGGAGATATGCAAGGATCGTGGCAAGTGGAAGGATATTGTTGGGCGCAAGTGGCCCTCTTTTGCGAGACTGTAATCTCGCTAAAGGAGGCCCACGAGGGAGATAGAGAGAATGCTGTAGATGCTCCCTCTCACCGCCGAAGGAGGCGGGATACTAGGCGGCGCTTGTTTGCGCACCTGCTCCCACCTCCATGAATCCTCAGTCGGACTTATCTAGGGCACCAGGGAAGAATGCGCAAGCTGAACCTCTGGTGTCTTACTTACGGATGAAGAGGGTTCCGCTGGGTTTTAGTGGGTATTGCGAAGTCTCTTCCCTCACTGAGTCCCACACTCCTGACCCATTCTGGTCAGGGTAAGTGCGTAAAAGCATTTCCCAGCGCAAAAAAAAAGTGGAAGGATATTGCCTCTGCCTACCACGAAGGGAATGAGGCGTGATGCTATGTTTACGTTTTATGTATAAAATATTGGTTAACAAACACATGTATGAAATGGAGATTTTTTCGATGGGAAATGCTTTATGCACGCCTGAAGCATAAAACTCCATCTAAGAGTGTGGGACTCGTTGGATGAACCAGGATACCTACTTAAACTCAGTGGAATCCTCTTCATGTGGGTGATGGGATATTGCGTACGCATTCAGGTCTATCACCCCCGAAGGAATACGACTTAAGGGTTAAATTCACAGAGAGTAGTGTCCGCCATAAGCTTTGCCTCTCTCCAGGATGACAGTCGCGAAAATATATCAAATGGTAATATATTAAAAAAAAGAAGCTCCATATTAGTAAATCAAGACACTACTACTACAACGACAGTTCAACAACGACTGAGATACAATTCAGCCTAATTTAGGCTTGCGGAAAAAATATCAATATTATTTAATAATATCGATATTTTTGACAAATATTTAATACGCCGTCGTCGTCTCAACCGATGGACGTCCACTGCTGGACAAAGCTCTCTTAATGAATTCCAATGGGCCTGATCTTGTGCCGCTTGTATCCAGCGACTGCCAGCGACCGTCATCGGTCCACCTGGTGGGGGTTCTGCTGACGCTTCTGTTCTGCGAACAATGTGCCCTGCCCATTGCCACTTCAGCATTGCAATTCGGTAGGCTACGTCGGTGATCTCCTACGGATCTTCTCATTTTTGATATGATCACGTAGGGAAACCCTGATGTAGCGATGTATAAAAATCGAAATTTCTTTTTACCAATAAACTTTTATAAATATAATAAAAAAAATATTTTTTATATATTTACTTATTTTTCATTTTTGGTCGACTCTATTTACTTTTTAAGTTGGCAACTCTGTCTGTCAATGTCAACTCTAACTGTCAGCGATGTTGACATGAGTTGACTGATTTATGTATTATAACCTGAAACAATTAATGTAAACAAAATAACTTGAGCATTGCAATGGATTTCTGTTTTATATATCATATCTAGGTTGAATGGATTAAATAAATTAATTTAACACGACCATTCTCTGCTAAATCATATCGATATATCGATATCTTTTAATAATATCGATAGTTTATTACATTTTTCGACTTAGGAGCAAACCGGTCTGCACTAAGAATACTTTTTAGGTTTTCTTTTATTGCTGACAGCTTAGCGCTTGATTCTGGTCACATCTGATGGTAAGTGATAAGGCAGTCTATGATGCACTAGACAATATACCTAATGGTTTCTACACAGCATCGTACTGGTACACAATTCTTGTTCACACACAATTATTAAATGCAGCTTCCTGAATTCGCTTTAACAGAGATCGAATCGGGGACTTCTACTAAATTAACTGTTACATTTGAGACTGTATCATGAAATAAAAAAATCTATCTAAAAACTGTAAGTCTGTTGATTAATAAAGAAGCTAAAATCGGTTCAGAATGCGAAATGAAACCGACAAGGGCCTCTACTCTTTGGAGATATATGTATTAAAAGAGATTACAATTAAAACCCAGATATGTTTTCTGTTGACACAATCATCTGGCAAAAACATGGACGCAAGTATTCACCGGCTACTCTATAAGAAGCCATCGATTTTATCTCGAATTTATTGTATTGAACATGCTAATATATGCGCTGCCAATCGTCCAGTCGCTATAAAAAACGTTATACGCTTTTTATTGCCACAAGAAACACCTTTTCAATCACAATGCTAATCAAAATATTCTTTACACAAGTAGGCTCAGTAATCTCTTTTGAATGATCATTAGACTGAGAAGAAACTAGCAAGGAACACAGCAGTTACTCTTTTAAACAAACCATTTTGTAAGTTGACATTATGTGCCATAGAAATTCTATGTCAATAACGAAATATTCTTTATCTGAGCAGGCTTAATAATCGTTTTTGAATTGTCATTACAGTTTGTTCGCGTTAAAAATACAGTGAGTCATTATTCACAAGCTCACAGTGACCAGTTGAAGGATCTTGTAACTAGAAAAGATTTGATTGGTTTGGGTTTGGGTGCCCAGAATGATGACTCACTGAATTCTTAACGCAAACAAACTGTAGCCTGTCCATTAGTAACAAGTCTACTACTGGTTTGAAAGGTACCGATAGTAGAAACGTAGCAGTTACTCTTTGAAATGATCGTTCTTTTGACATATTTATCTGGCTGTCACTAATAAATTTACTAGCTGTTATCAAAAAACATTCTGCCGAAGAGAAACCGGTAAGAAACTCAACAGTTACTCTTTTAAACATACCGTTTTGTAAGTTTATATTATGTGTCATATAACTTGTTTGTCAATAACGATATATTCTTTACTTAAGTGGACTTAATAAATGCGTTTGAACTGTTATTACAGTTTGTACGCGTTAAGAATGCAGTGAGTCATTATTCTGGCTCCCAATCCCAAACTAATCAAATCTTTTCTAATTACAAGAACAGGTTCACAATGTCCAATCTTGTAATTTGAAAAGATTTGATGTATGATGACTCACTGCACTCTTAACGCTAACAAACTGTAGACTATCCATTAGCAACAAGTCTACGACTGCTTATAAAGTATAAGTACACCGAGAAGATACTAACAGTAGAAACGCAGCAGTTACTCTTTCAAACGATCGTTATATCAGCACACTGTCTGTCACTAATGAATCTACCAGCAGTTAGCAATGTGGATTCTGCCGAGGAGAAACCGCCAAGAAACTTAGCAGTTACTCTTTTAAACATACCGTTTTGTAAGTTGACATGTACCATTGAACTGCTATGACAAAGTCAAAATATTCTCTATCCAAGTAGGCTTAAGTAATAAGTTTATTTGAATCGTCATTAGCCTGTCCGTTGGTAATAAATTTGCCGCCGATTCTAAAGGTTGATTTTATTGAGGAGAAACCGGTAAGAAACTCAGCAGTTATTCTTTTAAACGTACTGTTTTGGGCCAATATGTGACATAGAACTTGCTTGCCAAAATCGAAATAGCCTTTATTCGAATAAACTTAATGCTGTCTTTTGAATCGTCATTTATCTGTTTATTGGTATTGAATTTACCGCTGGTTCATAAGGTTGATTCTATTGAGAAGAAACCGGTAAGAAACTAAGTAGTTACTCCTTTAAACATAGCTTCTTATATTTGACATTTTTTTGATATTGAGCTTTCATGTGCAACTGGAATTGAGTGCTTTAATATATATTGTGTTAAAGAATCTACCACTGGTTCAAAAAGGACATTGTATTAAGAAGAAACGGGTAAGAAACTCAGTAGTTACTTCTTTAAACCTCGTTTCTTAAATGTTGATATTATACACAGCTAGAGTACTAATAATAAGGTAACACGACACCATTTCCAAGGTAAAAGAAGTCCAGATTTTATTTCCGAATTACCACAATCACTTACCTTTACATAAGTTGAAGCAATATGCAAAGAGCTTTAACACTTGAGGAAAATTGCAATGACGAAAAAGATCGGATTTCGAATTCAGTTGGATTAACATATATAAGAGTTTCATTAGGTAGTAGACCCTTTACCAACAGACAGATTTGATGGCTTAAAAGAGCTTGTTAAACTTACTTCATGCATTAACGTTTTGATAAACATTTCCTTATCTATCTCATTAGTTGGATCCTGTTTATCTCCTAGCATCTAGACATTGCTTCAATTAATCTGACCCAATTCGTTATTAGTACTTAAATGGTTCTCGAGATCAGACAGAAGGACGAATTGAATGGAAATTGTGACAGGAGATTGACAGATTGTACTCCGCAATGATATTACAAATATAGACATCTTGAATAAAAGCGGTTTCGCCTTATAAATAGTTCCTTGGAAGTTTTTACTCGAATTGAATTGAAGTCATTGAATTTGAATTGAATGTATTCAATTTTTTTTCTCGCGACAAGATGAAGTTCATACTGGGGATTGTTTGAATTTTATTCAACTGGAATATGAAACAAGATTTTAATTCTTTCGTTCCTTATAAAGACTCGAATTAAAATACGCAATTTCAAAGCTTTTTTGACACCTTTGTGCTTAATCCATCTACAGATACAATGAAACGTGTAAAAATTTCATTAAAGGTTTGAGAAACTGCAAGACGTTTCAAAATATTTGTTTTATTTACCTTACGATTAATATGATAATTGTTTAAATGTATGTTTTTTTTTGTATTTAAAACCTTTGCAACATTTAGTTTCAAGTTACTTAAACCCTTTTCATATTAACTTTTCTCTAACTTGAATCCTTTTTATATTTATTTTTTTATTAACTTAAACCCTTTTGATATTTGTTTTTATTTACTTCAACCCTTTTAATATTTATTTTTCGTTTACTTGAACCCTTTTTATATTTATTTTTTTATTAACTTAAACCCTTTTGATATTTGTTTTTATTTACTTCAACCCTTTTAATATTTATTTTTCGTTTACTTGAACCCTTTTTATATTTATTTTTTTATTAACTTAAACCCTTTTGATATTTGTTTTTATTTACTTCAACCCTTTTAATATTTATTTTTCGTTTACTTGA
>JACTOM010000351.1:184258-246480 GCA_015832385.1 Elymnias hypermnestra | reverse complement strand
CGAAGTTGGGAAGTTGGCGGTGTGATCCACCCCCGTGCCTCGGAGAGCACGTTAAGCCGTCGGTCCTGCGCCTGATCTCTCTCCGGTCGTGTCGGATTCCCGTCACATCGGACTATGAGAGTGAAGGAATAGAGAGTGCACTTGTGTACTATGCCTGCCAATCCGCAGTGGAGCAGCGTGGTGGGTCTATGCTCTAAAAACCCTTGCTCATCGGAGTGAGGAGGCCTGTGCCCAGTAGTGGGACGTTAATGGGCTGCTACTCAACCGAACAAAGTTATTTTCGTTCTTTCATAACTGCAAAGCCTGGCGGGGTTTACAAAGCTTAAAAGGAGCTTTTTCAAAATGCCGATCGCATGGTAAGTTTGACTAGTTTTTACACAGCGTCGTACTGGAAAGGACAGTTACTGCTTTTATGACTTTGCTGGTGAGATTATAACTAGTCACGAACGAAGTCTCAGACAAATTAGAGACTGCAATTTCCTAAATTTACCTTGCCTAAAAACGAAACCAGGACCTCTGCTAGCTAAGGAAATAGCTAACAAACCCGTCAAACTTTACGAAGCTTTAGATAGCATTTTTAAAGCCTCAAAAAGCATGTCATTTGTCGCACAATGTTACAACCTGACATCCGTTAAGCCCTTCGAAGCCTTCGGAAAAAAACGACGTACAACCAAACACAACCGATCCACCGATGCAATTTCCCACGTGCTTTCCAACATAAAAGACACTGTAATCCTTTGTATTAACACTTTCTAAACACGACAACGGCACACTACTTTTACACGACCACGGGGAATTGATTCTTACATTATCGTAGCACAAAGAAACTGTGAATTTATCGCGTTTAATTAAAAAAAAACGTATGAAATTTGAAGATGAATTCGCGCGAAATGAAACAAGGCGTACACAGTCGTTCCTCGCCGGTGCGCGTACACAACTAACTTGGGGCCAACCGAGCGAATAGAACCTCCGCCAGAGCGGGACAGAGATATCATTTCCTCATGCGTTAGACCAGGACGCAAGACATAAAACCATCCCTTTGACAGAAGCCATGTAAATTTCGCTCGCTGTATTATTTAATATGAATTGAGGTCGTACCTTATATGTTACACTAGCTATTGCCCACGATGTTACTCGCGTACTTCCTTAGTATAACCGTTGAGAAATGAACATATAAACCGAATTTCGATTCAATAAGACATATGGTTTTGGAGATTTCGAAGGGATAGTTTTGCGC
Source organism: Elymnias hypermnestra (assembly GCA_015832385.1). Taxonomy (NCBI): domain Eukaryota; kingdom Metazoa; phylum Arthropoda; class Insecta; order Lepidoptera; family Nymphalidae; genus Elymnias; species Elymnias hypermnestra. Next base: position 245,243 of record JACTOM010000351.1, on the reverse strand, counting down.
TTATATATCCCGATTCCGTGGAAATATGAGGAAACTCGTTCTTAGTAAAAACCTAAATTATGATAGAAGTAACTATTCCAAATTTCAAGTCCATCGTACCATTAGTTTCGAATATTTTCTTATATCTCTATCTTTGAAGACGTGCCTCCGAGATAATCAGTTGAGTTTCGGTATATTGTTATGTAGAAACTAAAAGAGGTAAATTACCTCTTACCAAGTTACAACGCTACCATAGACTGTAAATCATTGAGATCACAATCAAGCAATAAAAATTTAACGTTATAGGACAAAAAAACAAAACTGTCAACTAAATACAATGGCCTTTAAGAACACCAAATGCTCAGAAATCATTTACCCCACTGACTGTACATAATTATAATACCAAAATCAATATTTCATTGATAAAAAAAACATGGATTTGAATCCAAATTCGGTTAATTTATATGTAAAATGACACTAACATAAAAATTGTTGCCTAAAAATTACATATCTATTCAAACCGGTATTTTTTCGGTAGAATCAATCTTCTGAACTATTGGTAGGTTCATCATCAACGAATGTGAGGAAATATATAATAATAAAGTAGCTATTCATAGACGTTTTAATCGTGGGGGGTCTCAAAAACATTGGCGATAGAGTTGAAAACTTACTGTTCTCGCAACATATACGCTCACTACTGATATACCCATTTTCCCACAGACTGAGGAACTACGAGAGTGAATAGTAAACAAATAAGCAGGTTTCTAGCATGTCGTAAATTACGCCACTCTCGTTTGCGGTTTAATTACATCGTCGGAGAAAGTTGTAACAAATTGATCCAGTAACCAGATGCGTTTAAGATATCACACGGACCTAGGAAGATAACTGCAGCATAATCACGAAGAAGTCAATTTAAGAATTTCAAATAACAGTATAACAAATGCTAATTCAATTGCAAATGGTAATTACGTTAATGTAACACAACGACACTGGTAGACCAAACAAGAAATCTTAAGAAACATAGAAATAAAGTTAGTAAAATACAAAATAAAAGAAATAAATAACAAGAAAAGATATTACATCTCACCTCTTAAATTAAATATATACAAAAATGGAAATTTTAACAAAAAAAGAACCGCCTTCAAAACAAACTTACAAACTTTTTAGAGCATATTCATATATTTGTAAGTCTGTTTTGAAGGCGGTTCTTTTTTTGTTAAAATTTCTATTTATTTTTTGATTTTAAGTGGATCCGAAGTAAACGTGTTTCAAAGCAGCAACAGACGTAAGCTCATTGCTATTTGATTACAGACACTTATATTTTCTGTCATAAACCGCACCCTTACTGTTAGCCGTTGAGGAGTTCCATTGATCTTTATATTTAACTACGACTAGCACTTGACCATACCGAAGTTACGGTAGGCGACTCAAATATCTGGATAGCTTATAGAAGATTCTGCCGAGTATCGTTCATTTGCTCCTAAGAATTGAAGAGTTCCGTCACTTTGTCAAGGATTCCATCATCAGAACCTAGCAAAACAACCCTTGTAGTAAATCCTTTACAATAAAAAAATGAATCATCGAAATCAGTTGGCGTGATCTCGAGTTATTCGTCCATTTGTCGCGCACATGCTTACGCAAATTTAAGACTTATCCAGTTTTCTCATGGATGCCATCATTAGAACTGGATGTAAAAAAATGTGACCCTATGGCGAGCACCATGGAAGTGTCGAGGTCATAAAAAAACAGTCGAATCCACCCAGTTGGGAGATATGAAGTAACAAACATAAAAAAAATTACGTTCGAATTGATAACCTCCTCCTTTTTTTGAAGTCGGTTAAAAATTACATCGTTTTAGTTGCTAATGGAAACTTAAGTGAAGAAAATAACGTTTAAATTCAGATACTTCTGTATGAATTATCTATCTCGGTGATACCCTTCGTAACACTCTCGTCACGCATTCAACAGCTCACTCCCCAAGATAATCGTGCGTAAAGAAATTTTACTTCAAGAAATGCTGTAATCCAAGTCGAACAACCTTGTAAGAGATAAGATATTTTAAGGACGTTTACAAACACCGTCTCCAACGAGTCGCCGCCATCGGATGGAACTGTTACTCGTGACTAATTAACGTTAAACCTGATTAAGTTTTAATTTGAGAAACTTGTCACGCTGTCACTAATTTTATGGTTTTCCCTCGGTCCCGTTTCCACGGCGAATACATCCAATTTACAAATTAAATTTAAGTATTTGTGGGTATCAAAAATCAAAGACGTGCCGCCGACCAAAAGTTTGTATTCCAGTAAGATGTCTTGGTTTTTTTCATGCTGACTGGCTTGCGCTTGACTGTAGCTTATACGATGTTGTTGAGTAGTAGAAATCTCCTAATAGCCAATTTATTCTGCGACACGAGGTCAGCGTCGTCAATCCAGAATGCTTGCACCCTGTGTTCGTCGAAATTAACTCTAACCTAGAAGATTTACTCAAAAAGGGAGAACATTTAGAGTTGCACTGCCTCCAGGCCCACATAGGCATCGAAGGGAATGAAAAAGCTGACGATCTGGCAAAAAAGGTCACCGCTAGCTCTTATTCATCCTACGACCGTTTCCCCCTGTCCTTTACCAAGCGCACTATCAGATAAAAGACTATCAAAACATGGCAGGAAGACTACACCAACATCACAACAGGAGCTCTGACTTGGCGTTTTTTTTCCAGATGTGAAATCAGCGTCTTCTTCACCCAAATATTCACAGGACACGGTGGCCTTAAGAAATATCTGTTTAGGTTTAAATTAAGGAATGATCCATTCTGTGTTTGTGATAACAGCACCAGTGAATCCCTGGAGCATGTGTTATTAGACTATTCAAGATTTGCTGAAGGTCGCTGGGACTGCGTCTAAACTTAAAACTGATCAACTTACGTTTCTGGAGCTTGCAGTGGACACCATTTTTAAGGTTGGAAAGCTGTCCGACTCCAAATTTTGTATATATACAATAGAAAAAAGGGTGTCAAATTATAAATAATGGCACTTCAACAATAAAATAAAAAAGACCTGTTAAGAAGTAATTTTCGTCTTATGGTTACTACAAAGAAACCCAAACTATCCACGATTCAAGACATGACGTGCAAAATCAGGAGACTAAAATGATGCTAGGCAGGACATATGTTAAGGTGCCATAATACTTGTGACACAGTGATATCGTAGGAAAAGGAAACGACAAAGAGGAAGATAACAAAAAACGGTAGAATGATGACTTAAGACAAGTGGCAGGAGTAATGCGTAACAGAGCAGCACAAGAGAAACATGAATGGAAAAAGGTTGAGGATGCCTTTCTAGCAGAATTACAGAAAATTAAATACAAAGAGCTCATAGGTTGTTAAAGCATAAGATGTTTAACATGTACAAATTTAAAAGTACTGTCAAACATAACAATTTATTTAAATCTTATTAAAGCTTGCCATTGTCGAAGCCGTCACTCTAATCTTAGATAAATTAGGAAATGCAATATCCTAAAAGTCATGGCTCAATTAATTGTGTAAAGTTTTATTAGTCTGTCTGTTTTGTTTTGCAGCTAAGCCTGGATAAATTTTGATGGGACTTTCATTGGCCGATAGCTTTTTTTAAAAAGAATAACTTAGCCTAAGTTACTCTTTTTGGCTTTCAGAATTACGTGGGTAATACCCCGGAGACTTTACGAGAAAATTAAAAAGCGAAGAATTGTCGAGTTTGATTTAATTTGATATTTATTTTCAAATTGTTTGCAACTGATAAATTATTTTAATGATATCAGAGCAGAGGCAGACGGACACCTCCAGGAATGCAGATGAGAGCAGCCCCGTGATTTGCCGCAGGGCTCGTTCCGACCCTGTATCATTTGCTACCAGCAATCATCCTAATAACGGCGGCGGTACTTCGAGAGCCTCTACCACTGAAACTTTATAATTTTTTAAGTGATAACTTTGATATCATGTAGAGGGAATGAATGAAAGGAGACTGACAAAAAGGATTATTGAGTCAAGAGTAAATGGGAAAGTTCGAAGGGATATTTTAAATAAGGGCCAGGTCAAGAGTACTCTAAACCGACGAACTTGTATGAAAGGTTTAATGAGAATGAAAGAACCGAAAGAGTTATGAAAGGGTTGTGGCAAATGGAATGACGTGGTCTCTGCCTACCCTGAAGGGAATGAGTCGTGATGCTGTGTATGGAACTTCTTATGGAAGGGCAAACCGCTTCGTTACGTAAATAATATGCATGCTGCTTCTTTCTCACTCTAACTAACAGCGCCAGCCGTATTACGGACAGACGCATCCCTCTCTCTCTCAATGTAATGTTTAGTGTGCGATAGACATATACCATTGACAGTGAGCATATAACTTAATCAATAAAAGTTTTTATTAACAAAGAACCTATCCTTTCATTATAATATGATTTTTTCTAAGCTTTTCTCAAGTTAGACAATTTCAATATTAAGTTATCACTTCCGTCGGGCGGCCCGAGACCACATGTTTAAATTGTATGTAAAAATAACACTAACTCCGTTAAATTATAATCTCAAAAAAGCCTGATGATACTATTTACACTTCGCTTCACTGGGATCTACACCAAAGCCAAGTTACTGTATTGTCTATACTGTAACAATATTGTATCATTTTGTCTCGTGGCTTTGTTTTGGTTTCTGTTAGATCCCCCTTTTGTTTTATGACAAATACAACGATCTGTGTTTCATATGACTCTTAAAACTTTTTTATTAGCATTACTTACTTCTGTCTATATAACGGTATCTTACAACAATATTTTCACTGACATTAAAATGACTCTTTTGAAAATCTATTAACATCTATCTATATATATACTTTAATAAATGTTTTAATGTAGTAGACATGAACTTTCCAGATGTATCACTTTTCGAGGAAGGGATAGAGATTTCAAGCGAAGATACATATTGGAGCAAGTCAAATGTATTGCCTAACTTCAATAAACCTGATGTCATTTGAATTGGATTCATTATAATAGTTCAGAACAAAACCGTTGCTTTTACAAACTCTTTTTCAAGTCATGTCCTAACAACCAACTAGTCCAAAGTGTCTTTTGAACTCGTAGTAACGCATTTGACGAGCGCACGCGCTTCGACTCTCTTTAAATTGTTACGGTATACAAACGTCAACTCTACGTCACAAGATATACAGTTCACTTTACAAAAAACAATCCAAGAAATTCATTTAAATCCCATTACATCGTAGGTGCCTATTTGCAGTTATGGAAATTGTAGCTCTGTTTAATGGAAATAGAGTTTTTAATATGTTTTGAACTGTTTATGCCAATTGGATGCATGATTCCTGTAGTGACCAATGGCGCTTTCGCTTAACCTTTGAATGAACACGGGGAAACAATGTCCCATATTTTTTTATAGAAATAAACCGATAAACGAAAATATGGTACACGACGGTACGTTAAGTGAATCCTGTCATCCATGGACATTAGTAGGAGCACTAGCGTGTCTGAATAAAAGGAGGATGTTTTGCCAGCCTATAGGTTCTGTGTCTTTGTCAACCTTGAAAAACTATTAGGGTTCATTGTTAGAAAAAGTGAAAAAAATGAAATGCAACATCGACTGTTTATATTTTCCATTTTTGAGGAACAGAAGATCAAATCGTCGACGCGATTTTATACTGTGGATATACAGCAACAAAAGCTTCTTTAAAACACTTTGCTCTGGTATCCTAATTTCTAATTCTTCAAATACACCAGACTCCATACTCATCACACTTTTGCAGCTATATATTTTAGCAATTTCTCTATATGGGGATACAGCACTATTTTTTTATTATCAGCAGTTACTAACTATACATATATACATACATAACATCATGCCTCATTCCCTTCGGGGGAAGCAGAGATCACGTCCATCCACTTGCCACTTGCATATCTCCTTCGCTTCTTTAATTCTCATTAAACATTTCTTACAAGTACGTTGGTTTAGAGTATTCTTGACCTGATTTGATTCAGGAACATTCGCCTTAGTCTTTCCCTTCCACCTGTCCCATTCACTCTAGACTCATAAATATTTTTTCAGTCTCCTTATACCACAACGTTCTCTTATAACACTATTTCTTACATTGTCACTCCTTTTCAATCCACTTTTATGCTTCTTCTGCCATATCCAACTTCCACTACCATTCATAAGTGTTGGCATCGACACTCCTCCATCCACAGCCAGTCTGGCCTTTTGAGAGACCATCTGGCTATTCATAAAGGCGTCTACAGCACCATCTACGATATTCCCTGCATTCACTCTCTTTTCAATATCACTTTCACATGTTCCATCTTTTGTAAATTTAGATCCCAAGTATACAAATTCTTTCACCTCTTCCTCTCCTTTTTGTAGATTTAGGGAAGTGGTATTAAATTATGAAGACTAATGTGGTTCTAATATTTTTATTATTTGATCTCCTATCATCAAAAAGTTAAACAAAGCAGCACTATACTACATTATTTTCCTATGTATTTCTGCAATAAGAGCTGTGAGATGTTAAGGTACAAGGCTTCTAGATAAGCAATAGACAATAATACAATTGGGAAATTTATTTAATTGACTTTCGTAAATGTAAATATTTCATTCTATAAAATAATAATGGTGCAACAATTACTTCCATTAAAATAAGGCTGTGAATTACATGTTATATTTACCTCTAAGAGCCTAAATTGAGACAACAGTCAATGGCCAACTTATTTATGGTCTGTAAATAGGACCCACAGCCTATTAACGTGTTAACTTTCGTATATTTATTCATCTGACGTCGGAGGCTACACTACAGGCATATTGTTGGCCACGAGGCGCTACTTTGCATCCTTATCACTTGATGTCAATTCTGGGAGATCATAAATATACTACCCAGATGCAAATACCACGACTTAAAACCAAAGAAGGTCCGGGTGCTGGCTATAACTATGTTTGAATAATTATATTAAGGTAAAATTGAATACAGTAGAACAGCTGATCACATCAGATATGAATAAAAAAGGTGTTAAAGGCAGCCTATTAACATCCCACTTCTGAACACTACTCCTCACACACGGAAAACAGGGTTTTTAGAGTTAGCAGACTACACATATACCAGAATTGCAACTTTTAAGCAACAATGAGGCACATAAGATACACAAGAACTGAACTGAACAATTTCGTTACTTTAGTCTTTCGATCTGCCTTGTGATGTAATTGTTTTAAAGAGAATTAATGTTCAATTGTATAAATTCTAACAGAGAAGTAATTATTAGTATAGTGGAAGTTGCGTGTATTTCAATTGTTGCGTTCGTTAAAATTGCCTGGTATTGCATAACATTTCGTAATATTGCACAATGTTTTTAACATTTCAGAGCTATCAGTGTTGTCACCAAACTATCTATAGTTAAACCTACGTGTCCACCCTTTGGGCAATTACTGCTTTTGTATTGATAGTGTATGTTAAATGATAAACAAAAACCCTATTTCAACCACGTATCTTTAACATTCAGTAACAGTTTGAAAGCTGACATTCTCCAGCTATAAAACTTGAAGGGTTAATTTACGAGGGTCCAAAGTAGTTGCAGTGCGGTAGAGAGCCCTCATCGCTCTCTCACCGCCTTCACCGCAATGACAAATTTTAACTCAAGTTATGACCTCTATGTGGTTACAATGTCAGATTAAATTAACGTGTTATAGGAACTTCATTGACAGATGGTCCTGGGTTGGAGTTCCCGTAAGAAAATTATAATTTAAAAGCAAATCATAATATCAAACAACAATTTTACTTTTTGCTATGATTCAATTGGAACAAGTGGAAGATGTGAAAGAATTTGTATACTTGGGATCTAAATTTACAAAAGACGGAACGTGTGAAAGTTATATTAAAAGAAGAGTGAATGCAGGGAATACGCCTAATTGTGCTTTGCACGCCTTTATGAATAGTCAGATGGTGTCTCAAAGGGCCAGACTGCCTGTGCATGCAGGAGTATTGGTGCCAACACTTATGTAGTGAAAGCTGGGTATGGCAGAAGCAAAAAAGTAAAATAAATGCGGTAGAGATGAGAGCATTGAGAAGCATGAGTGGATTAAAACTGAGTGACAGAGTAAGAAATGGTGTGATAAGAGAACGTTGTGGTATAAAAGAAGTCGAAGTGACTAAAATTGAGAAAGGTATGCTTAGATCGTTTGTGCATGTAGAGAGAATGAATGAAAGGAGACTGACCAAAAGGATTTATGAGTCAAGAGTGAATGCGAAAGTTGGAAGGGGTAGGCCAAGGCAAACGTTCCTGGACCAAATCTAGGACATTTTAAATATAGGCATCCGTACATGGTGGACATCCCGCAAGTCCGCACCAAACGATTTAGCCAATCGTTTCTGATCCGCACCGCTAAGGAATGGAACGGCTTCCGTCTTCCCAGACTGCTACGATCCAGGAACTTTCAAAGCAAGAGTGAATAGGCACCTCTTAGGCAAGCGCGGTCCACCTTAGGCTGCATCTACACTTAACATCAGGTATGATAGCAGTCAATCGCATGCCTATCTATCATAAAAAAGTAGGCCAGGTCTAGAGTAGTCTAAACTGAGTGGAGCGGCAGCGCAGAAGATGCCACCGTCCATGTAGCGGGGCGGGGATTTGAAATAGAGATGGAGAGGAATGGACTGTATATAGGCGGTTTAGAAAGAAGGAGTTGGCTAGTGGCCGCGTAAGGGGTGACAGTGATGAAGGGGAAAGGAATCGCGTGCACGTACCTGGAGTGTCGGGCTCTTCTACTCCTTCCCGATATAGGGCTGTGCACGGGCGTGGTTGCGGCGGCGAAAAACACTATCACTGCACTACACGGCCTGCGGTTCGTATAACTTCAAGACGAAGATACGAGCTGGTTTATAGCGGAGATATCAGCGGTAGGCGAAACACACCTTGTCGCGACGAAAGCGTAGACGAGTATATGCACGCGAGGGACATGGTAGGGTACTTTGGGAAAAGGAAACATTTTTACGTGGCACCGTCAAGATTGAACCAAAAAACTGCCGAAAGTGGCGTCACCACTGACAATGAAAGAAGCGAAGGAGATATGCAAGGATCGTGGCAAGTGGAAGGACGTGGTCTCCGCTTCCCCAGAAAGGAATGAGGCGTAATGCTATGTTTGGTATGATGCTTTGAACATTTCCTCACCGCATGGGCATGTTATCTTCGACTGTATGATCATTTACTTTAAATGGATTATAGTCAAGTATTTATAACCCATGTGTAAAATAAAGGCCTACTATTATTAGTATTATTTTCAAGAAAAGATACAGGTTTAATTAACCTTAGGACATATTTATATCGGAATCCTAGATTATGGAGAACTAAAAGGGTTAATAGTAATATATACTGGTTGACTTCATAATTAAAAGAATTCCTTAAAATCGGATTTCCATTATTTTTCCCGTATAAAAACTGAACTTTAGCTTCCTGCGGTTAGACCTGTAGCTTTTTCAAATGAATTGTTTTTCCTTATAGCGATCGTAATAAGGTTGTTTATGTATGACAGTATAAGCCTTAATTGCTTTCTAACCCGAGGTCAGAAAAAAGGGATAATGGCTTGTAGTGATATTTATAAAGGGCAGGTGATGAAACCCGTTGGCAACTTGGGGTCAGGTGGACCTTTTTGTCGGTATCTTTGAATATTATAAAACAGTCATCTATCTGTACGCTTTAAATTCAAAAACTCAGACTCAAATATATTTTGAAACTAGAGCTAATAAATTATTAAGGATTAACTTGAAATTTAGCAAAAAGAGAAAGGAAATGGTGAAAAGACTTTACAGAGACACTTTTTTCTATATATTATTATATAGTAAATGATATTTAGCTCAATTTTAAGTTGGTGAAGAGTGCTTTCAAAGCTTCAGTTATATTTCTACATACTGGTGCAGCTAAAAGGGTGGTTTACAAATAATATATTTGCTTCATCCTGACTATTCTGTTCATACTTTGAAGACATGAAGACAATGTTTTTAAATTGTCATATTATCATCAGTCCAGATTTTTTTAAGTTGGTCAAAATTACCTTGAAAGTTTTTATCACATTAATAAATTTGTGGAAAGTAGAATGAAGCTTATAAATAATGATTTTGCTTTATCCTGATGATCCTGGTCAGGGATTTTAGAAATATATAGTCATCGGTACTTGATAAATGAATTTTCAAGGGAATAGATCAATTTTAAGTTCGTGAAAACAGCTTTCAAAGCGTCAGTTATTTTGCTTCATAAAAGTCTTGGACGTGTTTGTGAATCGGACAACTACGTTGGAAGCTTTTAAAAGCGTGTTAAAACCTTATATGGATCTCTAAAAGCTCTGTCATTATCTCCAGTGGCATTATAACGCCAATTTAGTCTAATTTCTATAAAATAATCGTGTATTGAACTCCACGGGCCGTATTGGATGCGATTGCCGATTAATTTCTAACAAAGGAATTCAATCCAAGGCAATCCAACCACCGTCTAAGCCTCCATTGTGTTTCACATTACCGAACTGATTTGATATTTATATAATTACGGTTATTTAAAAGGCCCGCCCATTTCTGGTTCCATAATATAACACCAATATCCATGCAATTGAATTATCTGTACACTACTTGAGTCCCCACTTCGTCTATAAATAATTAGATGGCAACACTGAGAGCTCAAAAATATTATGAATTATTGGGTAATATAGTGGCAAAACTTATATATATGTCGGAGTGCAAGAGTCTGTGGAACGCTGGCGCTATCTGTGTATCGGCGTGGGGCAGAGTCAATAAGTGGCAGTCCGGCGCGTCTCTCGGCAGTCCTCGAGTGGCGGTCGGCCGGAGTGGTCGACTATTGAAACAGTCGCGCTACTAGCTATTATTGTTGATGAGTTTGTGTAAATCGATATCGGGACCATTAAGTGATTGAACATTATAATCCGAGTTAATTAATAAAGTGTTTGATTGTACCAAAATTATCCACAGAATAAGAAATTAAATAATGGATCCCATTAACGACGATGTCGGCGGGGAACCCTACGCGCTGTGCTTTATGCTTCTTCTTCGTTCTCTCTTATTCTCCGACATATATAATACGAGGTAACTTTAACGAGCAGAACAATTGTGTGAACAAAGTCTTTCGTGCTGCCTTATGATGCTGTTGTTTGATGAGAAATAGTGCTAAATTGTATAAATTCAAACAGTGTAAGGAATGAAAGATGTTAGTCAATATGACTTGATGTTTTTATAATATAAGAAACACAACTCTGATTACCACAAAACAGGTTATAGTGACTGAATCTTAAAAGGTAAATATATACTGTCATTGACTTTATTTTAGAGTATTTTATGAGGAATAATTCTGTCATATATGATTATTGCGTAACTTTAACCGTTTACGCTGCACACGCAACGGAAGCGCTCAAAATGTATACATTTTCTTAGATTTTGCAACATATTTCATCGATGTCACACAGCTATTGGTTTTAACGTAATCTTATATAGCACATTGGTTAACTCGATAATTAGGCTGTCCATCACTAAAAGAATTATTGAATTCAAACTAATCGTTCCCGAGATAAACACCTTCCAACAGACAAACCTTTATACAGAGGAATTGAAATGTATGTTGACCAGTGAGATGATAACAAATTATTCAAACTTTCCTACCTTGCTTTTCACGTTTTTCTCTATACAACGAACACCATTATATCTTTTCTTACTGCTACGAAATAAACAGCGATAATTACCTGAAACAAGAAAAAGTATACGTTTATTTATGAATATGTTGTGTAGAAACCATAGGATGTATATTATCTCTTACCCAGTTAGAGCGTTTCCATCTTAGAATGTATCAAGTGAGATTACAGTCAAACCGTATCTTGATAGCTTTAAAAGTGATAGTATATGTTACAAAGTTTCAATCACTTTTATATAAAAGCTATTTACTACTCACACGTGCATCGCAATATCTCCGAAAATATAAATTCGATTGACTTGTAATTTGGCATAGTTACATCTGATGCAACGTAGACGTTCACTTCGTAAATAAAAATTTAAACGATAAAAGAACCGCCTTCAAAACAGACTTACAAATATAAGAACTACTCCGAATATAAGAATACGAAGAACAATATAAAAGAATACGCAATTATTTCTTACTTTTTAGAGCATATTAATGTATTTATAAGTTTGTTTTGAAGGCGGTTCTTTTTCTGTTAAAAATTTTTATTTTCTTTTTTATTTTTAGTGAATCTGATGTAAATGTTGCAATGTAGAACAAACGTAAGGTCGTTGGCATTTGATTACAGACAGTTATATTTCTGCCTTAAACCACACCCTTACTGCAAGCCGTTGAGGAGATCCATTGATCTTCATATTTAACGACTAGTACTTGACCATACCGAAGTTACGGTAGGCAACTCAAATATCTGGATAGCCTATAGAAGATTCTGCCGAGTATCGTTCATTTGCTCCTAGGAATTGAAGAGTTTCGTCACTTTGTCATGGATTCCATCATCAGAACCTAACCAAACTATCACAAAACAACCCTTGAAGTATATCCTTTCCAATAAAAAAAGAATTATGTAAATCGGTTGGCGTGATCTTGAGTTATTCGTCCATTTGTCTAGCACATGCTTAATGCAAATTTAACACTTATCTGGTTTTCTCATGGATGCCATCATCAGAACTGGATTTAACCCTATGACGAGCACCACCTTTTATTAAAAATAAAATCATCAAGATCGGTCCACCCAGTCGGAAGATATGAGGTAACAAACATAAAAAACAAACAGACGAATTGATAACCTCCTCCTTTTTTTGAAGTCGGTTAAAAAGGATATTCCCATATTCGCAAGGAATCAGGATATATAAGCCGAAAACAATCACATACAGCGAGATCTTCTAATCTATTCTCTCGATTGACTTCAAATTAAGCATAAGCATTCCATTCGCGATGTAAACGTTCATTGTGATTCCCAAATGATTGCGGGGACGTATATAATTTGCGAAACGTAGATGTAATATAGTATGACCCAATTGCAAGCAGACGAAGCCGCGGCCAAAACTAGCGTGGAACATGAGATTAAGCGATCCATATAAAAAGCTAGGCAATAAAGGCTTCACGTGTCAGTGTTAAGGCTTAATTAGGTGCGGGTTCGATTCGCGGCGATGGTATCTGTCCGCGCTTGCGTGTACACCGTTGCATGCGATGCTGCTTAAAGCGAGCATGGCGGGTGTCCATTTTTTAATCCCTTTTTAAAACCTTCATTTCAGTATCAGAAACAGATAACTATTTATTTAATACATTCACATTTTTAGTCAAGAGAATGACTTATGCAATCGATTGTTTAGTCATAATGGGCAGACAAATGTTATTGATTATTCAATTTAATCATAATTTTCCGACAAATATCATCGAGAATTCAATTTGATTACAATTTGCAGACAAACATAACCCAGAATTTAATTTAATCACAATTTACAGACGCTGATGATCAAGTAACACTTGCGTTATCTGCTAATGACTTACAGGAGATGCTGAATATTATGACTGAAGCTTTGAAAGAGAAAGGAATGAAAGTGAATGTAAACAAAACGAAAGTTATGCTTTTTGAACGAGATGAATCTATGATGAATGGGAATATTTTGATAGATGGGGAACAAGTGGAAGAGGTGAAAGAATTTGTATACTTGGGATCTAAATTTACAAAAGATGGAACATGTGAAAGTGATATCGAAAGGAGAGTGAATGCAGGGAATATGGTAAATGGTGCTCTGTACGCCTTTATGAATAGCCAGATGATCTCTCAAAGGGCTAGACTGGCTGTGCATGCTGGAGTGTTGGTGCCAACACTTATGTATGGTAGTGAAAGTTGGGTATGGCAGAAGAATCACAAAAGTAAAATAAATGCGGTAGAGATGAGAGCGTTGAGAAGCATGAGTGGATTAAAACTGAGTGACAGAGTAAGAAATAGTGTGATAAGAGAACGTTGTGGTATAAAAGAAGACGTAGTGACTAAAATTGAGAAAGGTATGCTTAGATAGTTTGGGCATATAAAGAGAATGTATAAAAGGAGATTGACAAGAGTGAATGGGAAAGTTCGAAGGGACATTTTAAATAACTGCCGGGTCAAGAGTACTCTAAACCAACGAACTTGTATGAAAGGTTTAATGAGAGTGAAAGAAGCGAAGGAGATATGCAAGGATCGTGGCAAATGGAAGGACGTGGTCTCTGCCTACCCCGAAGGGAATGAGGCGTGATGCTATGTATGTATGTATTCAATTTAATCACAATTTTCAGATAAATATAACCCAGAATTCAATTCGATTGAATTTCAATTTGAAGACTAATATAATATTATTAAATATTTGTTTAATCGTAATTTGTAAACAAGTTTAATCTAATATTTAATCTAAGCCATAATTTCCTATTTAATACATTTAATTCCTTCCTATTATTTCAAAATCGATAAATCCCAGTAGCTTCGTTACGTACAAATTGAAAATCTACATCTTCTTCTTTTCTTTACTGCCTATCTGAGACATGTTAGCTTTATGAATAGGAATTATTTATATCATCGTTACAAGCTCATTTCACTCTAACAGTAATTGGTAAATATATACAAACTTTAGTTAACTTTCATTATAAGTTTGCAAAGTTTGAACCAAATCAGACCGCAGACACAGACCACGCAATATTACATTTTGTTAAGAAATCCCCCATATTTCCACAATAAAGGGAACAAGGCGAGTGACACATTCGGATACAGCTAATAAGTCATATTGTATATATGAAACAATTTGAATTCTAACTCCAAATGTAATCACTAGACGAATTAGTTTTTTTGTTGATCCACGTACTTATTCTGACAGTGCTTTTCTTCTTACTTGATGAATTGATTATTTGGACACACTTATTTATAATTTAGATAAATTTTGGAGAGTGACGACAAGAAAGTTGGCAATTTCTTAAATTTTGACAATTGGTTTTCCGTTTCTTGAGAATGATATATGTATAAAACATGTAACTGTTGCAAGTTTTTGAAAAATCAATCCGCCTCCTTGGAGATGTAATGAGACAATGTATTGTGTACATATTTAATAAGATCTTTTTTTTTAACGTCAGGAAATCCTCGTGGATACCTGCAACACCATGGGGAGGCGTTGCAAATTATGCCGGACTTTTACCGGCTAAAACCTGACGGTGCTCCTCCCTACGTTCGCTGGCGAAAGCACGGGATCAGATTACGTCCGCACTCCCGCCTACGATGTGCCTTACAAGGCTCCCCCCCACAAAACTCCTCCGTTCGGAAGGCATGACCGGAGCATTCGACATGTCATCTGTCTTGCCTCGCTTTCGGGCAACAGGCTTCGTACCTGTTGCCACACGCTAACCATAAGGGGGTAGACGTCGATCATGGGCCGTCCGTCTTAGCCCCGGCCTCCTCCTACGCATGGCGGAAGCGTCTCCATCCACCTCTCTAAGACGTTCCGCCGCCTCCTTCTGCGACATCACATTTTCACAGAAGGAGACCATCGCCTCCCAAAATATTTAATAAGATACCTGAACCACTTCTGGCTTTGCCTGCACGTAGTTTTAACAAGTATGTTGAAAATGTCCTATTACAAACGGCATATTATAATGTTGCAGATTATTTAAGCGACAAAGATGTTTGGACTTGATTCCAGTTGCACATGAAAGCTTAATACAGTGTACCCACAAAAAAACTATATTTAAAGAACCGTAACCGTTGAGTTTCTTGCCGGTTTCTTCTCAGCGGAATCAACTTTCTGAACCGGTCGTAGATTTGTTACCAACGGACAGACTACTCACGATTCAAAAGTGCCTTTTGAGCCTACTTACCGTGGAAAATTTCATCTACCTTGGCTCCAACATCAGCAATAATGGCTTATGCGAAATCGACGTAAAGAGGCATATCGGAATGACCAAAAACGGCGTATATCCCTTAAAACTAAAATTAGAACGAACGCATCAATTTTTAAGAAACTCAATGTTACCACTAAGCTTTCCACCATATGCCTCAAAAAATACTTGAGTACTTTGAAACAAGGTGATAACTTCGAAAAGCTCGTGATAACTGGAGGTCGGAGCCCAATGCGTTGGTCCGATCAGATCCGCACCACGTTACAAACGTCCGTCTACGATGCCGCGGAAAGCAAAGGCAAATGGCGTTCCATCATTCAAAGATAAGAGCTCATCGGAGGTGGTTGTCACGACTCTGACTTCAGGAAACGAACCAAAGAGGAGGAGGACTTTATTTTAAAAAATGGTCAAGTACAGCGGCAGTTATTCGAAAGTTATACAGACGGATACAGTACTGTTCCTTATCACCTTTAATATCTAGAGTGTATTATTTACCTTCTCTCTCTCCCCTTTGACTGTCTCCCTAACCGCAAGGGTTGTCTGGAAGAGATCGCTATTCAGCAACAGCCCTGCCAATTGCACACTAATGTTAAGTTATTGTATTTCCCTTTTATCCTTTTGCTGTGATGTTATATAAAGTAAACATCTATCTATCGATTTAAATCAATATTTCAGGAGCTATACATAATAATGTTATATATAAATAAATATTTTGTTTTATTTTTATGGCTATTATAGCTACATTTAAAAAAGAAGCAGCCTAGTAACGTCCCACTGCTGAGCACAGGAACACATCCTTTTAGGAAACCCACTGTGCTGCTCCACTGGGGGTTGGCGGGTTATATCTACATTGAATTGAACCTAATATGGGCCGAAATGTCTTAACATATGGGAACAATATACAACTCGATACATTTACATTCCCACATAAATAATACAATATAATATATAATAAGAAACAAATTTCTATTAACAGAATAAGTGGTCGCACACACGACGGTGTCAAACGGTACCATCCATCAGGCATTCTCCACGGCTGTCTGTACGTACGGGGAATTGCTTATTAGATAATAAGCCAGCTTATTACTAATTCATTTACTGTTTGGAAGTACGATAAATAATTTACGACAACAATAAGATATTTTGTTTCCAAGACGATACAAGGAACTGTATATTTTTTTTGACAAATCTAAAAGTTACCTTTGATGACCTCGCTGGCATAATTGTGCGAATCTTTTAGCCTCCAAAAGTCCAAGGTTCTATTTCAAGTTTAGGAGATTTCTATTTCTGAGATGTCATTTCATGCCCGACTCACATGTCTGGATGGGGATGATGAGACTTCAGCAGTGGATAGTTACCAACTTACTAGAGAAGACGTGACGCCAATCAAAAAGTGTACTGGTACGATGTTATGTAGAAACCACAAGAGGTAAATTACCTCTAACCAGAATAGCGCTAGCCAGTCAACATGATACTAAACATGTCATTATACCGGATGTTATAATACATAAAACATTAGATAGATGAATATTGTTTTTGGCAAATCATGTCATTCATATTAGCATGTGTATATTTTTCGTCCAGCTTTTGTTTTTAACGTAAATATGTCTTTAAATTCGTATCCATAAGGAGGCAAATAAGTTTTTATTTGCCTCCTTATGGATTGAAAACAAAATCGGGGCAACAGTTTGAGTGGCCGTGTCCATAACACAGCCACAACACATTTTATATGATCAAAATTGATGGTTAAATGACGATGGTATCAAAGACAGAAACGCGCTAACCCGGTAAGAGGGAATATACCTCATGTGTCGACACAGTATGGTACTGAAAAGCAAAACCTATGCTTAGTGCCACATCTTTGCTGATAGGTAACTAGCCACAGCAGAAGCAATATAGCAGTCCAAACCTAGACAAATTAGAAAATAACATAATCGTAATCAACGAACACTACAGTCAGATAATCTAGAGAAACTGAGTGTGGAAAGAAGCGTTGAAAAAGAAATACCAAGGGATCGCTCACCTACCCCTTGGTCCGACGAAATAAAGAATATAGCGAGATTCGCACTTCCAACACCCCTAAAAGAAGCCGAGGACAGAGAAAGACGGAAGCAGTATCAGAGCAGGCACGACTAACAGCAATGAAGTATACAAAAATAATGATGTTTATCACATTTGCCCTCTCGGGAATTGAAACTAAAATTGGACAAAATTAATTATTGTCACACGTCTTTAAAATTAAATAATACATATACATCACGCCTCATTCCCTTCGGGGTAGGCAGAGACCACTTCCATTTCCACTTGCGACGGTCCTTGCCATTCTCCATGGCTTCTTTCGTTCTCATTACACCTTTCATTCAAGTTGGTCGGTTAAGAGTACTATTGACCTGTGTCTTATTTGAAATGTCCTGGATTTGGTCCAGAAATGTTGGCGTTGGTCTTCTCCTTCCCCCTTTCCCATTCATTCATAAATCCCTTTTGTCATTCATTCTCTCTACGTGCCCAAACGATCTAAGCATATCTTTCTCAATTTTAGTAACTACATGTTCTTTTATACCACATCGTACTTTTATCATACTATTTCTTACTTTGTCAATCAGTTTCAATCCGCTCATACTTCTCAACGCTCTCATCTCTACCGCATTTATTTTACTTCTGTGTTTCTTCTGCCATACCTAACATTTACTGTCTTGAAAAAATGTTGGCACCACCACTTCTTCATGCACAGCTAGTCCGGCCGTTTGAGACTCCATCTGGCTATTCATAAAGGCGTGCAACATTAACCATATTCCCTGCATTCACTCTCCTTTCAATATCACTTTCACATGTTCTGTCTTCTGTATACTTAGATCCAAGTATACAAATTCTTTCACATCTTTCATTTAAAATAAACGTGCCCATAGATATAAGTCCTACAGTTCTCAATCTCTCAACTCCAAATAGTCTCTAATATTATTGCGTCTCTGTATATATTATATTTGGTGCATAATCTGTGTCTGTTGCTTACTAATTTCCGATATAAGTGGTTGCCCAAATTCCAAGTGGCAGCAGGTTCCAGTGGAGAGCGACACGCACGCCGCCGGCTGCACCGCAACCACCAATTATGGGCCATTACTCTATGGGAAAACGGACCGTGTTTTGGATAGACCGATTATTACGAGGTCCGATTTGGGGACTGGAGCTCGCATTTGTCTATTGTTTATTGTAACAAAATGAAGATTAACCCCTTACCTAAGTTTAAGTTGTAGTGAAAAGAAGATTATTGAAATGATAAACAAATTTGAATTTTAAATTTGAACTATAAGCTTTTAGCCTCTGTCCCTTCGCCTCTTTGATCTTAATACGTTTCCGTAAGAATGAAACAAAATATTTCATATAAACCTATTATAAACGCTTTACTAGAACATCAAAGTACATATAAAATTTATGTTAAATTGTTTATAGTTAGATTAGAATGATAATTATCAAAACATTCACTTAATCGGTGGATTAGAATGATAATTATCAAAAGCGTGGGGTGCTACCAACAACTACAGAGCATAATACGCTTTTAATAATGTAATTAATACGTTTTGTTTATTTACTTACTATTTTTTTAATGATTCTTTATAATCTTAATCATTCTCTATATTAATATTTATTCTATTTTGGTCTTCCAAAGCATGTTTTGAGCCTTTATCTATATAGCAGGCAAATTACCCATTCTAAATAGGAGAAGGCATACCTGAAGGTCCTGGTGAAGATGAAAGGAAATTTAAAACATTTTTTTTATTAGTTCTTTACCATCGGTCCTGGACAAGTGTGCAAAATTTCAAATTAATCCGACGTATTGAAGTGTTTAAAAAACTGGTTCAGAAATTCCAACACAAACATACAGACGTTATAAAAGGAGTTACAATGTTAAATTAAACGAACAATTAACACATTACTTGACGATAAGATCTCATCTGACTAAATAATGATGCAGTCTACCATGGTAACGAGCTAACTTAGTAAGATGTAGTTTACCAGTCTCAACATCATATTATTCTGGTTAGCAGCGTATCTTTGCTGATAGGGTGGTAACTAGCCACGGCCGAAGCCTCCCATCGACCATCTAAACTCAGTAAATAAATTTAATAAGTTTTCCCCCAGGAAGCATGTTAGGACCGACACTTTTCCTTATATATATTAACAATCTCCTTACAATTACTTTTCTTTATGTCACATATATTTTCAATTATATTTTGAGTAAATACAGTTTTAACCGGTTCGGCCACAAGGATCACATAATTTTAGGACACATTGTATATTTATATGTATAAATTTGAATGTTGTATTCACAAAAAGCCCGCCGTGAACCTGTTTGTACTTAATATATGTATTGTCGATTAAATGTAGTGCGTAATAAAAGTACTGTCAACATTCCAGCATTCGACTGTATTTATTATGATAAAAAAACCTCATTTCATTTTAATGTGACAGTTTACCTTCACAAAATAGTATACAGTATAAATATAAACGGAGGAATAATATAAAAAAAGGTTTATTGACGTAGGTGAAGCATTTAAAACTATACGTTTTATCTGTTTCGCTTCTATCGTATGCTCTTAAAGTACAAACCAAGTTTTTTTTAATAGCCAACTAGCAAAATGTGTCAGTTAAAAGCCGTTCCCAGTCATGTCAACCGCGTTCATCCACATCTTCTGGGTATATGGGGAAATCCGTTCTTAGCTACAGTCTATCTTGCATAAGGTGTTACTTTGCTTTAATCGCGAATGGTATTGCAGATAGATTCTTGATAAATAAGTGAGTTTAATAATCTAAAACAAAGTTTACATTATTGTTTTTCTAATGTACTCGGTTTTGGTACAAATTGTGGATTACTCTTAAATTACTATATTTTTTTATTATGCTGAGGTCTTTGTAATTATATCAGTGAAACGTTTACATGTACTACATCCGGTTTAACGCTATTCCGGAACTTCTCAAATTTAATCAGAGTCGCTCACTAATTTGCAGGTTAAGTAGCGGGCATGGCCACTGTGGCGGCGATCCGTCCTCACCTGGAACAATGGCTTTCCAGGGAGCACGGGACGCTTTCCTACAGATTGGTGCAGGTTCTGACCGGACATGGGTGTTTCGGAAAGTTCCTGCACCAAATTGGTCGGGAGGAGTCACCCGCTTGTCATCAGTGTGGCGCAGCTATAGATTCAGCCCATCACACTGTGGCAGATTGTGCGGTCTGGGGACCTCAGCGTCACCTCCTGGTGGCGTTGATCGGCGGTGACCTTTCGTTGGGAAGCCTTGTAGGCGCGATGCTCTCCAGCGAGAGATGGTGGGCGGCAGTAGCCTTCTTTTGCGAGACGGTAGTCTCGCTGAAGAAAGCCTACGAGAAAGAGAGGGAGAATGCAGTGGATGCACCCCCTCACCGCCGAAGGAGGCGGAATATAAGGCGGCGCATGTTTGCGCATCTCCTCTCGCCTCCGTGAATCCTCCGTCGGACTCATCCGGGACACCAGGGCAGAATGCGAAAGCTGATCACCTGGTGCCTCACTAATGGATGAAGAGGGTTTTAGTGGGTATTGCGAGAAACCTTCCATCGCCGAGTCCCACACTCCTGACTGGTCATCGGTCAGGGTTAGTGCGTAAATTGCATTTCCCAGCGACAAAAAAAAAAAGGTTAAGTAATACTATTCTCATATTTTTCATTATTATATTACATACTTTGAATGACTTGAAACACAATACTATCGTTGATACAAAGTAAGAAATGTCACTAGGCGAATATTTCTTCATTCCCCTGTGCTACCCCTCTTATACCAAACGCGCCACTCAAAATAATAAGTTCACAAATCACAGTCGTCGTGTCTCACGACGACTTCTTAAATTTCCGGACTGTGTTAAACCGGATGTAGAGTATGTAAACGTTTCACTGATATAATCATAAAGACCTCAACATAATAAACAAATATAGTAATTTAATAGCAAACCACAAATAAAATAATCATGATCGCTAATAATCAACACTTTTGTTTAGTCGTCTTTACGACGACTGTGATTGTCGGACTTATTATTTTTTGAGTGGGGCGTTTGGTATAAGGGATGTAGCACATGAGCATGAAGGAACATTCGCCTAGTGACACTTCTTAGATTGTATCATCGTTAGTATTGTGTTTTAAGTCATTGAAACGAATTAAAAACTGAGAATAGTATTGCTTAACCTACAATTAAATTGCTTTTAATTTGGTCTGTTATAAAAGCAGAATCTTTAGCTTTTTTTGGAAGACTTCTTCTAGTTTATTTCGTGTATAGTTAATGGTGTAATCTCTTGAGTTCATTACCGCGGTATCGCAGTGGGCGGTGTCCGACGAAATGTTAACACGAATAAATAATGCTCTGTCCGGCTACCCTCTCACAAATGTTGGACGCCAGAGGCTAAAAAACCGATTTAATTTATAACAGATATTTACTGCATAACGGTTCATCGTTTTTAACGTGAAACTTCTGACGGCACGATAGGCAACTGTTCGTTACGCGCTACACGAAGTACATTTGTGTATGTATAAGTGTCTGTTGAGAATTGAGTGAAATAATAACAACACTTAAAAATACCAAAAATCACGACGCAATATTTCGAAATGTTAGGTAACTTAAAGGGCGGATCAATTATATGAATGGTTTTTCCTCCTGAGTCTCGTGAAGTCGTTGTTTCAAGAGAAATAATGCTAAATTCAAATAGTGAAGTAATTATTATTATAGTGCAAGTTGTGTACATTTAAAGACTGAAAAGAATAAAATTACTGAAAAGCTCATTCAAGGAAAGCACGTTAAGCCGTTAATCTACGCGAGTGTCGGATCTTTCTACCGACACACCCCACTATGAGAGTGAAGTAGAAAGTGCATTTGTGTACTATCCCTGCCAACGCAAGGGAGCAGTGTGGTAGGTCTATGGTCTAAAACCCCTCTCTCCTATGTTTGAGAAGCCATGTGCCCAGCACAGTAATGTTAAAAGGCTGCTGTTTACCTTTCCTTTACATCCAGAACTGATCACTTTCCAGGAGAGTTACGCAACAATCATATATGAAAGAATTGTTCCTCTTCAAAACTTTGGATACTACCCTACCTGGTTTATATATAAATTGGTTTTTTGTATACATATCAATACAAATAAATACGATTGGAGTGACTGTTACGTTTATCGCGTCTCCAAGAACTTTGTAAAAAGATAAAAGACGTTGATTTTGAACCGAATCATTGTTACCGGTTAAGATGGTGGCGACAAATTTAACTTTAATCGATTTTCTAATAATGTCCGTCACGGTTGCTATTTCTTCGACTCCGATTGTTAACGGTACTGTTGACGTAACTTTGTTAATGCAGTTGACTTTCGACAATTTGAAACTTAAAGGAATAACGAAAGATAACTTTTCAAAATCTCGATTTAAAATGATGAGTATGATGATGAGTAGGCATTTGTAGCACTGATGACATAAATAATTCATGAGCTAGATACTATTCTGATAAGACAATATACTATTGATGATCATAACTGCTTTTTATTTCCAGTAAAAACCGGCTACAAACATTAGTTTTTTATCATTACCCATCTGACAAAATCCCCGACCACATGGTAGTCCATCTTTCTTTTAGCCACACAGCTTTGTACTTTAAAAATGATGACATACAGCCCTCCTACTAAACATTACATCATTTCATAACTCATGTTAATTCATTCTGCTTCAAATTACCAAATAGTTTTGATTTTATTAAATTTGTCATGTGTACTTCCTGGGACCGGGAAAAGAGGAAAGAATTTGAACATATTGGGAGGTTCAATATACTTGCCTTCGGAATACTTCCTTTGGAAACTTTGTGGACAAAAAAATTGCCCTTCTATTTGGCTCAATATCACTCTATTTAACTGTTAGAGATCTCTTTTATTTTAATTTTTAAAGTACTATTAAAATAGTATACGGATCGTCATTTGACTATTTTAAGGTGACAATATCAGGCTTGCCATTGGAGGATTTCTAAATTCTTTTGTAATTAAATCTAATTTTTTTATTTATTTATTTATAACTTATGAACAAGCAACATAATTACATGTTAGAACTACAATTAAAGCTATGCTAAGGGTTTTTAATTACACATAATTATACTTATAGCTAGTTACATCATGCGCTTAAAAACTCAAGTACGACAAACTATAAATTTAGATAACTTGAATACTAATAGGAAAACAACAGTGACAATACAGTGAAGTGGGAATTCTGAAGGAAAATGTCAATTTAATAAATAATATTTTATAAATAATAACAATAAGAAATACCACATTAGTGCTATGGCAAATTGGCTTAACATTATTTAATAATCCTCCAATGCCAAGCCTTCTACAAACACTTTGAAATAGTCAAATGACGAACCGTATACTATCTCCAACAATATTCGCTAATATTTTCCACTATTACCTGACTAATCCTGCAAGCCTTTTTTACAAAGAAAAAAGTGTAGCCGTATAGCATCAGCTATGCCAGTGAAAGTTTTAAAATCGATCTTAGTGTCGCTGGTTAGGAGTGACCTTCTCTACCCAACATAGGGTGTGACAGTCTGGAGGGCAATTGCCTCCTTCTATGAAGCCGTTATCCTGTAGAAGGAGACATTGGAGGCAAAGGGAGAGAGCGGTCGATGGTCCTGTCTTCCGCCGGAACGGGGAACATGTCACACTGCACAATTTTGCCAGTCTATGTCCTTTTTCTTGAACCTTAGATACAGATTCATCCGGGGCCCCAAAGCTGAACATCTAGCGTCCACCACTCGAATGAAAAGGGTTCCCCTGGGTTTGGGAACAGTGCATTCCACATTCTTGGATTGATCTGTTTACTCCATCCAACGTGCGTAAAAGCATTTACCAAAGATAGAGAAAGACGCGAATAAACATAGGTATATTTGTTAATATACCTCACACTCCAATTTGTGTAAATATAAGGAAATATGGAACATTACAACTGCTTGTGGACTTAACGAGCTCAACGTTAAACCTTAACAACACAACATGAAACGGTTGCAGTAAATATTAAGCTTTGATACTTAGCAATTAGAAAAGTAATATTAATTTAATATAATGCTACAGTTACGGACAGAAATTCCACGGACAGACCGGTTATTCAAATCCATTGTGGCCCTCGTTTATTCAACTAAAGCCCTCTATAAAATTTTATTGCTCCGCCGCAAAGCCGCTGCGGTGGAACGCTGAACCACCGTTCAATTAGTTCCATCGCTTTGTCACAGATGGCACTGTACTAACTTACTTAAAACTCAACTGGTTTATGATCGGTTCTACTAAAATGCTTCACAAATGGATGCTCCAAAGGCCTTTACAACACTTGAAAGGGCAGATACGGTTTGCTTCACGTATTTTTTCCAAAGTCACTTGATATCATAAGATCATTTGAGAAATCCTTGGATTACTTGGACGTTAAGAAAGACCAGGTTTTAATGAATTTAAAATATAATAAATTAATACTATATGTACTGTAATTTTTTAAATTGCTTAGATGGTTTGGACACGTAGAGAGAATGAATGAAAGGAGACTGACAAAAAGGATTTATGAGTCAAGAGTGAATGCGAAATTTGGAAGAGGAAGACCAAGGCGAACGTTCCTGGACCAAATCCAGGACATTTTAAATACGAACTCGTTTGAAAGGTTTAATGAGAATGAAAGAAGCGAAGGACGTGATATCTGCCTACCCCGAAGCGAATGAGGCGCTGATTATCATTTCTAATTAGTATGGATGTGGTGAGAGGCTTCGTCCATGGCTAGTCATATTCACTGTGGTTTCATTAAGCCACACAATGATTATAATTTCATTTTACGTAAAGGCACTTTAATGGCACGAAGGTACAGCAATATTTTCATTTACAAAGCCTCCGCATCGAGACGTTATTGCATAGCGATATAATGCGAATGTTTCGTTTGTCTGTAATAGCCGGGCAATAACAATTAAGGGCTATTACATACTGCCCTTTTAATGATGGTTTAGTGCCCCGGCGTCGCTCGTAATTAAAATAATCAGGGAAATTTGTATTGTTTCATTGTTATTACGTTTCATTCAAGTAGGCTTTTATGACAGCTTTGGATCGTCAATTCGTCGGTCCTGAGCTAAAGCGAGAGAGGGTTAGAGACAACAAATTTAATAATAAATGATGTAAATGTACATTATAAATGTTTTCTGATATGACTTGTTTGTTAATTCGTAACAATTACTATCTTATCTTGTCTCGAAACGTTTAGTAAATCACACGGAAGGCGACGATTTAAAGAAACAGAGACAAAAACAAAGACGTAATCTTTTTGATGACAAAAGATTACATATAATTTTGTTTTACGATAAGAAACTGTTATTTCTTTTTTTTAATTTGAATCTACTATCGTATTATAAAGTTACTTATAGAGGAAAACTATAGACTATATAGCATTTCGTTACGATCAATATGAATGGAGCGTGAAATAAAAATATTGCAATATCGGGGTAAATTAATTCCTTTTGACAGCTTCCGTTGCGTGCACTGCGTAAACGGTTAAAGTTACGCAATCATCATGTATAACGGAATTGTTCCTATTATAAAGCTGTATAATAAAGTCTATGATAGCATATATCTATCTTTTAAGGTTTACTCTTTGTACGCTCTTAATTGATGCAAAGACTGACGGATTAATCGTGATTTCACTAAATCTTTAATCAACAGAAGGACCTTGAACAGATATCCCACATTCCCACGGAGTAAGCATCACGGACGACACCACAGGACATAGCTAGTGCAATATAAACGTCATCAAACAAATTGTTTCGTGTGAAATGACTTCATCCAACCACACAACGCTACTGTGACATTACCATAATCATAGTCTCCAATGGCATCAGAAAAGTGCGGTATTTATGATAATTGTTTGAAACTGCTGTAACCACAGCCATGACTGCCTGTTTGTGTGGTCTAATGATAATCCAAAATTCATTTTTGAAGAGTAACTTCTCATGACACGATATATCTGTCTGTTGAGTGTTTATTTTACAATCACACATTACTTAGAATAAATAACGTCAAAAAAAACTTAACATATCAACCCAGTAATTTGTCCGCGCTTGTTAACGGAAAAAACCGTCACTTGTTGATTGCCCGGTGACTTAAATGTTCATGAAAGACTATCAAATGTTATGATTTCTATGTTTGTTAATAGTTAGACTATACAATGTTATCTTTTGTTTATTAAATTAAGACTCTGGTGTAGCGTCACGTCGCGCTAAACTTTGGGATAGTGAAAAAAGTCCGTCTTGTATTCATAGGCTCATATCTTAAAATTAAAACTCACTTAATCACTAATAAAAACTCACGGTTTATAAAATACCAGAAAAACCTTAACGAACCTCGGTGCGATACACGCACCGTTATTAACGGTAACTTTGTAACTGATTTATTTTTTGTTTCTTGCTGTTGTCTGGTGTTATCTCTACGCATATTTTGTTACGACAATTACGGAGAAGCGAAATAGATAATTAAAATGACACATTATGACTTAAAAAAAGAGGTACTTATATTTCCGATTGCCCACGAGTGAGGAGTGTGGAACTCGTCGAAGCAGAAGGCAATAGCCACTAAAACCCTATGGAACCATGAATGAGGCACCAGGGGTTCGATTTGCGCATTCGCTCCTGGTGAAAAGACAGTAGCTACCCTAAAAGAAGCCAGATATAGAGAAAGATGGGGTGTAACTAAGATCACCAAAGAAGTTATACATCTTCCGCGTGCACCGTTTTTTCATCTTAGTGGGCTTTACATCACATTTGCCTCATCAGTTATTTTTTAATATTATGTCAAATGTCCGCATTTAAAAACGACTTATAAAACAGTTCTTTTTTACCATATTTTGAGAGGAAGCCACAACAAATTGAGACGGTTTTTTTTTGTTGTCCCATGGCAGAGACTCTGGAAGATCTCAATACAATGCTCGATGACCTCAGCTGAGCTTCTCGACAGGTGGGCCAAAAATGAACATGGATAAGACGAAAGTTATGTCCNGTCACTACGTCTTCTTTTATACCACAACGTTCTCTTATCACACTATTTCTCACTCTGTCACTCAGTTTTAATCCACTCATGCTTCTCAACGCTCTCATCTCTACCGCATTTATTTTACTTTTGTGATTCTTCTGCCATACCCAACTTTCACTACCATACATAAGTTTTGGCACCAACACTCCTCAATCTCATTTTCACATTTTCCATCTTTTGTAAATTTAGATCCCAAGTATACAAATTCTTTCACCTGTTCCATTTGGTCCCCATCTATCAAAATATTGCCATTCATCATAGATTCATCTCGTTCAAAAAGCATAACTTTCGTCAGTTATTTTTTAATGGTATGTCAAATGTCCGCATTTAAGAACGACTTATAAAACAGTTCTTTTTTACCATATTTTGAGAGGAAGCCACAACAAATTGAGACGGTTTTTTTTGTTGTCCCATGATAGCGACACCAATTTCAATTGATTTCATTTAAGTTGCGGTTACATTCACTTCTACTGTCTTTATTCGTTTTAGTATTTGTTTCAATTATAATACGGTATTTTTCAATGAACTTTTGCTTAACAAAAATTTAGAAATATTTAGAAACAGACGTGTTTCTAATTATATCAAAATTTTCTATAGTGAGCCAGCCTAATTTAATAAAATAAAACAAAAATTATTCAAACAATTAAAATATTTACAATTACACTAAGTTTAATCATCGTAAAGAAAACATAATTGATTGTTTCCAATAAATAATTTCGAAGGGGTAATGCCGGCTCGGAATTCAGTAGAAACTGCATTACGGCGAAACTCTCGGCAACAATGCAACAACAAGCACGACGGACGTACGCCGCATAACAATATGCCATCACCGTTGCACCCGGTTTTGCCCGACATATGAAGAGATAAAACACAAACATTGTTGCACTCTACCATCCAACCGATCTTCCACATACCACGCACATTGGAAGGACAATAATGATGACGATGAAGACGGTTTTGGACCACTAACCTTACAATCTCCACACAACACCCTCGAAACGATAGCGATTGAGTTGAAATTTAGCTATCCTTTCGCTGTATAATCGTAAACTTCAGGTTCCCCCATATTACGAGATCACAGCTAAATAATAAGCCACCACAATCCATCTAGGAGTTAAAGTATAAGTTGAAGATTATTTCAATAACAGAATATATAGTTAACCAATTTATATATTAAATGACAGTATTGTAATAGTTGTTATTAAAAGAGTAACTACTAAGTTTATTCCTGGTGTCACTTAGGTAGAATCACCCTTCTGGAACGATGATACATTCATTAGCAACGAAAGACTTGATGATCCCAAAGAGGTTATTGACTCTACTTCAATTAATAATCATAGTCTAATGGACTGAACACTAGAGGCGTGGATACTTGCTAACTATCAGGTAATGAGTCATATGTCTCTAAGTTTGAAAGTATTATATTAAAATATGGGAAATTATAAATGATAGACAAACTTCATGAGGTTAAATTTGGTCCTGATGAATACTTCCTCGAAACAACATCTAATAGAAAAATAATTAACTTTAAATACTTTTGCTCACACATTTCCCAAACCATTGCCTTAAGTATGCCTAAGATCAGGATACTTTAACCCAATCCCTGTGTAAAAATTATTAGCAATGTAAAAAATAAACGCACAAATGGACACACTGACAGCTTTGTATATATGGACTCGATTATTCGCAATTCAAATATCAACATTGAACAGTCGTTTGTAGAAAAACAGTGAAAAGGTGCATTTCTAAATTAAAAAATATGCTATCAATAAATATTAGGATTTTCATATAATTTGTATTGTTGAATTCGTTTAACATCAATAGGATATTAAGAAAATTATAAATGTCCCGTAAAACAATATTAAACAAGTGTCAATGTGTGTGCCAAAATTATACGCTTAGGAAAGAATATTTAATAAATTTCTTTACATATTTTGAAAGTCATAAAATATCCTCATGAAGATAAGAAATAAGCGGAAGAAAATCTAATGACTTCAGCTAGTAATATAACGGATGACCTTTGCAAGATATGCGATGGTAGAATAGAATGTGCACCAACTGCTATCCTCCTCATCTCACTTGTTCATACTTTGTACGGTCACATTGGTCCAGAACCTGATTATTTTGGCAGAAACAAACAAGAGCTACTTAAGTCTGAAAGCAAGGCTAAATCGGATGGTTATCTCCGGTACAAATCCACCCACAGGTATAAATTTATGGAAGACGACAGAAGGAATAGTGAAGATTTTGAAATAGAATATGACTTTATCGTTGTGGGTGGAGGGACAGCCGGTTGCGTCGTGGCTAGCCGTTTGTCAGAAAATAGAAAGTGGAAGGTTAGTATGATCTTTTTTATATACACTAAGTAACAACAAGTCACATTCTAAAAAACATGTGCTGCCGAAAGAAAAACCATGACGTTTTACTCATTTTTAAGTTTCAAAGTGAGGTTTTAAAATTTCTCAGGTACTCCTCATTGAAGCCGGATCCGAGGAACCGAAAATGGCACTGATTCCTGGATTAACGAGCGAATTCAAGGGTTCTTCATTAGATTGGCAGTACACAATGCGACCTAAAAAGGGGTGAGTTTGAATAATTTAGTCAACTTTGGGTCCGTTGGAATAATTTAATATTAAACGAACGGACCCAAATTTATAGATAGTAGTATTCAATAATCGTATAGTATGTATATTTTGCAGATTCTGTCAGAATCGTATTGCAAAAGGCTGTGAGGTAGTGCAAGGCAAAGTTCTCGGTGGTACATCCACTATTAATGACATGGCTTACATGAGAGGAAGTCCTGCGGACTTTGACGAATGGGCACTAAATGGTAATGAAGGTTGGAGTTTTAGTCAAGTGCTCCCTTATTTTAAGTATTCCGAGGGGAATTACGATAAGGATATATCAAAGAATAAGTTCTTTCACTCAACACAAGGGCCACTTGATGTTGGAAGATATCCTTACGTAGACGACAATGTAGATGTTTTGCTCAGTGCGTTTAATGAACTGGGTTACAACTATACGGATATAAATGGAAGAAACCAACTTGGATTTATGAGAATTCAAACCACATCGTACTTTGGAGAACGAGTTAGCGCATATACTGCATTTATCGAACCGATTAGAAAACTCAGAACGAATATTGACATTGTTACGGAAGCCATCGTTATAAAAATATTGTTACAAGATAAAAGAGATACACTTAGAGCTGTAGGTGTCGAATACATTAAAAACGGTACAAAAATAACCGCAAAAGCCTCCAAAGAGGTTATTTTATGTGCTGGTGCTATAAATTCACCAAAGTTATTGATGCAGTCTGGTATAGGGCCGAGGGAGTATTTGGAATACCTAGATATGAAAGTTCATCATGATCTACCCGTCGGTGGCAATTTTCATGATCATTTATCGGTTTGTCTGCCTGTTATAAGACTTACAAAAACTGCAACTACATCAAAGTTTTCAGAAAAACTTAAAGATATTACGACATATTACTCAAAAGGTCTTGGTCCACTTTCAGCTAATTTTCAAGTTGTGGCATTCTTTGAATCCAGCGTATCCGATATCCTGGGCACTCCGGATATAGAGTTCAGATTTAGAGGTCACGATTCAAATATGTATTATGACAAAATTGATATATGTACTTCACTTTTAACACCTAAGAGCAGAGGACAAATTCTTTTAAACGCAACAGACCCCGTGTTCGGGACCCCCTTGATTTATCCCAATTTTCTTAAAGATCCTACGGACGAGAAAAAATTATTAGAAGGCATTCAAGAAGTAGTAAAACTATTTGATACAGAGGTATTTAAATCAGCAGAATTTGAATTTGATCCAAGACCTATACTAAATAACGAATGCCGAGAACATGAACGTGTATCAGAAGAATTTTGGTCATGTATAATAAGGCAATTTTCAGCTCCTCTACATAATTTTGTTGGATCTTGTAAAATGGGACCATCTAAGGATCCCGAGTCAGTAGTTGACAATAGTTTAAGAGTATATGGCGTGGTTAATTTAAGGGTAGTAGACGCATCAATAATACCAAAAGTAACTCGAGGTTCAACTGCAGCCCCTGTTATAATGATAGCTGAAAAAGGAAGTGACTTAATAAAAACTACATGGTATTAAAAAGTGTTTTATTACCTAACAAGTTAATTGGCTATATTTGTTTTACCTTTTAAGGAAATTGCTTTTATTTTCTTTCCAATCTTTACTGATTAGTTTGCTGCCCTTTTCTGCAATCATTACAGTGGTGGCAAAAATTCCACCTCGAACATGTGTAGGCATCACAGAAGCATCAACTATCCTAAGCCTTTCGATACCATGGACTTTCAAATCATAATTTACTACTGAACTGGTCTGATTTCCTCCCATGCGACATGTTCCTATTGGATTTCCTAGAGCTTTGGTATAATGTCTTGCTATACAATTCCATTGATCTCTATTTTGTAATCTATCACAGGGAAATAAATCTAGTGGCGCTAACTTAACGTCAGACTTTTTCAGTTCTTTTGTATTCAAAAGTTGGAGTGCGATGTCAACACTGTCGATCAAAGCGTCGAGATCTTCACTTTCCTTTAATAGATTTGCTTGTATTACGGGGCGACCATATTTAGGATTCCTTTTGTTCAACGTGACTTTACCTTTACTTTTTGGTTTCAGTAATATGGGATTAATATTTATTAAATTATAATATGGCAACGGAAAGCTATTTTCTTCTGCCGTATGCACACTGACATTTGTAAGCATAAATTTATCACTTCTAATGTGGTTGCCTTCCAGCGCTAATTCTACATCAGGACCATTTTTATTTTCAAACAGTTGAATGAAGGCCGATATTTGGTTAATTCCCCTTGAGGCCAATGGCCCACCTCTATTTTGAAACCACGTCTTAAAGTCTTCTATTATTTGATTTTCATCGACAACTACCGTATTACCGATATAAAAGGCTAAGCCTCCTATTGTTACTTGATCTTGATAATCATTTCCTATAGGAAGCTCAATGACTAGAGATATATTGTGTTTAATTAATTCAATTTTCGGTCCCATCCCGGATAAATGTAGTATTCTAACATTGTTGATTGCACCAGTTGTTAATATAGTTTCTTTTTTTGCATATGCTGGCTGCTCTTTTCCTTTTTCAACTTCATACATAACACCATCTATTGTTTTTTCTTGATTATCAATAATTAGTTTTGTCACAGTGGCTCCTGTTTTTACGAACAAGTTTTTTCTATGCCTAACTGGCTTTAGAAAAGCGCTATTTGTACTTAATCTCGAATTGTTATGAATAACGAATTGGTTGTTAACAGCCGCTTCTGGTACATTTGTGTTTATGTCAGTAGATCTTAAGCCCAATTCTGCAAATGCACCTAGAAACTGTTCCATGTAACGATCGACGTATTTGAATCTTTGCACGTGCATTTCTCCCCCTCGGGAATGGTAGAAAGAATTCATTAAAATATCATAATCACCTGAAATGTGAAAAGTGGCAAATTGGCGCTTTGGTTCGATTTGAACTGATGAAATATTCTAAGATGGAAGCTCGCTAACCCACTAAGAGTTAATTTACCTCTTATAGTTTCAAGACATCGTATCTGAATGAATTGTTTAGTTCACGGCGCGTCTTAGCTAATAGGGTGGTGACTAGCTACGGCTGAAGCTTCCCGAAAGTCTCAGTCTCAAAAACGTGGAAACAATGCAACTTCCTAAATTTGCCCTGCCGGTAATCAAACTAAGAACCAGCGCCTAACAGAGCCAACACTCGCACCATTGTACCTGCGAGGCGACAAAGCAAGTAAACTAAGATATTAAAGATATGCCGGTGTAATATAAAATATAGATGTGGGACGTAATATCCGCATCACATCCGATTTCAGAAAACGCCTCGTCATTAGTCATACAACTAAATCAAAGTTGTAGCTTTTTGTAAATTTGTATTCATCACGATATACCGCACCTTACATGTTGTTATCGATTATTTAGTATTCATATTTTAACTGAACTTTAATTACGGAAGGGAAATTTAATGAAACATCATTTTATAAACCTTATTCATTTAAAATATGCAAATGATGTCCAACTAAATTGGTTTTCAATTATTTGAAATAAGTGCTTTAACTAAAAATTTAGATAGATTTGTCTAAACCTCACATAACGAAATTTGTAAATCATTTATAGATAAAGAATTTTTAACAAAAACAAAATCCAAGTTCTACAATGTTATTCAAGTGACTTATATTAACAGAGCTTTTGGAATTTACTGAAATATTCTTTACTCTGATATTGATTTAAGTATATTTACCGTTGTCCTCTGAGACCTTAAAATGTTCCAGCAAATTCTCAAATTTCCATTCCAGGGAACCGATCTCCCCGTGTCTGTGCCACGCGTCGAAATCCCTTTTTGAACCTCTCGTGTATTTCATATCATTGATAACACTGGATCCTCCCAGCACTTTACCAGATTTCACCTCACAACTCCCACCAGGCCTTGAAAGGCACGAGAAGCCATTCCTCTCTGTCCTATAATTCCAAAGGATGGGGCGAAACTCTTTCGTGGGTACACCTGGTATGTCATAATCTATATTTTCTTCCTCACCCGCTTCAAGTAGAAGAACCTTAAAATTATGATAGCATTAAGAAAAATTGTATTTTGTAATTTGTCTAGCTTTGACTGATGGAAGGCTTCGGCCTTTGCTACCATGGCAGCAAGAATCTTATGGGCAAAGACGTGTCACCGAGCAAATTCATTAATTGCCTCTTATCAAATTGCCGTTTCATCATCTTCAACTATATCATCAGATGAGATGTACTATTACCAAAAAAAAACATAGATTTTACCTTCCAATCGGGAACAGCAGACAGTCTATTAGCCAGCACACAGCCTGCTGTTCCACCGCCAACTATGATGAAGTCAAACACACTGTTCTGGACCTCCTTCTCTGTCGTACCCTTCGTGGCCTTCGTGAACAGATCTCCGCAGACCAGACACGATGTAAGGATTGCACTCACACTTATAACACTAGCGAATAAATAGAAACACTTTAATATTTTACGTTCGGCTATGTAACGCGAAAGTTAAGCCTCTAGTCGACAAATATTATTAAGTTTAGCAACTATAACTGCTAAGAAAATGATTCTGAAAAGCTTTAATCTTATGATTTAAAAGAAGCAGCCTAATCTGCTGATTGATTTGGATGCCAATGAACAGTTATTGAAAACGTTCGTGCAAATCTCTTTAATGATTTCGAGAACCTATTTGATGAAGATGATATTTCAAGTGAACCACTTTTACACAAACACATTTACATAAAAAATAGTAGGGAATATTTAAATATCAAATTTAAAGCCACTGCTGTGTCATTCATTCATTATTTCATATAACATTGCAAATGTTGTTACTTTTTAATATAAAAGACGAATATAGTTGTATTTCGCATTGTTAACCTGACCTTGATGAAGTTTTCACTTATTTGAGTGCTCTAAATACAATAAATGTTACTACCGTTTGTCTGTTATAGAAACCATCCAACGATGTGCCTCAAACTGGTTTCAAGTAATTCACTCACTCAAAGCAGTGCCTTCTTTCGCGATGTAAGCGGTCACTAAGTACGTATTTCCCTAAGATATATGGGACTTACAAACGCTGTATAACGCTGTAAATCTCACGTTACATTTCCACCACTTTCATTCAAGACAAACAGGGGATTTTATTATTAAAACCAATGTTATATATTTAGTTTAAAACGATTTTCAATATTACATTTATTTAGTTTGAAAAATCATATTTTTAAAGTCACTATCTATTCCAAGCGGTATCACTCGTGTATTTTCAGATCTCGTCAAAATATGGGAAAATCCATTTGACAAAAAAGTAATTTTTTTACGAGAATATAGTGGTTAAACCTAACCTTAACACTCGTATCCCCATTTCGAGTTGCGATTACGTTCGGCCTCTCCTGGTTCAACTTTAACTGTGAGTTAATAACCGGCGAGTGGGAAATGGAAGCGATGTGCTGGCCGACGGTTACATCCTGCGTTTACAGGAGGAACCGTTTTGAAATCGGATAACGTTTACTTTAATCAATCACTTCTTATATAATTGCTACTTCGTCCGGTTCAAACCAGCCAAATATTGTACGACTGCTGGACAATTACTAAAGACAAAGCCATTTCTTGTAAAGTCGGTTTACTGACGATACTTTGACGAGATAATCGATTTATAACACGTGGTTAAAGGTTGTCTTACAATTAGTGTGACATCTCGCCAAAGGATTCTAACAATTTCCAATTACACGGCATTATTATTTACCGAATCATAAAAACCACAATAAGAAACAAAGTATATTTATACGTGTTATCATTGTGTTTAATTTGATTTCTAAACGACGAGACGAACGTCAAATGTTTGACAGATTGACAGATAGACATAGTTTCTAAGGGGATGCGTAATTGTTGTTATTACAATATTCCAAGATTTTATTTTTGTTCATATTTACTCACCTTTATAACCTTCCCTCGACTTCCACAAATAATTCAAAACTGAATTCAACCAAATCAGTCCCACTGCTCTCGAGTTTGTTAGGGTTATATTATTATTTGAGATCCTCAAATAACTATTGAGGTAGTAGGGTAGGTAGGTAGGTAGCAGCCCATTAACGTCCCTCTGCTGGGCACAGGCCTCCTTACTCCGACCCACCACGCTGCTCCACTGCGGATTGGTAGGCATAATACACAACAAGTGTACTCTCTATTCCTTCACTCTCATAGTCCGATGTAACGGGAATCCGACACGACCGGAGAGAGATCAGGCGCAGAACCGACGGCTTAACGTGCTCTCCGAGACACGGGGGTGGATCACACCGCCAACTTCCCAACTTCGGGCAAATATTGAGACAATCTTTGTAGAAAACTCAATATCGATTTTTGAATTGGCCCGACCCAGGATCTCATGTCTGTGGCGGAACATGCTAACCACTAGACCAATAAGGCAGCTAAATTGAGGAAGTAGCAGAGTTTTATTAGATTGTATATAGACTATTGCGGAAGTATTCAGTGTTATTGCGATTGTATTTTAAAATAAGATTGTCAATTGATTGTTATGAAAGTATCGGCGTAATGTTTAATAAGATGGTGCATTGACTTATATTTAAATGTGACAGTTTTCTTGTCGAGTGTGGGTTATTAGAGAATGAGTCGTTGACGAATATTGGAACTGCTTAGTTCTCAGTTTTAAGTTCATTGTGTTAGTTAATTGGGCTGTTCTGCGATACAAAGCTAAGTATATTTATCTAATATAAAAACCTTGTCTTGTTTATGTGTCAATGATAATTTTGTTTTACATTTAATGTTAGTGGATATTGATGATGCAATTCTGTTTCTATGTTAATAATCACATGAATAGAAAAGAAAAGTGTAGTGTTGTGCATTGAGTGTTTGATTGATACATACATACATACATAGCATCACGCCTCATTCCCTTCGGGGTAGGCAGAGACAACATCCTTCCACTTGCCACGATCCTTGCATATCTCCCTCGCTTCTTTCACTCTCATTTAACCCTTCATACAAGTTCGTCGGTTTAGAGTACTCTTGACCTGGCCGTTATTTAAAATTTGATTGATTATATTATATTTATATGTTATTTATTCGGCCATTTCCAATAAGTTTAAGCGAGATTAACGAACAGCTTTTTATTTACATATATATAGATTTTTTTTAAATAAACTTCTTCCCTCCTCAATAAAATATATTGTAAACTAGAAGCCCTTCCGGTCATAGGGCGGGGTGTGAACGGCGGTCGGAAATTAAACTGACCAGTTCGTTGTTTATGGGACGCGGGTTCATTCCCGATAAGTCATTTTGTATGTAGTTTATGACTAAAACTTGGATATATCTGATAACACAATATGTATGTTATTAATTTAAATTGGAATACATATCCCGCGTGCACAGCTGGATCAATTCCGATAATTCTTTTCTTGTTCTCTTTTAAAATTAAAAGATTAGAAATTTTAAGTAAACTTAACCACCACAGTAACTTTTCTAATGTAACCTCCTTAGTCCTTTTGACAATATAAACTTTTTTAAACGTAACCTTATGACATTTGACATTATTGTCAGTGTAACATAAAGATGGCAAACTTAATATCCAATGTATTTTTAATTAAAATCAAGCCTTAACGCATTGTGTTAAAGTACACTTTAAAACGACAAAACACATTGTAATAGCAATAACAGTTACTGATATTTTATAACAGTAATAGACTATTAAACAAGTGTTAACGAATGTAACGAGCTATCTGTAACGTTTGACAGTTTGTCTGGTATAATGAGGCGGTTGAGGTCCTGTATTAAACAAAAATTGTGTGTATGTTCGATATACACTTTGAAACAATGACTGTATTGTGGAGTTGTCATTAGACCACTAAATCACTCTCATTCTTTCGGTCACCCACTCATTCATCTATTTAATCACTCACACGCTATATCACTCGTTCCCTTAACTTATGACCTACTGATTAATTAATTCAATCACTAAGTCTTGCATTCACTGCATTGGTTTACTCAACTACTAACTCGTATACTCAATTAATCACTCAGTGACTCTTTCAACCATTTTTTCATCAGGCTATCACTCGTTAATTCATTCAAACCCTCATCAAGTCTTTCATTCACTAAACTAGTCACGCACTCATTGCCTTACTCAATTACTCATTGTAATGTGTTTTTTTATTAATTTACTGTATTTTATGCACAATTTTTCAAAACTATTACCATTATTAAGTGGAAAATGTCACACTCCTATCGCGCAGTTTTCGTAAAAAGGTATATAAAGTTATCGCCTCACGTATATAGACAAGATTTTGATCTATGTATATATGTAAAAGGCATTATACCATTAAATATTATTCACAGACAAAGTAATTATTTCAATACTGATATTACACTGTGTAATGTAGACATCGCCATCTATCGGCGAACGCTTGCATTACTGTATCGACCAGGAATAGTTTCATCAACTTCTTATAGATGGCGTTACTCGTACAATTGCATGGTCAAACAACCGGTAACGAATTTCTCTCGTGGCGATTCAGCGTGCGATTGTTTTTGCTAATATATCCCGAACCTGTGAGTATACGGAAAACCCCGTTTTCAATGAGCGTCTACATTGTTAATGGTACATGTATGTGGAATTTCAAGTCAATCGAGTGAATAGTATGGAAGTTTCTGATAGTTAAGTGTTGTTTTCGCTCTGAACCTGTTATAATCTGGTGTAAAATCTAGTAATCTCCGTTCGACATAATGAGGGTAGTCCGAGTTGATTCATAACCCGCGTATCCCGTAATTACGTGCTCGATGCTAATAAATCAGCGCTATCGCCCACCATGTTTATTGCCTCGGAATTATTCCCTTTTATTATAAATTGAACTGCTTTAATTAATGTACGTTGCAGGACTCCTTGCTATCTATCTGTGATAGCAGGTTTCCTATCCCATGAATCATATATGATACAATGAAGTTTTCAAATCACATGCGCGATATATTTCGGCCATTTTGTTGTGTAAATATCATAACGTATTCAAAAACAAACTCCTATGTCGTGTCTGTAGGTTTGTTCGAGATAAACTCAAAAACTACTGTACGAAATTTGTTTTGGTTTTCACTAATAAATAGACTGATTCTTAATTATGACTCACGTATATAATTTGTTAAGATTTTGTATAAATTGCTTGAAATATAATGGTAATAGTACAAAGTGTCGGTGAGAAGCAAGTCGCTTGGGAGCTTCCATCGTAAACACTACCCTAAACTACTCATGAGACGTATTTTAACAAAAAAATGTATGGTGTGTATAATTCCTTTTATTAATTCAGGAAAAAAACGGGATGAATGTTGTTACATTATAATAAAACAAATTGGCGTTTAACTGTGATTTCAGTTGTCATAGTTCACTGCATATATATATATATATATTAGAAAACTTGTCGTACGTACATAAAAACATTGACTCTTTTAATAAAAAGAGTGAATGACATCATATAACTTACGAAACCAAAACAAACTTGTTGTAAATTCTAGTAGGCTGCATAAGATTAACAACTCATTCAAGGGTAACTGTATACGTATCTATAATAAACTCCTGCTTTCTATAATAAATTTGCTCTAATTTGAATTAAGATACAGTAACCTATTATGATATTGTAATGATGATGGTAGCAAAAAGAAAACACCCGACTGAGTTTGTTGTGGGTTCTTCTCGGATCAGGGCGCGAAGGAACCATCATCAGACGTATATTAGAATCAGAGTGTGGAAAAAAAAATATTTGACGATTCAAAAGTGCTGTAATATGCCTACTTGAATAAAGATATTTTGATTTGATTTGATTGTACTTAAGAAGGAAAAATCTCCACGGTTTTCTATGAAATCTTTCAACTAAATAACAGCTCTGTGTTCTGTAAAATAAACAGAGCGTTGATATATAGAAGCATTAGTTTTAGGAGGAAGCTTAAGTGTACATTTGAAATCCTGTCATTACAGTGAGTCGGTCCAGTTGGACAAATCCGGGCGCCCGAGGCGATGCTCTGAATCCGTCTATTGGGCCGTCTATTGGAGATAACGCGCCTTAAGACGTTACAGCCACTTTGACATAGAGCAAGGAAACGAATAGACTCGGCGTCTGCTAAAATATAAACAATACTCCACTTGGAGTCCAGTAAATTAATACTGTTATGCACAATATCAACCCATCAGCAATTGTCATTGAAGCCGTGACACGGACGGCATCAAAATATATCTTTAGGCATATCTAGTCCAAGGTGCAAGTTTTAAAAACCAAGAATGTTGTATTAAACAGGTTGGTCCTTGTTACTGGTTATGTTAATTATACCTTACTCTATTACGCACTTGTTTATTTTTAATTGCAGTTTATTCATTTCATTCCTTTGAAATAAATATTTTATTCCAAAAAGCGTTGCCATTTTTGGTTTTCAAGTTCTGTAATCTCAAATGATGATATAGATGAAGATGACAGCTCACTACTATGCTGGTAAGAAGTTCTTCAACTTTTAATGGTTTCAACACAACATGAGTGGAAACCTGGTCTTCTGCTAGCTAGCCGTACTATCACAAACAACGCACTGTAGTCGGCGACTGACTACGGTATAATGGTAGTCAGTCACTGCACATATAGCACTTATATTTGTAGCTCTATAGGCCGTCGTCTTAAGGGTCAGCGAGACAAATCGCTGGCGATCATTTCCCGAGATAAGGTGCCATTACACGCAGCTGTCGCCGACACGGCTTCCACGGGATTATCCCGGACAAAGGCAGCAAAGGACACCCCCCTTGCTAATTTAATCCTGCCCATTGATTCCTGTCAATTTAAGGAAAGGTAACATGGTATGATGGTCTCATATTACTTTAATGACAAACTATACTAAGTTCCCCATCAAAGTCAACTCAGTATACAAACAAATCTTAGTTAAGTGATGCCTGCAAAAAACTTACATTGAAATGCAACATCCGATAGATCTGACCATTAATTATGAAAAAACCGAAGATACTGCAGAAATTGAGCACTCTAATCTTTCAAGCATGGACGTATGGCTGTATCAGACCAAAAGAGATTTTACAAAATTAAAAACGTTTCGACATAATTTGAAAAGAAGCGTACTGAATATAAAAGAAAAAGGATTTTATCAAAAGACAGCGAGGAGCAACAAGGAAAATTTGGTTACTGAAGTTACAGAAGTCATGAGAAGGAAAAGACATTTTCATAGGTGGAAAGATGATATCATGAAGTCAAAAATTATTATCATCAACATCTTTATAATATACTTTCTGTATAAGAATATTCTTGACATAATTCTTAAAGTTATATAGAGACAAATGCATTTTTATTGCTAAGAGGTTAACGCTTGAGCATAATCTCATCACATAGTAAATGAAGATACAGTCTACGATAGTAAAGTTATTTTGAAGCCAGTACCATTGCGACATACACAGACTAGACACGTTCACTTTTAATGTTTATAAGGAGCTTAAGTACCAGTAGGTACTGGCTGAATGCCAGCACTAATCCAATGAGTTGGCTGAGCGATTTATAGCCGGCTGAAGCCTGTGTCTGACTTGATATTAAGCCAAAACAGGCATCTACCAATGCAGCCACAATCCATCAGATTTAATCTTTCGCGGTACACCATATTTACGTTTGACTGAAGGCAAGTTGTGACACATTCTAACGCATTTTTTGCTGGGTACCACGGTCGAAGACTCCCACGAGTCCAAGTTCAGACGAAATTAGTAAATGCAGCTTCACCAGTTTATGTTACATTAAGTTAGTTAGTCAGTAGCAGAAGAACATCTTAAATTTCAATTCAAAATATCTTTATTTAAGTATGCCTCTACAACACATCGACTCATCGGATCACATTGAGGCAGATTATGCAGCTGGGGGACCTCAGTGTCACCTCCTGGGGACGATCTCTCGCTGGGGAGCATTATGAGTTCAATGCTCTCCAACGAGAGAATTTAGGCAGGAGTATCGTTCTTCTACGAGACCATAGTCTTGCTTAAGGAGGCCCGTAATCGAGAGAGCAGAATACAAGCTCCCACCGCCATGAAACCTCAGTTGGACTCATCTGAGGTACCAGGGACGAATGCGATAGTTGAACATCTGGTGCCTCAATTATGGATGAAAAGGATTCCGCTGGGTTTTAGTGGGTATTACGAGGGATTCATGCCTTTGCTTTTAGGCGAAAAAAAAATGCCTTTACAGTACTTTAGAATCGTCAAATATCGTTTTTAGGAACGACTTACAACCTAAAGTTAGGAGGGTTCCTTCGTGCCGTATCCTGAGAAGACCCCACAACAAAATTGCAATATAATTTGTTGTATATCGATAAGAGCAATTCATTCACTCCTTTAAATTAGAGAATGCTTTCTCAACTAGTTTTCTTCTAATAAAAGGTTAAAAAATTATAAGCCAGATCATTGTAACTCCTTCTGAGACTTTACAGTTACCCTTCAATTAATCGTCTATTTTATGTAACCTTCTAGAATTCACAGCAATTTTGTTTAATTCCTTAAGTTGTAGGATTCACTTTCTTTAGTTTTTTAGAAAGATTGAAGCTCATTGATGAGATTTTATTTTCCTTTTGGCTACCAACCTATTTATTTAATGTTAATTTTATGAAGAAAAATCGCGAGGGGGTAATGAGCTTTCGCAGGTAAAAGCTAGCTTATAATATTCTTGTAGGAGGATTGTCATAAAAGCTTCTAGAACAGGCAGCAGCAGATAATTGTCCTAATTTGCTGCAGTGATGTCGGGTCGCGGTGAGTAATGTGTCGCGAGTGCGTGTCTAATGAAGAGAAATCTGCGCCCTCGCGACACATACCTATCTGACTGAGGAGTTTGTGTCCATTGTTATAACGGTCCACGCCCTCACGCAGTCACTAAGAACATGTACCGAGCCCGCGCTCTCGGCTCCTTTTATAGCCCCCCGTGCGGTCTCGGAACGGGTCGGTTTCCGAACCGATTTATACGCACGTGACGATGTACATATAACTTTGCTGACAATACAATATATACGATTATTATAGATTAGTTGACTCGTGTAAATACACAGGGTTAGAAAGAGAAGAAACGAGGTTTCGTCAAAAATTGGTACAGTGAGCCAACCTTGAAAGATAGAAATATGCTGTCGCGGGCTTTTTTTTAGAAATTTTAAAGAGGAATAATTCTGTCATGTATAATATTTACGATACTTTAATCGTTTACGCAGAGCCCGCTGTGGAAGGTGTAAACAGGATAAAGTTCCGATTTTGAAACATTCTTCTTTGATGCACAGCTCCTATTAATCTTGCCATGATTAATAATAGCTTAAAGCCTTCCTTTATAAATGGGCTATATTGCACTGAAAGAATTTTTCGAATCGGATAAGTAGTTCTTTAGATTAGAGCTTTTAACTCTTTAGCTGTTACTGTTACTACTTTATTAATATAGAATCAAATAATGGTATTTTATTGTATGGACTTTCCGTCTAAGGGTATATTTAAAAGAGTTACTACTGAATACTGAGTTTCTTCTTTGTAATAATCGATAAGCTAATGACGATTAAAATAAATTTATAGAGTATATACTTGATCAAAGAATATTTTGACTCTGTCATCTGTCTCTTACAATAAATTATGGATTTTTTTATTACAAATGTCGGATAGTACAACGGAACCCCACCCGGTAGGGTAATCTCCCGGTAACCGCCTGGTTATTTAAGTTAATGTCACTCTAAACACATAGTCGTGTATCTGCCGTACACGCAATTAACTTAACAAAGCTTTCAACTTCGTTCGGTTTTACACGTGCTAATTGGACTCTTCGTTCG
Source organism: Elymnias hypermnestra (assembly GCA_015832385.1). Taxonomy (NCBI): domain Eukaryota; kingdom Metazoa; phylum Arthropoda; class Insecta; order Lepidoptera; family Nymphalidae; genus Elymnias; species Elymnias hypermnestra. Next base: position 200,897 of record JACTOM010000351.1, on the reverse strand, counting down.
GTTAGGATATATGGAGAAGTTTCCATTCAAATAACTCCAGAGTAACGTAAGAGTTCAATATTTGTTAGTTAACACGATTAGCAGTGAGTTAGACTTAAGTGAGAACTAAATAAACTCAAATTCTTTATAAAGAAATCTAATTGAATAAACGTACATGAATCGCTTTGACCAAAATAGAATAATTTGAACTATTTTTAACCCCAAGAACCCTTTTTTTTTTCTTTTTACGCTATGAAATGTCTATCCACACCCCGGGAAATGAAGAAATCCTACCGAACGGTGTGGGATTTGTTGAAGTAACCAGAATACCCACTAGAACCCAGCGGATTCCCCCTCATCCTTGGATGACTGCGCGGTTTACTGAGGGGAATGGTGAAGCATATAAATGCGCCTATTACCACCCAGACTCCTTCGAAGGCGAAAGAGGGCATCAACCACATGCTTTCTTAGCGAGATGACGGTTTCGAAAAGAAAGCCCTCCATCCAAAAGCAGTAAGCTAGCCGAAGTGCGACACGAAGGGTCGATTGAATGCACCAGAACAGCCCTGGGAAAATGTATGTCAAAATCTGTGACCCCACCTTATAGTTAGTGATGATACAGTCTTAGATAGAAGAAATTTGGCTTTTATAGTTTCTTCTTATTGTACCAGAATGTATTTTTTCCTAAGCGGCACGTGTCTGATGGTGAGGTGGTACACCCATCGCAATTGGCAAGTAATCACAGAAGAAACGGTTTTTTATTGCTGACAGGTTAACGCATGCCTATGAACGCATCTGGTGGTAAGTGTTGATACAGTCTAAGATGGCAACGTAATATGTTAAGAAGCAATATACCTCCTATGGGTTCTAGACAGCATCGCACCGGATTACAAATCTCTTTGCTTGGCGGTACGTCTCAACTGGGAGAGTGGTAATAAACCAAGGCCAAAGCTTCCAGGCTCAAATAAATTAGAACTTATTTATTCAACCAGGATTAAAAAACTCTTTTCAATAATCCGTAGCAAATCTACCACCCGGTTCTGAATTTTTATGCTGTACGTATTGTTTATCGCTACAATAAGTCCCCCACGCGTTAATTAGATATAAAACTACCCACAAATTACTGACTAGTGACAATCGAACCTTCGTTCACATCACCTGCTGTAATAACCGAGCAGCGATATCCGGTCGTTAATTGTTCTAAGGCTGTACTGTAAATTACTGACGGTAAAAGAGTTCTAGGGTTAAAAGCATTTTATTAAATATTGTTATCGGCTAATTCAATTGGTCTTACTTGCTTTTCTGACAATTAACTGCCCTTTAGAGGTAAAGCTAGTGAAATTGTGTTCTCTAATGCTCAATTTCACCAACCTAACCTTGACGCCAGCTAAGGGATTGTTTCTGTAAAATTAAAATTCAAAAACGCTTTGTCCAAGTAAGACCTTTATAAAACTTTTGAATTGAAATATGTAATGTAATAGCTGAGTATTTATTGCATTATATACATGTAATACCAGTTTTAACACAAACATAAAGGATGTGTCAGTCTCCAACATGAGGACTTATTTTTATTGATTACTTTACTTTCTAATATATTTGAATGTAATGTTCAATGGCACGTCTTTGCTATAAGGGTCACTACCAATGGCCGAATCCTCAAACCAGGTCAAACCTAGTCAAATTTGGAATTAGAATATAAAAATTCACGCTGCTGGGAATTGAACCCGGGATTTTATTAATTGCTGACGGGGTAAGACTTGCTGTGATGACCACCTGATCATGATCTACACAACATCACACCGGAACACAACTTGTATACTTGGCAAGCGTTTGCCGTTTAATATAACTAGGCACGACCGAAACCACTATTCAAATCAGACCTGACAGAAATATAATGTCCCAAATTAGCCCAGCCAAGAATTGAATTCAGGATGTCTGTCACTCAAGTCTATGTAATGTACAGAACCAGTTGAGTGTGAATCAATTTCTGTCTTGTTAAATTAACGTAAGCGTATAAAAGAACATGTGATGATATGACACATATACACAAGAAGACGATGAACAATACATGGCGTCACCTAGGTTTGCTGGTTCTGATGATGAGCCACTGGCACAGAACAGCAGGTTCACAGGAAATGATGAAGAAGTTGACTACTGGCTTTGTTAAGGCTTTAGATGAGTGTAAAACTGAAGTAAGTCTTATTTCTTTACTAGCTAATACCCGTGAATTGAACTAAACCGTTATTTAATGCTTTAATATATACATTTTTCAATATACACCACACAGCTAGGTTTAGGCGATCACATAATGAAAGATTTCTACAACTACTGGCGAGAGGACTACGAGCTGCTGAACAAGGACACCGGCTGCGCCATCATGTGCATGGCTGCCAAGTTTGACCTCATCACCGAAGACATGACCCTGCATCATAAAAATGCACACGAATTCGCTAAAACTCATGGCGCTGGTAAGTTTCATAACCTTTGTCTGTGGCTTTAAATCCATGATTGAAGGTTCGATTTAATTCACAATAATTTATGTCTAATTATCACTTGTCGTGTTTAGTAAAGGCTAACTGTAGTGTGTCACTGACTGGAATCAAACATTGGGCCAGCTCAACCGGAGAAATGTCTCCGAACTGACTCATCGGTCTAGTGGTTAGCATGTTCGACTACAAGCTACGAAATGAGGTCCTGGGTTCGAGTCCCGGGCCAATTCGAAATAGATATTGAGTTTTCTATTAAGATTTTCTCAATATTAGCCCGAAGTTGGGAATTTTAACGTTAAGCCGTCTGTCCTGGACCTGATCTCTCACCGGTCGTGTCGGATTTCCGTCACATCAGAGTATGAGACAGTAGGAATGGAGAGTGCACTCGTGTACAATGCCTGCCAATCTGCAGTAGAAGAGCAGTGGGTCTATGCTTTAAAAACCCTCTCTCATACGAGTGAGGAGGCCTGTGACAGTGGCCAGGAGCAGTGGGTCGATAATGGGCGGCTACATAACCGAATAAGATCCAAAACACAGAGTAACACAATGTGAAATGAATTTGTAAGTTCTAGTTGCTTTCTTTGCGTTTAGGACGTAACCGAATATCCAGAAAATTGGATTAATAGATCCCTTCTTCGCTGGATTTTGGTGTCTCTAAGCTTGGCTGATGTGATCCGACAATATCAAGGTGATACAACCATATTCTTTCTTGTATAGATGATGAAAAAGCCAAGCAGCTGGTGGACATGCTCCATGGATGTGAAAAGATCCACGCTGGTGTCTCTGACAACTGCATGAAAACCCTGGAGATAGCCAAGTGCTTCAGGACCAAGATACACGAGCTCAAGTGGGCTCCGTCCATGGAGGAGATACTCGAAGAGATTATGACGGAAGTTTAAAATACCGGCGTATACGGTAACTTACGGTTTTCATTGTTATTATATTATCGTTATTACACACATAAAAAGAGAAAGAAAAGATAATGCTTGTAGTGGCAGCCAGAAAAACAAGCTATTGCTTTCAGACAACTTCTCTATTAAAGGGGTCGCGAAGGTAGTTCCTGATGCCGGTAGAATATAGGGAAATCGTTCTTAGTGAGCGTTTACGATGCTACAGGAATAACTATGCCAGATTTCAAGTCAATCGGACTTATAGTCTCGAAGATTTCGTGACGATTGGCTCATCAGTAAATCGCTTATGTATATGAGTATTTGTTAATCATTAATTGATTTAAAAACTAAACTACGGAGAGCTCTGTCCTTATTTGGATAAGGTTCCAAAACGAGCTCAAACAGTCCTTTTTACAACCATACCACAATGTTGCAAACTGGTCAGTCGCCCGCGAGCTTTACACAAGCCTTCGTAAGTCTTCGCATTGCAATAAGCTTTTTTGAGCTTACCTTTATCGAAAATTGAATCTATTGACAGAATTCTTGCATACGTTAACAAATTTGTATGCACAAGCTAGGAAAATCTTGGTTTCGATAATTCAGAAAAAACAATTTGTTGATAGAACTACGGATAAACTGTTTCATTTTGTGTTAATCACTCCCTGTTTTGCCATAAGATAACTAGAATTGTATTAAAGTATATTTCTTTCCAGTTACCACTGAAATTTCAACCACCATTGGCCTGTACAAGGATTTATGACTAAAATACGCGCTTCTCCCAGTATTCGTCAGCTAGTTTTAAATATAATAATGTTTTTACACGTTTTATTTTCAACGGTGTGGAAGTATTAATAAAATTGAATTAATACGCTTTTCATTTACTTCAATTGAAACAAATAAATAAGATTTGAGCGTCTGTTTATACCTGTAATACTTCGTGTTTGTATTTCAACTTATACTTTCAAGAAGTTAATCTTATAAAGAGACACAAAGGTAATTGTTTCTAGAATCTGTGGAAAAAAGCCTCAGTTGGAAGCAAACTTCTTTATGAATCACTTAAAAGTATCAAGTTTTAAATAAAGACAATATTGAATGAAGCTATAAATTGTCATGTAGATATCGAGTGAGAAAGGATTTCTGAAACTTCACAATATAATGAGGAATTTTCATCTATAAATGGGCAGGCAAAGGATGGAACTTTTTATAGCAACCTAAGTTAGAGTTAACAGCTAGTATTTTAATAAGTACGTAAAATTAAGTTGAAATTCAAATTAAATCATTTGCTATATGCAGGTTACAGTGGTGTTTACATATTATTTAATGATGTGCATAATAAATAACAATTTTGTACAAAAAGTTTTGCAATTTACTTTTCAACACAACAATTCTATAAAGTAAAGCGGTAAATTTTAATATATTTTTACTGCCATCACAACAATATTTGTATCCATAGGTGGTGCTTTTATTCTGGTAGAATTTCGCTTACCTCGACCACTTTCAAATAGAGTTGGATTTTGCGATACAAATATAATTTCAAAAAAATTGTTTATTTCATTGCACAAACTATATACAAAGACAGGGTGTGTGTGTGTGTGTGTGTGGGTGGGTATGTGTATGTGGGTGGATGGGTGTGTGTGTGTGTGTGTGTACGATTCCACGAGAGAATGAGCTGATGTTGTGCATGGATTTAATAATGTTAACTTGTTATTTACATTGGATAAGTGGCAGCAAAGGAGATTCCGTGTCTTGGTAGCTCAGCGATTGTAGCCAAGCAATTAGGGTTTTTTTACAATTATTTCATAAATGTATATTCATTTATTTGAGTTACTTAAAAAAAAGGTTAACTGTCTTCGAAAATGTGGACAGAACTTTACGTAAAATTGTATCAAGAGGAAAACCATAAATGGGAAAGTATTTGCACTCGAACGCGGCACCCATGTGGCAATTTAATATAAAACGATAAGTTGGGATGTCGGATTGTGTAAACCGAGCACGTAACGATACAGGGTAAACAATAAGAAGAAGCACGTAAGACCCAGCTGCGGGAGCACGTCGCTCCCGAGACGTAACGATCTATTGTGGGGATGATGAGATATTGCAACGTCTGCCGGCGATCCCCTACGTTTGTACTAAACATATGGTTAACAAACAAATATGCAACCTTATTCGCCATAAATTTATTGAAACCAAAATCAAAATAAGAAATAAACAAGCCGTAATGGTCCAGTTGTGAAATGGCAAACTTCTTCAAAGAGTCGCTGGTGCAAACTGGACAGACACCACTGAGTTTCTCTTTAGAAAAAATCATTGTGTGATTTAATGAAACCACGTTGCAAGTGAAACAGCTGAAGCGAGCCATGTTCGCCGTCATGTCCCGTGGCATGCGACATGTGATATATGGATGAAATATTGGGAGGCAATGGGATAAAGTGTTACTTTAAAGGCACCAAAATCTAAATGAGATCAAGAAACGCGTTGGTAAGAGTTCAAGGAGTCGTCGATGTGAATCATCAAGTTGCCTTGATTTCTCTTTGTAAAAACTTATGTTGTTTATAATTCTCAATGTATAAACTGCAAGGTGGGTCTTTCTCTCCCGAGTGAGATGGCCTGGGCCCAGCAGTGGGAGGTAAATAAACAACTACTTATTTTAAAATCCAATTATTATTTGTTAGACTATAGACAGTTGGGTGACAACACTGATAGCTCTGAAATGTTTGGGAATACTAAAAAACGTTGTATAATATTACGAAACGTTACGCAATACAAAGTAACTTTAACGTGCAAAACAACGTCTATTCAGCTGCTTCACGGTTTAGTTGTTTTAAAAACAAATAGTGCTAAATTGTATAAGTTCAAATAATGAAGTAATTACTAGTATAGTGTGTTAGCGATCATGATTGTTTTATTTGTGGTTTGCTGTTAAATTACTACATTTGTTTATTATGCTTAGGTCTTTGCAATTATGTCAGTGAAACGGTTACATGCACTACATCCGGTTTAACGCTATTTGTTTAGTCGTCGTTGTCACGACGGCTGTGATTGGTGCATTTATTATTTTTGAGTGGGGAGTTTGGTATAAGAAAGGTATCCCAGAAGTATGTAATATAATAATGAAGAATCTGAGACCTCCAAATTAGTGAGCGATTCTAAAAAGTGTAAAGAAACTCTAAAAATTAATGTGAGTTTGGTGTTTTTATAACATATTTATTCAAGTAATTTGAAAAAGATTTTTGAGTGATCATTAATTACCCTTGATTTACCCTTTAAATTCATTTTTCATTAATTTGTATTGCGTAACATTAACACAATTGCAATGATTTTGTGGCATAAAAAGATTAAGAAATGGTTTACCGAGTTGAGGACTCGCATTTTTATTTCCTTCTACATGTTTTGAAGAAATATGTCAACAACATTCGTATATACAATGCATATTACAGTTTTAAAGATTATTTAAAAGATAACAATTTTTTTACTTCATTCCTGCTGCACATGGAAGCTAATCATGAAAACTAGTAATAAAAGAGTAACTACCGAGAACATCTTGGTAGAATCGACTTTCCGTTCCGGTAGTGGATTCGCTGCCGACGTCCAAATTAATAATAATAAATTTATTTATTTGGGCATAAAAAAGAAAGGCAAATAATTAGAATACCCTGGACCCCTAAACTAGGTAACCCCGTGACTTAGGGGTCAGTGTCATCCCAATTTTATAGTATATTAAACGCCTAACCTACTTAATTAATCCATAATATAAGATATAAATACAATATGATTGTGTGTGTATGTGCGTAATTAAATCAACATATTTTCTGTTGCATTATAAAGCATAATTTACATAATGTATCCTGTCAGGAGCGTTACACGAACAAGGCTTTACGAGATCTAAGACTGAAGTTAACCTTAAATTAGTACACTTGCGGTACTACAGGATGACTACATACAAACACAAGGCTCTTAATTGAGATTCTATGTTGGAGAGTGTCGTAAATTCCTGGACATCGAAGGCTGGACATTGTCACCTTAGATTTATGGCCACCGCTTCATCAGTAAGTTACGAGCTTTAGCAATACATCGGAGATTTTCTCCTCACAGATTTGGAGAAAGATGTTTGGGTAAGGAAGTATAATTTTAGCGTTAACGGTTTTTTGACTTGAAAGCGCTTCATTGCAACCTCTTCATCTCTTATGGTTTCACTTTTTTTTACTTACCGGCCTATTTTTGACTAGCATAGGATGCTGTTCAGACTCAGATCTAAGACCTCTACTAGCAAAAAGCATCGAGGCCAAATGACACAGGCATGTAATTTGGTCGGGTGACCCTACAAATTCCTTACGTTATCATGCACATAGTTCACCATAGAAATATAGTGAAATCAAGATTGAATCATCTATATTAAAACATTCTTTAATCCACCTTAATTATATATGTCGGAGGGCAGATATCTGTGGAACGCTGGCGCCATCTATCGGCGTCGACAGAGTCAATGGTGGCAGTCCGGCGGGAGTCACTCGACAGTTGTCGAGTAGCGCTCGATCGGAACAGTCAACTGTTGAAACTGTCGCGTTCCTAGCTATTAGTGTTAATGAGTTTGTGTAAATTGATATCGGGAACATTAAGTGATTGAACATTATAAACCGAGTTAATTAATAAAGTGTTTGATTGCACCAACAATACCCATGAACGCCCACAGAATAAGAAATTAAATAATGAAACCAATTCATAACGATGTCGGCGGAGAACCCTACGCCCCTGTGCTTTATGCTTCTCCGTTCTCTCTTATTCTCCGACATATATAATCGAAAACAATAGCAATATACGTGTAAATTAACAACGATAGTTTCAGTTTAATGTATTCATTTATTCAGTAATAAATTGACGTTTGAGCTGGACCACGTTTAACTGGAATCAAGCCCGCAATTTAATCTACAACAAATGTGCGTGTATACTGCATTAGACAAATTCTGCTTTAGTATTTCTAATAATTTACTCTTAGATTTCTGTTAACACTTCAGTGATGACAACATCCATTTTGGGTGCCCAGTTGATGTCATGCATAGCGACTCGGAAGCACTTCGCAACCTCCAGAGCCCGAAGACAAGGGTCGTCTTCACCAGTGTATTTTTGTTCACATTCATGTACTATAGTCACTAGCTTTGATGCCATTTCGTTACCTACAAATGTAAAGCTTTATTATACCACGCTTTATTAGCTTCGACCTTATTTACATGTCAATTTAAATTAATCTTTTAACTTAGTTTTCACTAACATCCAGATGTGCCATTTACTTCAAATTTATGAACTACAAAATACATATATAGCATGTCGGAGTGCAATAGTCAGTAGAACGCTGGCGCCATCTGTCAAACGGCGTGGGGCAGAGTCAATAGTGCCAATCCGGCGCGCGTCTCTCGAGTTCTCGGGTGATGAAAGCGGTCCACTATTGAAACATTAAGTGATTGGATATTATTATCTGAGTTAATTAATAGTGTTTGACTACACCAACATTAACCACCAAAGCCCACAGTATGGAGATGGAATTATGGATGCCACTAATGACGATGTCGGCGAAGAAACCCTACGCCCCTATGCTTTATGCTCCCTTCTCTGTTATTCTCCGACAAGCATCATGTATCATTCTCTTCGGGGTAGGCAAAGACCACGTGCTTCCAGTTGCCACGATCCTTGCATATCTCCTTTGCTTCTTTCATTCTCGGTTTAGAATACTCTTGACCTGGCCCTTATTTCAAATGTCCTGAATTTGATCGAAGAACGTTCGCCTTGCTCTTCCCCCTCCAACTCCAAACCATCTAAACATACCTTTCTCAATTTTAGTCACTACATCTTCTTTTATGTCACAACGTTCTACAAAATCATTGCTTCAAATTACCTTTCGTCTATGGCTTCGATTAAATTCAGAGAGATACCTACTATTACATTAATCGAATCTAGTTTAGCTAAATATCAATATATGACTTTCTCACCAGCGCCATGGCTGGCAGCAAACTCCTGTGCATTTCCATGATGCAGTTTCCCACTGGAGTCGAGAAGGTTAAGCTTTTTACTCATACAGACGATGGCACAGCCGGTATCTCGATGGATCAACGGCTGATCTTGCTTCCAAAAGTAGTACATATCGGCGAGTACATTATCACCTAAATTGAGCTAAGAAAGACTTATTACTTTTGAATCACAATTTACTATTAATTATTCAAGCTATTGCTGTGCGATAAAAGATAAAAAGGAAATTAGTTTTTTGCCATTAATTAAACAATTTCAGTAAATTTAATTTAAGATCCTCATTATTAACAAATCAAATGAAAGTTACCTCGTGTTTACAATCGTCCAGGACCTTTAAGAAACTAGCCGTAATACCCCTCATCGTTTCATTACAACCTATTTCCTTTACACTAAATACAATTAAAAATAGAGATAGAACATAAAGAAGTTTAACCATTTCCGTACCTTCTGTAACAGATATGTGTCCGTCTTTGTCGAATGCAACGTCTTTTATAGGTCTAACACTTTTAGTGTCCACAATTAGTGTTTCAATTAAAACTTGTCACTTTAAAATACAGTGTAAGAGAAGCTACTGGTCTATAATTAATTTCATTGTATAGTTATCTGATGCTTCATTCAGTTAACACTATTTTGTCTCGTCATCCTAATAATCGGTTAAGATAAGCTTCGATAACATCGCAGTAACAAGACAGCCGGGACTGTGCACAGTAAGTACTGTCACAGATTTTTCAATTCCTACTATTAGTTCACTCTCACCGTATATAAAAATAAAATAAAATAGAAAATCTTCAAGAAAAGTAAACTTGTTAGTGGAAAAATGCTATAAAAGATAAAGCGCAATTCTCATTTAACTTATACAGTTGATGTTAATAATGTTTCTTAATATATTAATCAATTTTATTGTATAGAATATTAAATGCTCACGTAAAAGGTTTAAAAGTTTTCTCCTGTGAAATGAGTTTAAGAAGTTCATGCTAGGAGGCGTAAGAGTTAACTTTAATATTAAAAATGTGAAATATAACTTAATATTAAATCTACTTCTTAAATATTGTAGATTTGGAGATTTTTGTAATTATTTTAAATTGTAAATTTTTCGTCTGTAGCATCCAAAACAATCTAAAACCAGTCGTCTTCTGCTCAACGGCAATCTTCTGAAACACTTAAATGATTCTATACTCTTTATATGCTTTTTACATTTAACACTAAATTGTCCCTCTTGTTTGTTACATTGATACTTTTGCGTGTAAAATTACTGCCAAAAAGACAAGTCTAAAAAAATAAACAAACAAAAATTCTAAATTGTATATTTTTATTGGATGCTACTTAATAATGTGGTGACTTTAATAATGAATCAATGTTCGGTATCCAGCCATGACTTTTTATATCATTTCGAAAGCATTTGGACAACTCCAAAGCTGCTAAACATCTATTTCTGATTGTGGATGTTCTCCGATGACATTTTTTAAACACTTCCAATAAATGCACAACCATATCATCATCTGGAATTAAAGAAATGTGTGCCAACATTATAATGGATTTTATGATTAAATAATAATGTAACTCTTTCATTTCTTGTAATACTTCCAAGTATTGAGTTAATCATAAATTAACTATTGTTCTTTAGAATTTATCTGCTGTAGAATCCTTTCTTCTTAACACGATAGCTATAATACCTGATTGTTCCGTAAATGTGATTGTTTACATGCTTGGTTATATAGAAGTTTGTTTCTCAATCATGTAAAACCTTACACATATATTTGGCAGAAACGTATACGTTATAACCTGTATAAATACTTTGTATCCTGTTAAGTAATTTTGGTTTAACGAGTTTTATAGCCAGTCATAAAGATGTAGTTATAGCAGCAGTTGTTGTTTGATCAACATATGTAGCATCAGTAGCTTCTTCTCCTTTGCAGACAGAAGGTAGTATAGATTTTAATTGAAAATATCAAGTGAAATTACCGGCACCAGTAGACCTAGCATATGCTTCAGCATTAGGTTCCATTATGTGATTCTGAGAGTCAGTGAGTTCAAGCCTGTGCAGGGCACACACAACCAGGCATCCTGTTTGTTCGTGAACAAGGGCTTGTTCTGTCTTCCAATAGTTGAGGATGTCTGTTGCCATCTCATAAGTATAATTTGCCTATGAAGGAACAACTTTATATTGCAGAGATTGCATTGATTCGTTATGTTATTAAGGTTACTAAGTCCTCGGAAATATTGTACTAAATATATACAAACTTAGGTAGAAATTTAATAACGATAAAAAAATATTATAGTGAGTTAATATCAACAGATAGACACACGGTTTCACGGATTTATTTTGCAATTTTTCATAGACAGAATTTCATAGTACATTATTATTGCGTAACATAAACCATTTCTATAGCACAGGCAATAAGAGCTCTTAAAATTTTCATCATATTCTCCGTTTTTACTTCTTTTAACTGTAAGGTAATGTTATATAGCCTACAACCTCCTTCGATAAATGCTCTATCCATTATTTAAAGAGTTTTCTGTTCGAAGCCGTAGTTTCTGAGATTAGCGCGTTCAACCAAACCAATAAGCATCAGCTTTACAATCTGTATACATATGTAAAAGTCCCCTGTAACAGTGTTTAATCCCGATGAATACCGCAACTAATTAACCGAAGTTTCATTTGATGAGCTTTTTTTAAACGGAAAGAGTTCTGATGCTAACTAACTTCCATGAGCATCAAATAGCATCGCATTTTAAGTTCCACGTTTTAGTATGAAGACGAAGTTGGGAGACAACTAGTAATCCTTACTAATATTATAAATGCGCAAGTAACTTTGTCTGTTTGTTGCACTTACACAACGTTACTACTGAACCGATTTAGTACACAAATAGTCTAGAGCATGAGGAAGAACATACTACTCTTTAACGTAAACAATGTACACTAATAACGGGATAACGGAATCAAGAATTACACGGGTAACACCGCGGAGAATAGCTAGTATTAATATAACTATATACTTGCTCTCCGCATTCGAACATTGTCGATCCAAAGGTGTAACTGAAAGCTTTCATCGCGTCTTCATTTGCTTCCACAACAGTCCAAACCATCATCATTACGGCAATCATTTTCAAATGTGAGAATCATTATAAATACGCGTGATTCGCAGTTCTTTAACGCGAACTGTGAAATCGGTTTTATAACCATATAGTGTTTAAGTCGGTGTTAAATGCTTAGCGTAAATCAGAGATTATTAATTTTATAGCCTCGTGAGAGAAATAAAAGCAATCCAATTAACTTAACACTTGAATTTCTTCTGTTAGACTATGGACTATGATAGTGCCAACACTTAAAAATACCAGGGATATTGTGCAATATTACGAAATGTTATGCAATGCGAGGTAACATTAACGAACGGACAATCTTATTAACATAGTCTTTTGAGCTGTGTCTCGTAAAGTAGTTGATTTGAGAGAAGTAATGCAAATAGCATAAATTCTAATTGTGAGTTGGTGTGTTTTCTAATATTTCGAAGTTATTTATTGGGGAAAACCCTACTAGATCCCAACAATTTTCAACCTGTTGACTTGAAATTCAGCGAACATAAAACATAAGATTTCGGGCAGGGATCGGGGTTGTCGCTTCAATTAATGGACGTCCACTACTGGACATAGGTCTCACGTAATGACGTCCACAAGGCCCGATCTTGCGCCACCTGGCTCCAGCGGCTACCGGCGACCCTCTTTATGTCGTCGGTCCACCTTGTGGGGGTCTACCTACACTGCGCCGCCCGATGCGGGGTCGCCACTCCAGCACCTTCGGGCCCCAACGTCCATCGGTCCGTCGGACTATGTGCCCCGCCCATTGCCACTTCAGGTTCGCGATTCGTAAGGCTATGTCGGTGACATTAGTTCTGCTACGGATCTCCTCATTTCTGATTTCTCTCAGAAATGAAGAAATCGGGGTATACAAACGAAAAACGTTCATTTTCTCTAAAACTTAACCAATTTACTTGTTATGTGATATATATGTCGCAGTGCAAGAATCTGTGGAACGCTGGCGCCATCTGTGTATCGGCGTGGGGGCAGAGTCAATAACTCTCGGCAGTCCTCGAGTGGCGGTCGGCCGGAGTGGTCGACTATTGAAACTGTCGCGTTCCTAGCTATTAGTGTTAATGAGTTTGAGTAAATTGATATTGGGAACATTAAGTGATTGAACATTATAATCCGAGTTAATTAACAAAGTGTTTGATTGCACCAACATTACCCACGAACGCCCACAGTATAAGAAATTAAATAATGGATCCCATTAATGACGATGTCGGCGGAGAACCCTACGCCACTATGCTTTATGCTTCTCCGTTCTCTCTTATTCTCCGACATATATTTCTTTCGCTAGTTTCTCATTTTCACACTGAATCGAGAACTCCGCGCGTAAAACCACGAGGACTAGACAGGATAAGGGCGAAGCTAGATTTTCCATTTCTCTTTATGAAATCTTTTATTTGAAACGCAGACGGACACGATAACTGTGTGTATATATATATACATAGAACGCATGCAACAAGTAAGCTGCAGTATCGTTTTCCAATCAGCTCATACATCGGAATCGATTATTCAGTTCGTGCGAGTCGTGAAACCGATTTGTTTTCTTAATTACCCGCATCTGTTTGTACCAATTAATTGTGCTTGATAACGTGCAGTCTGTATGTACGTAAAAGTGTACGAGATTTATAAATTGACGCAAAGATGGACAAGCAGTGAAAATAATTAGATGCGTATCGCTACGAATCCAAATTTATCAACACTCATTCTTAAAAGTTTATAATTTCCATTGACACACAATTTAATACTCATTTTATGTTTTGTAAATGTACATAGGAAAAATCTACGTAGTTTAAGGTCTGGAAGAGCTGGTCCTATTGACGCTGCAGCTACAATTAGGCGACACCCGTGTAAACTTGTTAACAGTAGTGTCGCCCACGGCATGACAAACACTTTAATTATATTTATTCATATAGATAAATGTGCCGTTGCAGGTCGGTAGTGTTACAAAACTCTAGCGCGTCATCCGCGAGCAGTCAATCAACTTGTTGAGCACTTAACATCGAAACGGGCACAGCGCGTACCGATTGAATTATCAAATAGCAAAATGATGGCTTGATTATACATCTCACAGAGCTAAGTGCACTTCAGGCCTAATCTCTTTCTTGCGCCCCGATGAATGGATTAATAAACATTATAAAAAGTGCGATTAACATTGCAGAATAACATCTAAATTGATCCGTAACCGTAGCTTGGAGAACACATTAAGCCGTCGATCTTAACTAATCTTTCCCCGGCTAGAATTATCAGAATGCAGAAGTAGCGACACTTCTTTTTGTAAATACCTAGTGCGATCATCAAATCTTTCCTATAAATGACGTCTCCATATAAGAAAACGGGAGAGAATAAAGGGTTATATCTATAAACACCTTGCATCACCCTAAAGTTTCTTATACTACTATCTTTATAACTTTGGGAATGAAGGCAAGTAAGTATCAAGTCATAAAATATCCTTACCAGATGATCTCTATAACTTATATGAAAATAAATCTCTAATATGAAGTGTCTACAATTATGTGGATGCAAGAAGAATAGCGCTAGTATCTAAGAACATTTCATACCATAATAAATCTTATACAGATGATGACTAGAACTAAGGAAATACAGGAAATGTCTATTATTATAGAATTTCTTGTGCTAATATTGTGTAGACTTAATAAAAGCTCAAAGTAGCATCTGAGGAGGCCAGGGCCCGTAGACAAGTCGCTTTCGAAGATTGCTAACGCTTAATAAATGTATGGGAATGACGTTTCATATCGAAACTTATCGAAAAATGAAACGTCATTCCCATACACTTTTTAAGAAAGTGACTCGTCTACGGGCCCATGTCTGTGCATTTCATTCTTAAAAAATGCCATTTTCGAAGTGGCATAGTCATTTCACTGACAATTAATTTAATACTCCCTTTATTTTTGAAGTGAAACTTCTTTAGGCGCATGACGGTAAAATGTCAACGGATGAAACGCTTAATTATTGTCACGAAAATGTGCAGCCTTTTTTATGCTCGTTTGATGGTTTGGTAGTTTTTCTATTTACAAATAACATGTGGCATTTTATTTTATATTTACATTTAATATTTATATTAAATTTATAATAAAAATATTTCATAAACACTCTTTTCTAAAATGTACTCTTTTCTAAAACTTGGTCACTATGGTATGAGGGATGGAGCACTTAATTTGTTAAGTTCTTATCTTCAAAATAAAATTCAAAAGGTCTTTGTAAACGGTGTTGAGTCATTAGGATCACCTGTAAAAATGGGTGTCCCGCAAGGTTCAATCCTTTGCCCTTTTTTCTTCTTAAAATATGTAAATGATTTGGCGTACCATGTGAAAGACAAATGTGATATAGTCCTATTTGCTGACGACACTTCGTTGCTGTTTAAAGTAGACAGAAATGTAGATAATTATGACGATGTAAATAGTACCCTGTCACAGGTCTCACGTTGGTTTTCTGTTAATAACTTGATGTTGAACTCGGCAAAGACTAAGTGCGTTGAATTCGCGTTGCCAAATGCAAAAGAAGTCTGTAAAAATATCAAAATAAATAATAGTCCGCTAAATATAGTTAAATCTACAGTCTTCTTAGGAATAACGTTAGACTCAGGGCTTCAGTGGGGTGCCCATATTAAGACTCTGGCAAGCAAACTTAGTTCAGCTGCATTTGCTGTTAGGAAGGTGAGGCAATACACTGATGTTGAAACTGCTAAAATGGTGTATTTAGCTTATTTTCATAGCATTATGTGTTACGGCATACTGTTATGGGGTAGGGCGGCGGACATTGAAACTATCTTCATTTTGCAAAAAAGAGTTTCTCGCGTTTCATTAAGAGAAAAATTCAAAGAAATATCTATTCTCACAGTACCGTCGCAATATATATTAAATAACATTTTATACATCCGTGATAATATTCATTTATACAGCAAAAGGAGCGAAACACATTATTTTAATACAAGAAATAAACACAAACTTGTAATGCCATATTTTAGAGTAAAAAAGGTTCAGAAGTCATTTGTCGGGTTGAGCATACGCATATTTAATAAGATACCTGAATCACTTCTGGGTTTGTCTCCACATAGTTTTAAGAAGTATGTTAAAAATGTCCTAATAAAAAAGGCATATTATAATGTGGAAGATTATTTAAGCGACAAAGATGTTTGGACATGATTCCAGTTGCATATGA
>JACTOM010000351.1:24937-184041 GCA_015832385.1 Elymnias hypermnestra | reverse complement strand
GTCTTCTTTTATACCACAACGTTCTCTTATCACACTATTTCTCACTCTGTCACTCAGTTTTAATCCACTCATGCTTCTCAACGCTCTCATCTCTACCGCATTTATTTTACTTTTGTGATTCTTCTGCCATACCCAACTTTCACTACCATACATAAGTGTTGGCACCAACACTCCAGCATGCACTGCCAGTCTGGCCCTTTGAGACATCATCTGGTTATTCATAAAGGCGTACAGAGCACCATTTACCATATTCCCTGCATTCACTCTCCTTTCAATATCACTTTCACATGTTCCATCTTTTGTAAATTTAGATCCCAAGTATACAAATTCTTTCACCTCTTCCACTTGTTCACCATCTATCAAAATATTGCCATCCATCATAGATTCATCTCGTTCAATTAATTATTTGTATTAATATTCGACACTTTTAATATTTTAATGACAATAAAATTCATTAAAGCTTTTTCCTCCCTCAAAGTCTTCATATAAATATAAACAAGACTTAAAAATTAGTTTGCCAAAGAAGTTTCACTTCTGACACGTGTGCCTACTTTGTACGCACGCAGTTTTAATTTTTTTTATTGAAGTTAATTCATGATCGAATACGCGTAACAAATAATAAATTTTTGAGACTTTTTTGACTTGAAATTACCGAAACAATTCATAGAATTACTTTCCCGAACTGTATAGCTATTTTAATCAGTTATTATTGGACTCTGTGTCACTCAAAACCAATATTTTTATCGAACTCGCCGAGATATGTGTCCGAAGGCCATATTTTTAGGAACAGTTTGTGGGTTCGATTTGTTCTTGGAAAAATTTAACAACATCTGCTTAGAATAGCAAACCTTGACCATCTATTAAGTTTTTTTCATACAATGGAGTAGTAATTGCTTTATTTTTCATTAATTTGAACAGTTTAACGTGGTTTTATCTTGGATCACTTAATAGTATATATTTGGTTGGCGCGGCGGTCGGCCGTAATAATTAATTGCAGCTTAATTATATCTTCATATCAATTAGTGGCGTCGTGTCCCGCCAGAAACACCTCGTATGCCTTATCTACTTCGATGAGAACTTCATATTCACCGGTTCATATGGTAATTAGATGTTTTAAAGAATTTATTGGAGTATCAATTTCGTGCTGGACAAATTGTTGAACTTATACATATTATAAAGCAAAAGCCTGCGCTGCTTCTGCCACTCTGTTGTCGATAACCTTAAAAATACTAAACGGATTTTTTTGGCGCCTTTCAATAATAAATAAAATGATTCATGAGGAAGATTTGGATATATTATTTGTCTAGGTGTTTGAGTAATTAGTTGAAATATAACCTCGATTGTTGGAAGCGTAGGAAAAAATCGATCTACCTGGGATATTTCAAAGAAAACGTTCGTTAATTCCTTAGAGATATAACAAAACTGCATTTGCTGCACTGCTTGATAGTATATATGTAGATCATTATACCCATTTTATCTCCTAAAAATAATGTGGTAATTGAGAAGTTATGTAAATGATTTAAATGAATATCTCAGTATTTACTAGAAAATTTCCATGGACTCTCTAATCTCTACATAGTAAATCCTTTCACTTAGTGTAGACATTATATCACATTTCAAGTCAAAAATACCATTGGAGGTTTTCAAAGTCAGTCAATGAAACGCTGCAACAAAATGTTGCTAGAATCCGCAAGTACATTATTCAATTGAGGTATGTCCCAGGTTAATTCAAATCTATCATAAGATGAAGTCATTCATAAACTAAAACCTGACGACACTACTGTTTCACTAGTTTTCTGAGAGGCTTCGGCCATGCCTAGTTGGTTACTAGGTGCCAGCACAAGTACTAGTAGTGCTTTATCTAACTATGCTATAGGCGTTTAGTTAAACGTTGCTGTGCAATTAAAAAACGGTTCTATTAATGAATAATTTAGTGTATCATGACATATCAGATTTATTGAATAAAATAATATACAAAATCGGTATCCATTTATCTCGCTTATTATGAATTAAGTTGTCGAAACTACAAAGCTGTTTAATTGGTACATGAAGTGAACATTAGGTACAGTGACTAAAGAATTTACTTTGCAATATGGCGGACTATTGCAAAGGAACACTTTGTACTATTTTAAATTTCATAATTCATTATTTTGTACTAGAAAAAGAATTACTGTGCAATAATTTATGTAAGGCAATTAGAATACCTCTGTGTTATTTAAAAGTTATAATTTTTACGAAAATAATAATTATATGCTATAAGTCCTATAATATAATTTATTCGCATACTATTGCAAAAGAAATTATCTTTATTGTCTTTTAAGATACTGTGACACTGCATTTACAAAAAAAAAAATATTTTGCAAAAGCGTTGTTGGGTCACACATTTTACAGAAAAAAAATTGACTTTGCAGTATTTCGCAGCGCAAATTATATTCGCGAACTATTGCAAAGAAAGCTATGTTTTCTTTTATTTATTTGTTGATGATAGTAAGCTTTAATATTTCTCTAGAACTGCTTCGATCATGGCGACTTCTGGTGCGATGCCCTCCTTCTTGGCACTTTCTTTGAAACAGGCTGCCACTTTGACCACTCGGCCGCAATCGTCTTCGATGTCGTCGTACTGTTTCTCGCAGTTGTGTATCAGCTCTACCATTTTAGATGAAAGCAACTCACCTGAAGGAGTAAATGGTGTTATAACAGTAATATACTTTTATAATCTATGAAAATCAATTAAATAATATTTTAAATCTCTCATAACAAATTAAGAATGTTAAAGTTTTAAAACGGTTTCTTTAGCTCCAATAAGTTATTGAAATAAAATTTTCCGTAAAGTTTCGTACCATTTTTCATAGCTAGTGAAATTAGTTTTAGTGTTTTATATAATTGTATAGGTGTTAAAAATAAAACTATTTATAATACTATCGGTACGAAAGATATGACAAAATCGAATTTCTAATGACCTGGACTAATTAATACGCACAAAAATATTTAAATAAATAATTTTTTAACGAAAATAAACGAATTATACGTTGTTTCATTCGCAATAAAAGAGAGTTTATCTATAATATGTACACAAACCTTGCGGAAAACTTTTGATATAGTCGTGCATGTTGACATGGTGCATCCTGGCATCCTCCTGCATCAGGTAGAACTTGTTGGACATACAGATCAGAGCACAGCCCAGCTCGCGGTGGACTACTTCGAAATCCTCGCTCCAGAAATGTTGGAACTGCTCCAGGATCTCAGGCGACAGACCCGACTGCCGTTAAATAACCAAGTACAATTTTTCAATTCCTATACATACTTTAACGTTTATGACATCGAGCACTAAGTAGTAAGTCTAATGAGGATACAATCTAAGAGGTAATTTACCTTTAAGGAACACAAATTTTTGGTGGCACGTCTTTGCTAATAGTGGAGTAATTAGCCACGGTCAAAGACTTCTGTCAGTCCTGACACAGACAGATTAGAAAAAGTAATTTTCTAAATTTGCTAAGCCAGAAGTCGAAGCCAGAATCATTCTTGATTCTTTACAATTAAGAGTTCTGGGACATGGCCCTCGAGGCAGTGCTTCATTATCCGGGTTTTTTTTTTTCGGACGTCGACGACGTATTTATCTCTGCCCCTGATTCTAACCAGCTCAAGCCAGTGGGACCATCCAGGTCAATCCGTGTGCTGGTCAAATCCGGGTTATGTCACTGCCATCGCGTTGTCAACGCCGTTATCTTCCACGACACCTGGTGGTAGTGACGGCGGGAGCTCACGAATCAGAGTACACAAAGTGCTTTCAGATCTAAGATACTGGCTGGCAATACTCTGGAGGTGTGTGTGTGCGAGGATTTATTCGCATAATGGAACATGTTCCTCGACAACTGCTGGACTAACACCTCCACGGTGGGTGTACCGGTATTACAATGAATAACGCCATTTCTGACGTACCTCGAAGCTCCAACTATCAGGCTTTTATTTTGGCTCTGCAGCGTCCTTCTGCTTCAACCAGGATCTCTGCTAGCGATATAACCACATCATTGTGTAAACAAGGCTAGTTAAACTTAATAATTGTGAAATATTGAACCGTAGTCATCTTAGCATGTATGTCCACTGATATGGTAGGAATGTATTCTTACCTGGTGTCAAATTATTAAGCATTTACTAATAAATTAGCTACTTCAAAGTAATTTACGTAGTTTTAAACAGTCTTACCTCCTCGCGGCACTCCTCCAATGATTTCCCAAAATGGGCAGTGACGTGACTCATCACTTCTGCAGTTCCACAAACCGGTCTCCAGGCCACGGACACCATCAAAACCATGATAAATGGAAGCCAATGCGCCATTCTGCCAGCACGACTTCTCCTCTAATGTAACCCACATGAAGATCCCTTTAATATATTGAAGTGAAATTTTTTCACAATCCCGTATAATGGATCGCTACTACGCCTTCAACCGGCGAGTTTATATTTGAACCTTATTCTTAGAGCCAGAGAATTAACGTTTAGTAAGATTTACTACTCCGTAAGTGATGACATCCGTTGCAGTAATTGTAAGTTGCGAATAAGTGATTTCTCTGTAGCAAGTCACGGTGCATGTATGTATAATTGAAGTCTTTAATCGTAATACCAGTTTAAAATAATAACCCACTATAATGCCATGATAACTCCAGGAACGTAGCCAGAATGAAATAGTCTTTTTGTGATTAACCGAGTGCGTGCGGTGTGGCAACATTTTATTGCGTTTAATGCACTGGCAACACCCGTAGAGATGCCATCTTGTGTTGACGTCACAGACAGTTGGCAAATATTTTTTATTGCTAACGAAATGAGTGCTATGGAAGTTATTCCTCTCCGAATTCCTCTCCGATAAATGTAGGATTTTACTAACCTTAGTATATGAATATGTAAATTCATTAAATGTATTAAGTTATAATATATCTGTAAAATGTTTGCGTTATGCGTATGTTTTCATTGTGTTGTTGCTAAAGCTTTATTCTTCTATTTTTAAGGGGCAGTGATAATTAACAATATTTGTAGATTTCGATTATGAATCTTATAAACACAAAACCTCCTTCGTGTGTTCTCCTATCTTCGTGATATTGGCGAAGGGGTGTGTAATCAACTGTCACAACTCAAGGCCACTTAAGGCCAGCTAGTACTTGATTGTGATCACTAGAATCGTGCTAACCTGGTAGGAGGTAAATTAACTTTTATGCGATAGCATTTTACTGGTATGCAAAATCTTGGCACGGACGAAGCCTTCCACCAATCCACACCTAAACAAATTAGTAAATATGATTTCCGCCAGCTACGCTGTCTAAATCTTTCATTTTTTTAATAGATAGATTTTCAAGAAAATCCGCGATGGCATATATCTATCACTAAGATAATGCACTATATCCATTTTACCTTTTTAAAATAATTTATTAACTTATGCTTTATTACATAAAAGTATATCTTAGGAGATACAGCAGAAATAATAATTAACGCACGTGAAAAGCACACCTCCGGGTCTCCTTTGATCCTGAGCGAAATCATGCAGCCTTCTGATAGATAGATAGATAAAATTTTTATTTGTTTCTTCACACATTTTTAACATATAAGGCATAAAAGAAAAAAAAAGTACATCTGTGAAACAAATAAGGTCCGCCACTCAGCTCAAAGTCGCAGGAAGCTGCGACGCTGGTTTTCAGAACGAACCCTAGTTACCTCACAGACACCCTTGCGACAATTAATTACAATGGTACAATAGCTTACTTTCTACTTCAATTTACCTTCTACACAATAACATAAAAGAGACTAAAGAACTACAAAATCAAAAAGCAAATTAACATATGTAAAACTAAATACTATTTAATATAATATATACTTATTACTACCTAAATTACTAATAACACTAATTACTTGATACAAATACAGCCGCAACAGCTTTGTCGGCCGTCCACATAAGTACTGGAAATAGGAAAGTTAGTCCCACTGCTAATTAATTTCTTTTTGCAGCGATAGTAAGTGAGACTTAACCTTCCCTTTAAACGATGTAAGTGATTGTAAAGCACGAATTGGGGGTGGTAAATCATTCCAGCACTTAGTGGCGGCAAATTTGAAGCTTCCTCGAAAGGCGGCTGTTCTGTGTACCAGTAACGAGTGCTCTACACGGAAAATTTTACTAGCTTCTGCATGATTTATCAATTTTATATTGTATTTAAACCGCATGTTGGATACGTCAAGCTCGGACGTTTGTACGACAGACATTTACCCGTGCAAAGGCGGGCCGAGTCGCTAGTTTTATATAGAAAAAGATAGATTTAGGTACACTTAGGAAGCAATTGAAAAATAAATCTCAGCTCCGACAGCAGGGAAGCAAACAACAAGCGAAGCGTGTGTTGCCATCCCTCATGCCGCGCACGTAGTGTTGCCAGGGGAGAAATAAATATTTTCTAGCAAAATGCCGATCTATTTATATGTAAATTTTTACATTTTTTCCTCGAGATAGAGTCGCGTGTGTTTGTCGTGTTGGGTTTTATTGTTTCGAAGATAATGGGGTGCACAGGTGTACACGCTGCTGGGGTAATGGTGCGAGTACACGTTTCTCTAACAAAGCTCCTAAGGTCTAGCTTTTGATGGGTAAATTTAAGCAATTTTATTTCTTTGCTTTCTTCGAAAAATACTATTAAGTCAATGCTTGGAAAGAAATAAAAGTATTATTTATTCAAACTCTTTTGAGTCGAGAATTTGTCTGATTCTGAACATTCTCACACTTTAGGGAAGATACCGAAGATCAACTCATTTGACGTTTTTACGGAATGCAAATCGTTTGCTTGTCGACACGTTTTAGCTGGTGGGGTGGTAACTAGCCACAGTCAAAGCCTCCTCTTTAGGCCTTACTAACTCTCTTTTCTATTTTTTGACTGTAGGACTCACTGAAAGGTCAGCCACTAAAACCCAGCAGAATTCCCGCCATCCTTGGGTGGAGAACCACAGATACATAACCCACTCTCAATGGCTCTCAATTATTCGTGGAGAAACAAAGCGAGTACTCAGACCAGTGTCAACGAGGCTGTCAAATATTGTTTTGTAATTGTTAAATCTGTAAGTTTATAATTGTTACCTGTGACATATTGCACACATAGATTTCAAAAAAGCTATCCCATTTTTTCGAAAGCTTGAACAGTGTTGCCTAATTCATCCATTTCTCTTCGGCCCCTAGGTTCGCTGTCACGGGCTCGCTCATTACGGTGACGAATTGTTGGCACGAGCAATCCAAGACGTGTATGATTGATGATACATTACTCCACGAAAAAGAATTACTTCTGCAGACATGCAATACATCTTAAATAAACTTTTTCAATTTCCGTTCCAATAAAAAATTATACTAATTCGATATAATTGAGGAAGCTTGGGATGTTTCTGTTTATTTTGTATAAATACAAGCCGACCCGCGTAACTTTGCCTGCGCCATAAAAAGTGAAAGCGAATGACAGAATATAAATTTAATTACAAAACTTTTTATTACTGGCAATGTAGTACTTGACTGTAATCACTCATTTAATGATGGAGTCTAAGATAGAAATGCTTTACTCTTACAGTTTCTACATAACTTCACTGGTAAATACTATTTCCTTTAATTCTTCCGCCGGGAATCAACACCTCATTCCCTTCGGGGTAAGCAGAGACCATGTCCTTCCACTTGCCAAGATCCTTGCATATCTTCTTCGCTTCATTCATTCTCATTAAACCTTTTTTTACAAGTTCGTCGGTTTAGAGTACTCTTGACCTAGGCCTCGTTTAAAATACGACTTTCCCATTCACTCTTGACTCATAAAGCCTTTTTGTTAGTCTCCTTTTTTTCATTCTCTCGACGTGCCAAAACCATCTAAGCATACCTTTCTCAATTTTAGTCACTACGTCTTCTTTTATACCACAACGTTCTCTTATCACACTATTTCTTACTCTGTCACTCAGTTTCAATTAATTCATACATCTCAACGCTCTCATCTCTACCGCATTTATTTGACTTTTGTGATTCTTCTGCCATATCCAACTTTCACTGCCATACATAAGTGTTGGCGCCAACACTCCTCCAAGAACAGCCAGTCTTGAGACAGTTGAGACACCATCTGGCTATTCATAAAGGCATGCAAAGCACCATTTACCATATTCCCTTGATTCACTCTCCTTTCAATATCGCTTTCACATGTTCCATCTTTTGTAAATTTAGATCCCAAGTATACAAATTCTTTCACCTCTTCCACTTGTTCACCATCTATCAAAATATTGCCATTCGTCATAGATTCATCTCGTTCAAAAAGCATAACTTTCGTTTTGTTTACATTCACTTTCATTCCTTTCCTTTTCAAAGCTTCATTCATAATATTTACCATTATTCATCTTCATTCATCAAACCTGAATCAAATCCGGGATCTCTATCAGGAAACTCTGTACTTGCACCATTACGGCAGCGAGGCCGTTGAGTATAAATATTACATAATCGACATATATGTTTGACATGCGATTGCATGAGAAATTTTTAATGATTTATTAAAATACGTATGTAAAATACGTACGTACTCAGTCCAGCATATGATCTTTGAACCGTAATTTAATAATTTCAATTTGCTGTACCACCATCGCTATACCGGGTGCTTCAAAAAAATGTATACACACTTTAAACTATTGTAGTATTCCCGCTCTACAAGGCTAATGTTATATTTCTTCGCCAGGTGCCAGCATAATCGTCCCTCTATGTTATATTATCAGTTGGAATTTGTAATATCAACATGGGGGACGTACGTTTGAGTTTTGAAGAACGTAAGCAGGTTATTAAGTGGTACTGGAAGTTTGAGAATGTAAATGAAGTTCAAAGACAGTGGAGAAGGGAGTATGATACAGAACCACCTTCAAGATTAACAATTACACGCATACGAGACAAATTCGAAGTTCATGGAACAGTGTGTGATGTGCATAAAGGTCATTCAGGTCGGCCTCGAACAGCTACAAGTGATGAGTCATCAACGGCAGTCTTGGAACTGTTTCAACGCTCTCCTAACAAATCTTCAAGGCAAGGGGCACGTGAAAGTGATGTAAGTGCTAGCAGCGTGCTACGCATTCTGAAGAGAGGCAAGTATCGTGTTTACATTCCAAGGCTGGTGCAACAGCTAAATGACGACGATCCAGATCGAAGGTTGCAATTTTGTGAATGGATTCAGGAGATGGTGATACGTGAACCGGGATTTATGGGTAGCATCATTTGGTCGGATGAAGCCCAATTCAAACTTAATGGAACTGTCAATAGGCACAATTGTGTTTACTGGGGTGAAGAAAATCCTCACATTACAATTGAAAAAGCTGTAAATTTGCCTGGTGTAAATGTGTGGTGCGGTTTGTCTTCAAGGGGACTCATTGGACCTTTTCGATTTGAAGGCACTGTAACTGGTATTAATTACCTAACAATGCTTGCTGATTCCATATTTCCTGCCATTCGTGCATTATACGGTAATGATTATACGATAATTTTTATTTTCAACAAGATGGTGCTCCGCCGCACTATCACTGGGACGTACGAGCTTACCTGGATCAAAATTCGTCGGGCCATTGGATAGGACGCAGAGGGCCAATCGAGTTTCCAGCACGCTCTCCAGACCTTGCACCACTGAATTTCTTCTTGTGGGGCACAGTAAAAGATGAGGTGTACAAACGTAAACCATGTAACCTAGACATTCTTTGGAATGAGATTCAAGCAGTGTGTAGAGAAATCTCATTAGACGTTTTGATACGATGTACAGAATCTGTGGTGACTCGTACTCAGAATTGTATTGATGCTGCAGGTCACCAATTTGAACAGTATTAACATTTGTTATTTATGTTTCATTTACATTGGACTTCCAGCTTTCTATTTTCCTGAAATTTAACTTTGTAGAACGGTAAATAAATTTTCTATGGAAGTTCAAAGTGTGTATACATTTTTTTGATGCACCCCGTATATTGATTTGTTACAACAAATGCGTTACAACCTTAACTATCATATTAACAAATACCGTCAGATGAAAAACCACAGTGTAGTGCTTTAAAACGTTGTAAAACAATGAATTTACATATAAACTTAATTTTAACGAAGCCATTTACAGTCCAGCTCACGTCGCCCATTCCGCAGAGCATTACCCGCTGTCTGTTTGTGCGTTGCCTCAGGCTGAACCGTGATACATGGCCATGGAGCCTTTTAGGGGACGCAAATTATACAACTTGACGCAATTCACTAAACTTTAAGCCATTTAAATTATTGGATAATGATAAAATCAAAATCATAACATTCTTTATTCGATCCAAATAAGCTTCGAAAGCTTATTTGGATTGTTAAGTGTGTCCGTTGAAAGTGAATCTGCCATCGATGCGAGAAGTTGCTCCTTCTTAGAAGCTACTGGCACGAAACTTTGCACTTTTGACAATTATTTTTACACAAATGACAATTCATATGTAAATTGTTTTAGTTTACATGAAATTAGATTCAAATCCAACCAATGCTATCATTGAAATATTCTTCAACACAATCATACGCTTTCCATCTAATACATATTACTTAAACTTCTACAAAGATGCAAAATTCTTATTCTTAGTAAAGATTTCAGTCCTGGTAAAAAGTGGAACAGAAGTATTTATGGTTGTCGCTTCATAGTGTTGTTTAGTGTTGATTATATTACCGACCGGATGGCAAGGGATGATACAGTCTATGTTTTAGACTGTTACCAGGCATGAGACACTAAAGTTTTGTTTCCTTATTGTGTTAACCAGACACAGCTGAAGCCTTCCATCAAACCTCAAAAAATGACAGAATATAGTTTATTTCCTTACACAGAAGTGGTTTCAACAGGAAATTTACCTCTTAATGGTTTCCACACGGCATACTGTGTTACAGTTTTTGTTTGTTTGCAGAAAGAGTGGTAAGGCACGGCTGACGCCTCACACGAGTCCAAATTGAAATTCAAAATAGAAAACAATTGTCCTCCGGTAGGATCGACAAAACAATTCTTTAGCGGTGAACTTTTTGCTGGTAGTTGAGTAAATAGTTACGACCGAAGCCACCACATCTTAGAAGAATTCGATAAAAGTAATTTCCTAAGTCTCCTTTGCCGGAAATCGAATCCAAAAGCTAACGAAACGATTATACTATCAAACTGTCTGAATAGGTATATAAAGAGCTTTATTACATTAAGATTTTATAATT
Organism: Elymnias hypermnestra; assembly: GCA_015832385.1. Lineage (NCBI taxonomy): Eukaryota > Metazoa > Arthropoda > Insecta > Lepidoptera > Nymphalidae > Elymnias > Elymnias hypermnestra. The sequence continues at coordinate 172,832 of JACTOM010000351.1, read as the reverse complement.
TCGCGGAAGGAGCTGCATTCATCCATCAAAACGTCAGCATGCCGTGTTGAATATACATGGAAAACTCCGAAACCCTTAAAATAACTCCAACTAGGACAAATATAAATTGGCCTTTACATCATTAGCTGTATTCTGGAGCGGAGGCCTCAAAACAGCCTTATGCCGTTGCAATAAATACCTCATTCGAGGCAAATAGACCGCGGCTTACAACTTAACTCCTAGTAAAAGATATATCAGCACTTAACACATATTCTTCACTGACATTAGACTCTATTGCATTGAGTTAGAGAGTCAAATTGTGTAACTAACTTTAGTGAGGGAAAAATAGGCTGTACGTGTAATGTATTCCAGTGGGCATTACGATATTTTTCACACAAACTGCTTTGAATTTTAAATTCAAACTTTCATAGAATATTAGCTGTTCAATATACATCGGTTAGATGGTTTCAAAGTGTATAACATATACATGCGATAAATGGCATGCTAAATGAAAAAAAACGCATTTTCCTAAATTTTCCCTGTCTAGAATAGATCCCTAACCCTCTGCTAGCGAAGCGATTACTAGCACCACTGTGCCACCTCGGTCGTCAACTATTCATTTGCACTTGGAGGTTCAATGTCACACAATGTTTACTTTAAAAGAATCGTGTATATTTTATAGTTATTCTTAATTACCGACTAAGAATAACTACTTAATGTTTAGCTAATGTATTTTTTCTTTTATCTATCATTGTAACGACTGAATTTCTTGGCAGTTTCCTCTCGGCCGACAGACGATTCAAACAAGCCAGTATAGGACCAGGAATCAAAGTTGGAGCAAAGCTATTACTTGATTAAAGAGAATAGAATAATACGGGCCTTGGATGAAAAGTAAGGCATTCTCACAGAGGAAGTTTAATGAAAATAGAGGATCGGGGATAGTCTATTTTTCTCCCGTTGTGCGTATCTGATTTTTCTCACACTGGAATTAAAAGTACTACCTTTTCGAATTCACTTTTCTAATTAAGTAAAAGTAAATAACAGCCCATTACGTCACACCGCTGGGCACAGGCTTCCTCACTCCGAGGAGACTGGGGTGTGAGAGCATAGACCCATCACGCTGCTCCACTGCGGATTGGCAGGCATATAGTACACAAGTACACTCTCTATTCCTTCACTCTCATAGTCCGATGTGACGAGAATCCGACACGATCGGAAAGAGATCAGGCGCAGGACAGACGGCTTAACGTATTTTCCGAGGAACGGGGGTGGATCCCAACGCCAACTTCCCAACTTCGGCCAGATATTGAGAAAATCTTAATAGAAAACTGAATATTGGTTTTTGAATTGGCCCGACCCGGGATTCGAACCCAGGACCTCATGTCTGTAGTCGAACATGCTAACCACTAAACCAATGAGGCCGTCTTCACATATGCTTTACATATGCTACTTCTAGAAATTACCTCATGTTCTGTTCAAACTCGTCGTTTTAAAAAAACGACTGAGATTGGTGGTATTATTAGTTGATAAGGGAGTTTTACAGGAGTGATATAAGAGATTAGTAGCCCAGGAGAATGAGGGACATTCGGCTTTTGAGAGTTCTCAGATTGTATCAACGTTGTCAACTAGTGTTGAGTAATTATTGTGTTTTAATACACTCTAACTGCCTCATTGGTCTAGTGGTTACCATGTTCGACTACAGACATGAGGTCCTGGGTTCGAGTCCCGGGTCGGGCCAATTCTAAAACCAATATTGAGTTTTCTATTAAGATTTTCTCAATATTTGGCCGAAGTTGGGAAGTTGGCGGGGGGATCCACCCCCGTGCCTCGGAGAGCACGTTAAGCCGTTGGTCCTGCGCCTGGTCTCTCTCCGGTCGTATCGGATTCCAGTCACATCGGACTATGAAAATGAAGGAATAGAGAGTACACTTGTTGTGTACTATGCCTGCCAATCCACAGTGGAGCAGCGTGGTGGATCTATGCCTTAAAAACACTCGCTACTTGGAGTGAAGAGGTCTGTGCCCAGCAGAGGGACGTTAATGGGCTGCTACTTACTTTACTTTACTTTAATACAGTCTATTTGTGGGAGTGTGTGTGAGGAGTAAAGTTTGGGATATAATAACGAAGAATCGGAGAATAGTATTACTTATTCATTAAATTAATGAGCGACTTTAAAAACTAGCATCTTTTAGGACTTACCTAGCAATGGTGTGAAGGTGGGCACTAGTGGCCAATTTCACCAGCGGGCGGTGTGGGGGACGGCTGGGCCTCGTGGGCGGACTGTACGTGTACTCCGCAGCCTCGCTGCCCGTCAACCACGACCAGTGCTCCGCCATAGTGGCACTTCACTTCACTTTTAATCCACAAATACACTTACAAAATAATGTACACTTTTCTAACATCAATGTCCATTTTGAAATGTTCACTTTACGTTTTCTACATTCTATTTCCGTTTTCGAAAATCATTCCTAATATGTTTTTCTAAGCTACCCACTCTCACTCTCTGACCAACATGACCAATGTATCGCCATTATTCATGTTGCCGTTCGTATAATTTTAATTTGTTTAGATTTTTCACTAATTATAATAGATTTTATTATATATCTGTTGTTTTATTACCTAAAAAATGACCAGTGTTTTGTTCATTGTGTCGTTTCACTTTAACTTAATATTGTTATTTGAATTTTAAAATAATTGCATCAATTTCAATTTATAATTTTGATTTTATATATAGGCATATACGTTTTATTCGTTATAAATATGACATTTCTTTAATTTTCAGTGGGTTCAAATTATTTATTTATAAAATATTACGTAGCATATTTATTAAATATCTTGCTGAAGAATCATTAAATGGGAATTTAACTGCCAAATCTAATAATGAATAACATTTAAAAATTCAGAAACGTTCATTAAACTCATTCCTCAAAACCTCTAAAAGTTACAACTGTTATTAAATTCACGGGTGATTTATGGTGCCTTAACTAGACAAGCTGCCAACAGCTGACGGACGAGGAGAAAGAAAATAGCTCTTATTCCCCACCATTAGGTAGAGGTATTCATCTTTTATCAGTTTTGGTAACAAATACGGTTTGCTGTTAAGTTACAGGAGATTCAGTCGTATTATTTCACTGTAAGGTGGGAGAAAAGCTGCGGTGTAAGGTTGTACATCGCACGTCAAAACAAGTATTGCAATCATTATTATACATCGATATAGTTGTAGATACGGCATCAAAAAACATTCTTAAAGAAAACGCGAAGAGTTTATTTAATCGGGGGACAATTTAATTTAGTTTAAAGAATGTATTGAAAGACAATATATGAAATAGAGGAAAAGAAACACAATCCACGTGACTTGTCGGTGTCATCCGAGTAATTTCGGGTGCCTTCTGAAGTAAAACTTCTTATGACATGGTCGGAAAACTTTCCATATGCGTTACGCGAGGTACGTATATATAAGTCTGTATAAAAGTCTATTGGGGCTAACACTTTTTTTAACTAAAGTTTACCTACGTAATACTTTATAACATCAGCTATCTGCCACCGAAATTCCCGTCAAAATAAGTCCAGCTATTTCAAAAAATTAGCTGGACTAAGGACAGAGAAAAAATAGACTTTCATATATAAGTGCCGCATATATCTACAAATGCTTTGAGTGAACAGATGTTAATTTAAATTTGAAACGAACATTCCAATTACATTTATTACTTTCCTTAAATAAAACTGGTAAGTTTCCACCGTCTCTAAGACTATAACCGTTCCCCTTAGAAGGTCACACTGCATCAAACAATCGGTATATTAGAATCGATAAATGTCCCTCTCACTCCCATTTCATACGGGGGGAAAGAAAGAGGGAATGAACAGCCCATTGTTAATGGGGCCAGTTTAGGAATATGCGTGAGGTCATAAATCTCCAGACCCTCGTGATACGGCGCTGAGATATAGGAAACTCGCGGCATTGCTCGTGGGGCGATGGTACTGTTTACCACACGCTGGGCTCACGTGATATAACGGAAGGTGAGCTTTATTATTGTGTAGAAGTAAATTAATATCTGAAATGTGTTAGGGTTATGTCAATATTTGAGATAATCAACTATGGTTGAAGTATTAGATTGTATAATGGCTTTTACGAAAGTATCAGTGATGATGCGATTATATTTTAAAAGCAGATTGTCAATAGAGTATTATGGAGGCGTCTATGTTATGTTTAATAAGATGGTGCATTGACTTATTTATAAATGGTCACACTAATTGCCGCGAACATTAGTTTTATTGTTGAGTGTGGGTAATTGGAGAGTGAGTCGTTAACGAATATTGGGAGAGAATACAGCTCTTGGAAATTGTTCACTGATATAAATTCGGCCGTCCTGACAAATGAAATAGACAATACTATCTTTGTCTGGGAATTAAAGTGAATCTGGAAGAAAATTTAACTTAATTGTTCCTGACGGTTACTTTGCTAAATTCCAAATTCATCGTCTTTAGTTTTAAGCATCTCGTAATCAGTGAGTACGAGTATATATTTTTTGATTAGCTCCTGAATCCAACATATTTTAGGTGCTATAATTTATCTCGTGTCTACTACACGAAATGTGTCAAACAAATTCGCCAACATCAGCTAGCATATACTAGACATCGCCTGCGACTTCTTCTGCTTCGAATTCAAAGTTGGGTCTAACCGAACAATAACTGCAGTTTCAGCGTCACCCGCCAATAAATGTAAAGCCACAATCTCAGGCTAAAAGCATCTCATACGCTAATAATAAATAATGCAGGTTACAAAAAGATATTGACCTTACTACACCTAAACCCTCTTAGCTACAACTTAATTTAATGTAATATATTTTTGTTTTACGTTTTTTATAGCAAATTTTCTTAGTATGACCAGCCGAGAATTGTTCCCGGAACCTCAACTTACTAAGATCTAAATTAACGTCATGTTTACGCACAAAATTTCACTGTAATGTATGTTAGCGGTATGTTTTCGTCAGTATTCAACTGTATAAACTCTGTTCATAGTTAATTTGCAGTCGTGAAAGTACGAGACAAGGGCGGTGCCCTCTCGTCGCCCTTCTTAGCATTTATAACTGATGAATTTGCTAATATCCGAACTCCCTTTGAGGACACAGCATTGAATACAAAATGTTATGATAACGTTAAAAATCTCAAATTTTAAAATGAGCTTGTGCTACAGTAAATTGTCTGTAACTTTGAATTAGAATTAGCAATTGACTTAGTGTGGGATGAACCCATAACCCATTTGCAGAAAAAGTGAAATTGCAAACAAGTTAATGAGTCATTTAAAGGAACATTCAGAGTCTAATAAGAAGTCGCTAATTTTGATCTCAATAAGATAAATGCCGGTGTACCACTAGGAAGCGTCTTAGATTCTCTATTATATTTAGTCTATACCTGTGATATACCAGTATTAGAAAACAATACAATTGCGACTTTTGCTGATGATACTTTTATTATGGCAGCTGGAGAAAGTCATGAAGAAGCTGTAAAAAAGGTTCAAACTGCAGTAAATAAAGTCAATGAAATGGCTGAAGAGACTAAATGAATCAAAATAGATGCACATTGATTTTACAAATAAAGGTAAGAATTATTGTCCAATCTATCTTAATAAGCAAAAAGGGTATGCTAAAAAGAAGCGTCAAGATCTAAAAGTGCGTTATAGAAAGATATATTGGCTACTTAGAAGGTATTCAGCACTGACAATACCCAGTAAGTACTACTATATAAAACGGTCCTCATACCAGTATGGGCATATGGTATTTACTTTGGGGATGTACCAAACCTAGCAATCTCAAAATAATACAAAGATTCCAAAACATAGTACTTTGGGAAATTGTTAACGCACCTTGTTACATAAGAATTAACGTTTTCACAAGGACCTAAACATGGAGCGCTCGTTACATCGAAAGAATTGCCAAAGCTGATCACCAAAGACTTCGCCATCACGTGAACCCCGAAGCTGCTAAACTTCTGGATATGACACGAACAAAGTGTTAACAGAACAAAACCTTTTGAGTTAGTGAAAGTGCAGTGACACAATATAATATAGTGTAGTGTTTTTAAACCAACTCAAGAACAGTGTGAGTCAATAGACATTATAGTAGACTAAGCATAGTCGTTGGACTCTAGACTTTGATAATACAATCACATATTAGGTAGATTAGGTCAAAGTATTATTAATAATTATTCTAGAAGGCTAGATCGAAATCTTATATTATAAAACACCATTGGTTGGTTATAATAATAATGAAAAAAAAATTAATAGGCTGTGAGTGTCCAGTGCAAAAATTGTGAGTGAAAATACAGGTAATAAGGGAAATACCACTCAATAAATCAAATCAAATCAAAATATCTTTATTCAAGTAGGCATATTACAGCACTTTTGAATCGTCAAATTTTTGGTTTTTTTCTTTTCTTTTCCACACTGTAATTCTAATGTACGTCTGATGATGATACTCCAGAACGACTTAAAATCTAAAGTTACGAGGGTTCCTTCGCGCCCCGATCCGAGAAGAGCCCACAACAAACTCAGTCGTGTATTCTGTTTTTTTTGTTATCATCATCATTACAATATCATGTTAGTTTAATATATTTCAATTCAAATTAGAGCAGTTCGTTCACTCCCACGCGTTTCTATCGTCTAAGTACTCTTGCAACTTATAATACGATTTTTCTATCAACTTTCTTTTAACAAAGACTTTGAATTTATTAATTGACATCTCTAAAACGTCTTGTGGGAGTTTATTATAGAAACGTATACAGTTACCCTTAAATGAGTTGTTAATTTTATGCAGCCTACTAGAATTTACAACAAGTTTGTTTTTGTTTCGTAAGTTATATGATATACATTCACTCTTTTTATTAAAAGAGTCAATGTTTTTGTGTACGTACAACAAGTTTTCTAATATATATACGCAGTGAACTGTCATTATGTTAACTGCCTTGAATTTGTTTCTTAGCGACTCTCTTGGACCCATATTGTAAATCGCACGAACGGCCCTTTTCTGCAGCACAAATATTGCATCTATATCAGCAGCATTACCCCAAAGTAGAATACCGTATGACATAATGCTGTGAAAATAGCTGAAATATACCAGTCTGGCAGTATCAACATCTGTCAGACGACGAATTTTTTTAACAGCGTAAGCCGCGGAGCTGAGCCTATTCGATAGACCACTTATATGGGGCCCCCACTGTAATTTATTATCTAATGTTATACCTAAGAAAGCGGTACTATCTACAAGGTCTAGTTCCTCATTATTAAGTTTAACAATGGTTTGCGTTTGTTTCACATTAGGAAGAGTAAACTTTACACATTTTGTTTTCTTTCCGTTGAGTAATAAATTATTAGCTTCAAACCATTGTACCACTTTATTGAGAGAGCTGTTTACGTCGTCATAATTTGTTTGTCGTCTATTAACTTTAAACAATAGCTAAGTATCATCAGCAAACAGAACAATCTCATGATCACCCTTAACAAAGTAAGGAAGGTCATTGATATAAACGAGGAACAGAAATGGTCCTAATATGGAACCCACAGGGTTCCATATTAGGTGGGAATAATAACTGACTTACGGCCTCTCCCAAAATATACACGAGAGATAAGCGAAATACAAGTCATTGATTGATTGATCAATGAACATTTTCATAAAACCATACACACAATTTACTTTAAACTTAACAGTGATTACTTTGACGTTGTAAGCCATTTAAAAATTACTTTAAATAATATACGTTTTGTCGGTTTTGTACTAGTATTCAATAGTGACAGTAACGGGAGTGCTGCTCTTCAAACACCCTCGCCTTTATCTGTTTACGGGAGTTTACTGACACTACTTCAGGCGGTTTAAGTGGGCGTTAAATATATTAGATCCAAGAACTTTCTTGGCAGATACCATCTGATAAGCTCGCGAATATGATACAACGCTATCAGATTACCAGAATCGACTCCTGACGCTTCATATATTTAATTAATTATTTTCTATATTGTTAGCATTGTAAACTGAAATAACTTGTTTTATAACTGTGTCCCTATCATCTCGAATTGAAATTTTTAACTATATAGTTAACGTTTTAAATTTATTAAGAAATTCTTATAACAATATTAAATTGAGTTGAATATTTATTAGAATTAAGTTGTTACCTATTTAAACCGAATTAATATACTTTTTTTAAATAGGAACTTACCGACAATTAGATAATGCATAAAAAGGACTCTTTGGCTTTATTAGGACTGCAGTACAGGAAACCTATCTTCTCTGGCTCTTCTCACCGATCCTGATAAATATAACTTACAAGATACTATTTTCGACATTTGTTCACTCGATAACAGAACCCGAGACTGTGCTAAGGGGGCCAATAAAGTATACCTAATGCACAAGTGAGTTCGAAAGTTACCGTACAGGGCGCTCCCTTTACAGTCGTACTGATTTATAGCCCTAGAATGCATTATACTGGATTATCGTGACGTTATCCTCGTCGGAGGGCTTGCTAAGTAATTAAATGAAACTTTGGAGACTCAAATTTTTTATATTAGGAATCGTAGGTATGCATTTTCTACAATACTTCATATATAAATTTAAAAAAATCGCCACAATGTATCTACGGAACTTCCTACCGACTGCGCCAAATTGGATATCTTTTTTTTTGTTGGATATTGCCATGACAAGTTTTGTATTTTTTTAATTACTAATAAATAACTTTCGATATATCAAACGAGTCAATATATGAAATTATTATTAACTCAACCGATTTAGATTTACCGGAAGTGTTACATTTTCGTATTTTGCGACGCTACGTGTGAATTTAGAAAATATTCACGATAAAAATATGCTACCGATACGAATTATATAAATGGCTCATATGAAATTCACGAGGTCAGATTTTTCATATAAAAATTTTGAATCTCATCATTTCGTCGTATTATTTACATGCAAATGATATATTATGATAATATTAAAGAAAGACTTAAAATTCTGAAACTACGAAGGTTTCTTCACATTCTGCCCCGAGAAGAAACCACAACAAACTTATTAGTAACATTAATAAATAGGTAATGTAAGCATGCCTTCTCGTGATACCATTCAGTTCACCTTACTTTAAAGGGGTAACTACTAAGTTCATCGCCGTTATCTTCTCAATAGAATTAACTCTAAGGAACAGTTATGGAGCTTCATAGTAACTTTTTTGTCAGTATTTTATTTGCACTTAAGGGATTATGAAAAGCTTTTAGTCAACCCATAACTGAAAGCGTTACTGAAAAGAAGTGACGTCACTTCCACCGGACAATGCATTACGACAAAAGGAAAATCAAGTTTCAGGCACTTCATTACATCACAAACAGACGGAAACAATTCAAATTTAATTTAATTAACAACGTCATAAAGTTGAATTTTCTATGAAATAAAAATCATACAAACAAAATGGCAACAACCATTTTGTTTATTCAAAATTGAACTTTATATGTAACACTATTGATTCGTAATTCATATGAAGCGAAAACAGTTTAACAAGATGTTAGAAAATATCTACATTCAAAAAGAAGCCTTCTCTTGACATATTCATGGTCGAAAATGTTGTTTGCAATACGCAAAGGGGTGAAAACCCTTAATCCGGTGGAGGTCGTTTTGTCGAGATAGAATTAAAAATGTTCGTTTGTGTACATTTGCATACGTTTCACGCTGTTTACACATACAACTGAAACATTGTTAGTTTAACTGTGTGTACACGTGGAGGAAGTAAAACTTCGTGGAGGAAGTTTTATATTAAATTGATTATATATATAAGTATTTTATCGTAATTGTTTCAATTTAAATTGTGTCTGAGTGCAGTGAAGACCTAATAGACACTTTTGGATACTCGTGACGAAAGCTTTTCTCTGCAATGTCGTATGAAATTTCACTTTTAAACATACCAAAATCATATGTACTAATTTGGAGTTGATAACTCTGTTTAAATATTCTAGGATATTGCTTCTGTCCCAATAATAAACACGAAATGTGTAGAAGCTTAAATTTCATGACATATCCAATCCCTTGTAAAATATTACTATTGAAAGTTAATTTAAGCAATACCCATTACAGAGCTCGAAGGAAAACCCCCGAAAATAGGCAGAGAGCCATTCAAATCTCAACTTTATGTCTAAGGTAATAAAGTGTAAAAAATTATTCCTAGAGCAGTGCAATAGCCGTCTGCACCGTGACTCATAGTAAAATCCATTACACACAGACGTACGGACCGACTGGAGTTGTGTGCGCGCGAAACACGCCACAGTGATAAGAGATGGAGGAAATTATTTGATTTCCTATTAATACATTAAATCAGTTGTTGATCCAGGTCATAAACCATCTCCATACCGAGTACGAGCAGAATCTGGTGAGTGATTTATACGCGATTACTTAACAAACATACAAACATTGTAGTTTAGATTTTTGTTAGACTAGAACTTATTCAACTACTAAGGAGCAGTGTAATAGAAAAAGACACAATACGTGGACAGAACTAAATATTAAAGAAATCAAATGAAAATAATGAATATCTAACTATAAAAAGTTTCTCCTAATTGAGTTATAGTTATTGAATAAAGGCAATAATTTAACTGGGTCGAAATATCATCAAGATACCCCATATGTCTATCTCGGTCTATCTATCCACTCGTAAACACCCCTTATAATAGATTTCGTTCAGCGAATGTGCCAGAATCGACACTAATATTAATATTTCCACCCGCCGTCAGGCCCACGATGTGCTGGCCCGCACGAGCGGGTGCCAGTTTATGTGAAATCGATGCACCGCTGTTTGTAAACATTCTGCATCCACCCTTACATCTGTCAAAATCACTCGAGCAAATAACGCTCTTATACGGAGGGCGGAAGGGCTGCTCCGATGGCAGACGAGAAAACAACTCCGAAAAGACTAATCTTCTTATTTTAGCGAATTGTAAACTGCATTTGGTTATTGTGTTATGTTCAACATTCGTCTATACGCGTCAAAGTCTCGAACAGCCATACAAAACATTTACACTCATCAAAGGGTTGAAATATTCAACATATTTACTTATTGTAAATATTTTTTTTAATCATTATTTAATCATCATGTTTGTTTGGTCCCGCTAATCTGATAAAAGGCATCTGGAATTACTCGCGTAGGAATAAAACCGCGGGCAACAACAAGTATCCAATAAGAATCCCCTATGCGTTTACATTTGCATAATATTTCATTTTACATATATAGATAAATTAGATTATTTATTTATATTTATTCGACACCATGTGTTATATTATTTAAAATATGCTTATACCTTTTGATATTTAAACTTTTTTGTTTAAGTTTTTATTTGCATACAAATGAAAACCCGCCAATCACTTTTTATCACGATTAATTTGAACGCACCAGTTGCACTCACTTCGCGTTTATTGAATTTAGAATCGGAACGCATCTCCAACTGAATATTTTGAATTTAGAACATGTCGTTGAGCGTGCGAGACGGTGGCGCGCCTCTGCAGCCACGTTGCGAACTAACCTAACCTTGCGTACAGACGGGGGATCGTAAAACTCCTACAACAGGCCCAGCAGTCTTGATACTTCGATAGGAACGTGTCCGTGTTGACGTGGCTCAACCACCGTAACCTCTGCTCTTTGCATAAACGAACACACTAAATTGTAGGTAACCAATTTGCATAATTGTCGATAGAATTTAAACAGTTATATTCGTTCAAATCAAATTGAATCGTTTCGACGGCATCACTAGAGCAATAGTGCATTTTCTTCTCCAGCAGAAGTTCTGAATTCCTGTTAGAGTAAGTTTAGAATAGTAAAGATTACCTAGAAAAAATTGCGTTCCGGTACAATTAATTATAGAAACCATAACAGGTAACAGGTTAGCTATCATCTTACTATTTCTTCACTTATCATAAGAGGAGAGCGCAAGGGCAAATCTGTCAGCATAAAAATAAGCTAACTGCATTTAGTAGATAACCAATTTACATAATGAGTGGTTTATTTTTTTAATAGTATTAGTGTCATTTTCCTTAAATTCCTTATATATGATTAGCTTCCGTCCGCGACTTTGTCTCGACATAGCAATTAGTCAATGTCATATCAATAGTAAATCTGCTCTCCGAAAGCTATCAGAAGTAATTGAAAAAGGAACTTACATACATAGCCTAGTATTTATGTCTTAAAGGTAACCTACACTAATTTATAAAGAGTGTCGTGTTCATTATGTACCAATAGAGTACTTTTTAAGCTTTTTTACTGTACAATAGTAATATATGTATAAGCTATCAAGTATCCTATGAATGTACAATAAGCAATAAAATATGAAACAACTTGAGTATTACAAAATAAAAGAGATGTAACACCAAGCATACAATAGATTTGCACAACGTAAATTAATGTAGAATAATGTTAAGCAACATAAGTCAATGTAAAACTTAAAAAATAGTACACAGACAAGCGGCTCTAAATGAATAAAAGAGCTAGCAAGTATCAAGGCGCGTCGAGTCGCGGTAGAGCCACCCCGCGAGCGTGTCCGAACTCCGCCGGCGCCCCTCGTTCATTCATTTGGCGTAGTACGGGCCGCGCCGTGGGGGTTGGGACTGACCTTGTATGCACTCCGCCTAATGCCACTGCTCATGCATTAGTGAACTGCATCAGTATTCCTGCCAATGGACATCATAACTGAGAACAAGAACCGCCTTTGTGTCACGATAGAAAACTGGAGAAGTGCGATGACAAAAACTGTGACACTACTTATATAATACCTCTAAATTGGATTAGTTCGATCCATGAAGTACAAGGGTACAACAAAAACCACTTGTGCCGTGTTTCGTTGCACAAATATTGCTCAAAACCAATCGGGTTGGAGTTGGACAGCAGAAGTTGCGGATTTGCCACCCTCCTCTCGCTGACTAGAATCTCGATTCGACTTCCTCCGGCACACCAGATTAGAATGTGTAAGCGGGCCACTGGTGCTTGGTGGTGGTTAGAACGACGACGGTCCAATGAGTATTCATGAGTATTTTGTCTCAACTCTTTTAACCGATATCACATTGCCAATTCACTGGTTCACAAAGATTTAGGGGCAAAAGAATTCACTAATCAAGCGTGTGATAAGGTCCTTAGTTCAGTCATCTGTTGCGCGCCGGGTGACTGACCTTATGTGCATTTGTGTAACATCGCTAATACATAAATAAACTGCATTGATATTTCCCGCAGAGGTCCAATCACGTGGGAATATGGGGACATCTATTATATATACAACAACATACAATTTCATAATAATTGGTTCAGCCGTTTAGAAGTACACAAATAACAGGAAATTTCAAATATTAATTTAATAGAAATCGCCTATAACACGCGAAGTGTTTTGTTACCCTCTTGAACAGGGGCGGGAAACAATAATTTTATTTATCGCATAATATCACCCACCAGCTTCCCAGGGCACGGCGGGGTGGGTGCACCCTTCAACTTTTATTGTCAGTAGATAATGAAATATCGATTATTTCGAGTACAAAATGTTACTAGTTAAATTTCCTCGACAGTTCAATGGTTACCTTGTTGAAACGTTTATTTATTTTTTATTGGCGATAGCTTCGCACTTGACTATACTCTTACCTAATGGTGAATGAAGATATAGTCTAAGATAGAAGAGGTAATTTATCTTTTTGTTTTCGAGACAGAATACAATGCAAATTTATTGTTAGTAGGACGGTGGTAAGGCCGGGCTTCCATCAGTCCACACTCAGGAAAATTACAAAGAAATGTTCTTCATTTGTCCTCTGGGGAATCGAACCCAGTAAAGTAGTGGCACCATAGTGCCAGTGAGATCATCAAAGGCTGTTGCATTATAAAATCCCATACTGTAACTACCTGCTTTTTATTTATATATGTCGGAGTGCAATAGTCTGTCGAATGCTAGCGCCATCTATCGGCGTGGGACAGAAGTCAATTGTGACAACCCGGCGCGCATGTCTCTAGTTTTTGAGTGACCGCCCACCGGTGTGGTCAATTATTGGAACTGTCACGTTCCTAGCTATTATTGTTTGTATTTGTGTAAATAGTTATCGGGAATATTAAGTGATTGGACATTATAATCTGAGTTAATTAATAAAGTGTTTGATTGCACCACCATTACCCACCAACGCCCACAATATGGAAATTACGGATGCCACTGCCGATGATGTCGGCGGAGAACCCTACGCTCCTATGCTTCATGCACCTATTCTCCGACATATATTTGACAAAGTAACTACTGAGTTTCTTATCAGTTTCTTCTTAATAGAAGCAACTCTCCGAGCCGGTGATAAATTCGTTATCAACGAATGAACTAATACAGATTCAATTGAACTTATATCAAAATAGTCCTTGTTCAAGCAGGCCTTTCTCAAATTCTTTGTATAATATTAAAGAAATGCTTATAAATGGAAAGTTACGAAAATTTCCTTGCGTCCTTTTCTGAGAAGAACACACAATATACCCCACCAGGTAGTCTTATTTAACATTGATGATGTTATATTATTACAATTTAACTTCCATTAGTGTCTTGTCGTCTCATTATCTAATATAATTTTATAATTTGCTTTGCGTTAATAATAAAAGTTTTAAATAATAATTAAGGCTTACAAGGAAAGGCCCAAAATCAACAAGTAGCAAATAATACGTTAACCGCGTCGCCACGTGACCAATCTCTTATCAGAGGTCCTTTACAAACAACCCTCGTACCCAGGTTTGCTGATGTTTCTGAGATGGTAAACATTAAATATCAAAGTGACACTGTTAAAGATAACCTTTGTAAATATTACAGTGAAATTGTTTTGAATTTCTACATAAAAATATTCCGCTAGCTTTACCATCTCAACTAATAACCTATTCACGTGTAAACTTGTGGTATAACCAAAAATCATGTCTATTTTTATAGCTTATATTACTCCTTATAACATCAGCTATCTCTCAGTGAAAACCACATCAAAATCGAGAAACGAGAACAAACGATTCATTCACGTTGACGGCAGGCCTTTCTTCGGGGTAAAAACAAATGAAGATCAGTTAATTTTTTACTAAGTTTATCCGAAACAAATCAAAAAATGTTTTATCTTTACGTAGTCAAATCAAAGGGTGTTCATTTTTTCATCAAGTAGACTTTTACTTACACATAGCCAAATAGTTTTTTTCACTTATTCCATCCAATACAGAATAAAGATATTACTTGAAAATCTGATCGCAGGGTTTCTTTTGCGCACTTCTCTAAGAAGAAACCATAATAAATTCAATCTGCTACCTGTATTACCACCATCATTACAATATTATTTCACTTTAATCTATTCAAATTACAATAATTTATTAATTCCAAAGCTTTTATACAATATTAAGTGTTACATGTATATATTGTGTATTTTTTCTTAAATATATCAATATTATGCACAAATGAATTCAAAGTGCTCGTCAAATAGGCTTTCAAGGGCACTCTTTAATCATCAAATATAACTTTCCAAATCCAATGGAAAACTGATGGTGATGTTAAAGAACAACTCAAAATGAAAGATTACGAGATTACTTTACTAAGAATGGCCCACAATAAACTCAGTTTGGAGTTTCCCATCCCCTTCTGAGAAGAATCATTTTCAACAAACTCAATTGCAGTCTTTAATAAGTTATAAACAGTGAAAAATCATTCTCTAATGTTCTATGTGTATATTTTTATGACTATTTCTATACACTCTGTAATTTGAATCGAATTGAGGATAGTTCTTCAAAACAAGCAATCGTTAAGTACGAGTCATGTTGTCAACTCGATTACATATATTCCTTAAATACTTCATGTCATCTACTAGTTGACATGATATAGTTTTGTCTCAGCTTGGGTTATCAGAAATATAAGCATCTCTTTCTTTTTAAGTCATAATTTGTATTATCTATTTCGCTTCGGGGTAACTGTTGTAACAAAATATGCATAAAGATAACACTAAACAATAGAAAAACAAAAACTAAATCAGTTACAAAGTGACCGTTACTAACGGTGCAGGTGTCGCGTCGAAGCTCGTTAAGTTTTGTGTGGTATTTTATAAACTGTGAGTGTTTATTACTGATTATTTGTGTTTCTGATTATATAGGTGATGTGAATAACTATGAAAACCCTTCAGGTAAGTTTTAATTTTTAGGACATGAGCCTTTAAATACAAGACGGATTTTTTGTCACTATCTCAAAGTTTAGCGCAACATAACGCTACACCAGAGTCTTAATTTTTTAACAAAAGATAACATTGTATAGTTTAACTATTAGCAAACATAAAAATCATAACATTTGGTAGTCTTTCTGTGACTGTATATAACTCAATTTGCGCCGGACAGATTACTCGTTATTTTTATTGTTTTTTGAGACGTTTTATTTGGAAAAAACCCAAAAAAATAATTGTTTTCGCACACACGAAGGGATATGCGTGAATAGATGGCGCCGTACTTTAAATCATACATTAAATGTACGCGGACGAAGATGCGCGGATCAGCTAGAGTAATAAAGCTTATTCCGATACCCATTTAAGATTGACATGCTATTAATATGGTTCAGTAAAAAGCTTTGATATCATTTAATATGTTTCTAGACACATATAAGGCGAGGACATGAAGCTGGAATTTCTTTTTTGACGTGTCAATATATTGCAGACGACGCCCAGCAAAAAGCCTAGTCTTGACAGATAACACACGAGGATTTACAATTTATAGCTATATTTTATGCTACAGCAATTAGCAAGTACAAAAGATAGCTTAATATAGTTCAACATAATGTTTTATTATGAAAATGTACTCGTTCTGATAATTAATGTTCTTGCATCAAGTTGGCGACAAGTTTTGCTTGTGTATTGATAACTAGCTGTTCCCTCGTGGTTCCCAAACCCGTAGGAATATGAAAATATGTATTGAGTTGTTGTAACCACTTTACATTAGAATAAAACAACATACAAATGCCTTTCTAAATCGCAGGGTTTTGGATACATAGCTTCGATAATTTCAAAGTTTAATTGGTATAAGAAGAAACAATTTGTATGTGCATATATACTAGTCGATCCGCGCAACCTCGTCTGCAACTCTAAAATGTGTTACTTAAAATACGGTGCTTTATTTATAATGCTTATGTAACTTACTTAATAGCAGAAAACATATATAACGATCTCTCGGTTTAAGAAGAAAATTATCAATTTTTTATCATAAATTGAAATTAAGTTTAAATTAAATTAAATGTGTCAGACTATAAATAATTGGATGGCAATAGTGATAGCTTTCAATATTGAGTAATATGGTGGCAATTAAAATACTAAAAAACATTACGTAAAGTTATGCATTACGAGGTAACTTTAACGCTCAGAACAATTGTGTGAACAGTCTCTCGTGTTGCTTGATGATGCGGTTGTTATAAGAGGAATAATGCTAAATTGTATGAAATAAATCGTGATGTCATTATTAGTGCGGTTCAAGTAATGTATATTTAAATAGTGAAGAGAATAAAAGTAGTTAGTTAATAGATCCAGCCTCTCTCTAGATTTGTTTTTCTATATAACTAGTTGCTACCCGCGACATCCTCTGTATCGCCGTCAAAACCGGATGTGGCTTCAAACATAATCTATGTTAAACAAAGACCAACTTATTTTCTAACATTTGATTCAAAAAATGTATTATATACCAGTATTTACAAGACCCTATACAATGTGTAGAGATTGGCAGGTTCACTGTCTAATGTACATAGGAATAAAGAGGTCAAATCTTTTATAAATACTAGTGGTTATCAAGAACATTACGTACTTAGTCGACGAATCGTCAGCAGCGAACCGCCCGCTGACTATTGACAACCTCCCCCCGCCTCGTGCGGAGCAGGCCGTGGTAGCGCATGAATTGCGGACAGACTGCGTTAATTAATGCAACGCTTACCTGCAACAAGGAAATATTATGATTACATCAATTTAATAAACCGACATGGAATGAGTCGCAACAAATGTTACAAATGTAAAGAAGTAGCGAGTACGTATAAACAAATGCCATCCCACAATATAACCCTACTAGCTATTCCCCGCAGTGTTACACGCGTAGTTCTTGATATCTTATCTCGTTATTATGAATGTCAATGTTTTTATTGCTGACAGATTAGCGCTTGACTATGATCTCACACTCCTTATGGTTTCTGCACAGCATCGTACCGGAACACAAATCTCTTTGTTTGGCGGTACGTTTTTGCTGCTAGGGTGGTAACTAGCCACGGCCGAAGCCTCCTACCAGTCCAGATTCAGACAAATTAGAAAATACAATTTCCTAATAATCCGTTCTACCGGGGATAGAACCCATTTTTTTTGCGCTAGGAAATGCTTTTACACACTTACCGCGATCTGAAAAGATCAGGAGTGTGGGACTCAGCGAAGGAGGAGACCTTGCAATACCCACTAAAACCCAGCGGAACCCTCTTCATCCGTAAGTAAGGTTCAGCTTGCGCATCTTCCATGGTGTCCCAGATGAATCCGACTGAGGATTCATGGAGGTGGGAGCAGGTGCGCAAACAAGCGCCGCCTGGTATCCCGCCTCCTACGGCGGTGAGAGGGAGCATCTACTGCATTCTCTCTATCTCGTTCGTGGGCCTCCTTTAACGAAATTAGTCTCGCAGAAGAGGGCCACTTCCGACCAACATCTCTCACGTGACAGCATCGCGTCTACAATGCTCTCAAGCGATAGTTCCCCGCCGACCAACGCCACCAAGGTCCCTAGTCTGCGCATTTTGCCACAGTGTGATGTGCTGAGTCGATAGCTGCACCACACTCGTGGCAAGCAAGCGACTCCTCTCGGCCAATTTGGTGCAGGAACTTTCCAAAGCAGCCTTACCCGGTCAAAACCTGCACCAGTCTGTAAGAAAGCGTCCCGTGCCTCCTGGAAAGCCATTGCTCCAGGTGAGGACGCCGCCACAATGGCCACGCCCGCTACTGGGGACCTGAGGTCCTCCTTCTACTTTTGAATCAGAGCCTGGTCGGTTTGGACCCTAATCCTCCGGACCTGATCGACGTCAATTGGGAACCCTTGAGGCCTCTCAATTGACGTCGATTGAGATAGAACCCGGGACCTCTGCTAGCAAAGCAAAAGCCACTGCGGCAGCGAGGTCGTGAATGGTTAAGTGTCATGCTATAGATAGTTAGATGTTGGGAGTTGTTGAGTAATATTATGGCAACACTTAAAAGTACCAAATTCAGTGCAATATTATGAAATGTTATGCAATACGAGGTAATTTCATAACGCGGATCTTACTTGTTTTAAGAGAAGTAATGCTAAATTGTATAAATTCTAATAGTGAAGTAATTATCATTATAAGTATAAATATAGTGCGAGTTGTGTATATTTGAATAATGGAGAGAATAAAATTTGTGAGTTTGGTGATTTTCATAATATTGCACAATGCATTTGGTACATTTAAGTGTTGCCACTATTATCAATAACTCCCAATGTTTACATATAGTCTAACAAAAAGAAATCTCTAGGTAAGTTTCGCTTATATCCGGTTCCCGTGGAAATATGGGGAAACATGTTCTTAGTGAGACATTACGTCGCCTGAGGATAATATATAAATTTCAAGTAAACCTGATGAAATATTTAGAGATCTCCCAGTAAGTAGCCACTTTTTTGGTTATAAATCCGAATTTGGAATTTGGGTAAAATCATTTTCAGTCAACTTCTGCGTCAAAAAGCAGCCTACGACCTTCTTCAGGCTCCCGACTATCTTTGTATCAAATTTCATGTAAATCGGTTCAGTAGTTTTGCATTTATAAATTTAGTAAGGATTATAATTCAACGTTTTCTTGTAATTTCCCGTATGTTATTAGCTCCCAGAATACAGTGTTAATATTAAAAAAAAAGAGATTGAATACCCGGATAAAAAAGATGGATACTGTGTTTGTGTAATTTGAGGTCGGGAACATTAAGGGATTGGACATTATAATCTGAGTTAATTAAAAAAGTGTTTGATTGCACCAACATAACCCACCGACGCCCACATTTTGGAGGTTGAATTATGAACATCTCTATGGAAACCTATGTTTTTTTTTCTCCGACAAATAACTAACATAATGTGATGTTTATAAACGTTTTTACAATAGTAAATTGGCAACTTTTGTTATTACAAGACTTTTTTCGCTTCTACTAAATAGTTTTCAGCAACAGATAGAGTGCACTATTCTTAAAGAAAGTGTTTAATTAAAAGTTGTTAAGGATTCGTGAAAATTGGTTGAAATAAAACGATATTTGTTAGATATATCGAAAATACCTCCTTTCCAGGTCGAAAAACAGTCCATATAAGTATCTTTTAAGGATAAGCGAGAATCGGAAAGTCGTTCAGCAAATAAAATATGAATTCTTATCAACTGAAATACATACAATTTCTTAATTTCGTGAAGATTATTATGATATTTTTTTACACTCTGTAATTTGAACGGGTTTTGTGCGAATTTTAATTGTCTTAAGGCGTTGCATCCTTCGGCGTCACTCGCTCTTTCTATATAGTCGTTTGTAATCAGGCAGGAGTTATCAATATTGTACAAAGAAGAACTGCCTCATTGGTCTATTGGTTAGCATGTCCGGCCACAGACACGAAGTCCTGGGTCGGACCAATTCTAAAATGAATGTATAGCTTTTCTTAATATTTGCCCGAAGTAGTGAAGTGAACTACACTTCCTCGAAGAGCGCGTTAAGCCGTTGGTCTTGTGAATGATCTCTCTTCGCGATTCCTGTCACATCGGACTATGAGAGTGAAGTAATAGAGAGTGCACTTGTGTACTATGCCTGCGAACCAACAGTAGAGCAGCGTGGTGGGTTTATGCTCTTAACACCCTCTTTCGTATGAGTGAGGAGACCTGTGCACAGCCATGGGACGTTAATGGGCTGCTACGTATACAGAGAAATATTTGAAAAATGTAAGATCTGTACACTGAAATACATTTAAAAAACTTCAAGTAGTTGTAGCCCTCGCTTTCATAATTGAACGCATATGCTTGTCTACAAGAGACGTGCTCCTAATGTGCTCTGCTGTCCGTTTACTTGTTTGAAGACGGGGCGGGTCGCTAGTATATTTTATGTGGTGTTTATCTTCGTATTAGCATAATGAAAAAGCGCTTTAAATAGACGTATATTTGAATAAAAACGCCATCAACACATCAAGGCGCGGGAGCCGTCCATCAGCCGCTGCGGCCGTGTCCAGTTTGCGGGCGTCGGGCGCCGCCGCCTGATTTACGGCTGCCCGCGGCACCGCGAGATCTACTGCTTTTTAAAGCACGGCAACTAGTGTGCATTGCTTCATTTTACTATTCACGATAGAAACTATCATTACAACCGCTTATTTTCATAATAACTGTTCCAGTAACGTGAGTGCCACACTGTTTTCAATTACAGCGAGTTTCAGACATTTTTTCATATATCACGAATATAAGTCTATTAGATTTATCAGAAATAAGTACAATTGCTTGATTTATCTTTTCTCGATGTCAAATTGACCTTTTTAACTATCAATATTAATGATAATTGATTAAATAACCTGATCATTGATAACAACCTTACCAGCAAAGACGTGCCGCCAAACAAACCATTTGCATTCCAGTAACAAACTGCTTAGAAATCATAATTAATAAATTACCCCTTACTGAGTCAGTGCGCTACTATTTTAAACTGTGTCATCACTTACCCTCAGATGATATTAAAGTCATATCTATCAAGTATAAAAAAAATATCATAGACAATGAATTTTTAACATATTTAGTAATATATGTTTTTACTGAATTGCTAGCTTGCACCTGCAAATTGATCTGCATGAAATTAGTCTTAGTATACCAACAAATAAGAAAAGGATATAGATAGACTGTATATATGTTATTCATCACGATATGTCATGGTTTTTGTCGCTGATGAGCTCCGAAACTACTATGGTATGTAAGTTGGACAAATTAGATGCATAGCATCGTTTTTATTTCGAATAAATGAAAAAAAAGTTCCGCGGGTCGACTAGTAAATGTAGATAAACAAGTACACACAATTATTAGCCTCGTTGCTGGTCATCTGACGACATGACATTAACACTAGTTGCGAGTCGTAACATCGCGTTAATTTGCTTGTAACATTACACTGACATCGGTGAAGCACGAACTTTACATTAACAGTAAGTCTTTGTGTTGTGGCTTACTTTGTAAACCGCAGCATATCTTCAGAAGACAATGAAAATGAGATTATTTCGTACTAAATTTCTCCATGACTCAATACGTTGTTATATATAAACTACAGGATTTGAAACAGTCAAACTAACAGAGGTAGCGTATAATGCATAACTAAAATTATGCTCACACCATTTAGGTACGTAGAGAGAATGAACGAAAGGAGACTGACGAAAAGGATTTATGAGTCAAAAGTGAATGCGAAAGTTGGAAGGGGAAGACCAAGGCGAACGTTCCTGGACCAAATCCAGGACATTTTAAATAACGGCCAGGTCAAGAGTACTCTAAACCGACGAACTTGTATGAAGGGTTTAATGAGAATGAAAGAAGCGAAGGAGATGTGCAAGGATCGTGGCAAGGATCGTGGCAAGGATCTGCCTAGCCTACAGGAATGTGGTGTAATGGATGCTATGTATGTAAAATTATGCAAAAAAAAACAATGGAACAAATAGAGGGAAGCATGAAATATAGCCTTTATGTATATTGATATAAAAAACAGGCGTGAAAGAGAAGGATAATTTAAAAAATCTATTATATTAAACTTTTGTTCGTTTATCTATTTGTTTTTGCTAAGATTTAAAAAAGTAGGATTGGTCAGATTTTAAGGGGGGTTTTACGACAACAACAACAAACCGCTAACTTTTATAAGAAACAACAAACGCTACTTTCGAATTCGAACTCTCTCTTCCTCATTGAAAATTTCTAAATTAAATGAGAAATATATTTAAATCTCACATTTCCTGTAAAGAGACAACTTTATCGTCGTGTCGTTGCCAAATCAAAATGTAAAACTGATCTCCCGCCGACAGCTTCCCCGTTGACGGAAATATGTCGGCGCAAATAATAAAACGGGAAAAGGCCGTTATCTTAATAGAAAATCGGGGCCCGCCATTTTGCATAGAGAAAGTGAGCAGCGAAATTGCTTCCTTTGAATATTTCGCTTTGTCATTTCCAGGGTTAGTGGGAGCCGACAGACACTCGAGGTTCTGCGTGAAAAACGAGCTCTTCACTTTAATGGAAAATTGGCAATTTATGTTCTTTACTGGAGCTTCATTATTTGTGCTAGAATTTGTATTCACAGCTTAATCTTTCATTTAAACTAAAGCCTCGTTGGATTTCGCTGCTGAAAATCTATAAAAGTAACACGATCATTAAAATTTAACTCATTGCTAGAAAGATGAACTAAAACAGAAATTCCCACGGCATCCTCACAGGACACAGTATTATCAACATTATATTAATGTTTAATATGACAAGTGTAAAGGATCATAATTAAATAAATGAAATGCTTTTGGCACCTAACATACTTCAGCTGACAGATAAGGATTCATAACTTTATCAGGATAGCTTATTAAAAGTTCGGATTCGTACTTCACCATCTTTTAGATTATAAAGTGAATTATCCTTAAGAGATAAATATATATCATTTTTGCAGGTCTTTAGAATAAGGATTATTGCTTTGTTATACTTTTTAAGCAACGATTTCGATGAAAGCTCTTAGGTGATTTGCATTTTTCCAAAAATTTTAACACGTTACATTTTTAGTTACATTTCACCTAATTAACACAAGAACTTGAGAATTACGGTACTAAACCTTCTTCAATCACTCTATTTAACTTTATTTATTAAACTAAATTTTCATGAACAGACAGGGACGGCATTGGTCATGGTTTTATAGAAAGATAACTTCAGATCACTCTAAAACCGTAAATAAAACAGGTGAAGTAACTGTTTCAGTATTTGATTCCTCTATTAATTACAAGTAATATACCTACACACTCCGTATTAATTGGGCAGGCTATCAAGCACCAACAACGTCGAAGGGTCTATGTTTCTAATAATCAAATTGTATTTGTATGATGAAGCCATTGAATTATTAAAGTTCGTTATTAGTTTCGTCGGCAGCGAAGGTATTCGAAAGTGCGGGTCCTCGTAAGGCGCACCTGTAGACTCCGTGACCAATTCATAACTACGGTTTCCTTACTACTTGTGCAATGCCGAGGTGTTGGCGCCCTGGGTACCACTTCTTATGCCTGAACTGAAGTATATAGGCTAGTTATTACTTAATGTTTTTAGTAATACAGATATTGTAAACATAGCCCGATTAGCAGCACATAATATACGACAAATGAAGTTGATCAAAATTAATCATGTATTTGTCAGTCGTCGTCGTCGTCATCGTTTCATCCGATGGACGTCCGCTGCTGGACATAGGTCTCACGTAATGACGTCCACAAGGCCCGATCTTGCGCCGCCTGGCTCCAGCGGCTACCGGCGACCCTCTTTATGTCGTCGGTCCACCTTGTGGGGGGTTGCCACGCCAGCACCTTCGAGCCCCAACGTCCATCGGTCCTTCGGACTTTATGCCCCGCCCATTGCCACTTCAGATTCGCGATTCGTAGGACTTTGTCGGTGACTCTGTTTCTACTACGGATCTCCTCATTTCTGATATAACAGTTACATTTCTGATATTTGTCAGTATAACATGGAAATTACCACGTCGTATGCGATAGTAAATGTCTTTGCAACTTAAATTGGATATAAGCTGTAATCCTTAAGAGATAGATATGTCGTTACGTTTCAAAAACAATAATTTTATCAGCCTCATACGTCGGTGTTACTCAAAGACAAACGTATCGTGAATGTTTGTTTTGCTCGTATATCAATCAACTATTTAATGAAACAACCCCTGCCCCCTACCTTCCGTGGTTGCTGCCAGAGTTATGTATGTATGGTTCAGTATCCGGTGCGGGCCACGTGGCTGCCAATGGCGCATTCACACGCGGTCATTTACTCGGACAAGTGCTGCAACCATCTTTGCTAGTGCCAGCAATATAAACGTTACCATATTTTGATCCTACACGGTGTTAAAGGACACTAACGATATTCATATATATAAAATACATAGTATAAATAACAGAAAGGACATATTGACTGATACCATTTTTTAATAACCATTACATGTAAACAATTAAATGATTACGTAATGAAGATATAAAAAGTAAAATGATTCAAAAACAGCATTAAACATTTCGAAAAAATGGGACTTGTAAAATATGTAGATGTAATAATGAGGGTTTTTATATATCATTAGATTTCAAAAAATTAAATTTAAGACCGCATTTGTCTGATAGTTGTCGATAAACTTAAAAACTGATGATCGGATTTTTACACGATTTTCACCAATAGATAGAGTAATTCTGAAAAATATATTTAATACATAAAATCTAATATATAAAATTTCCCTGTCACAATGTTAGTTATCGTACTCCTCCGAAACGGCTTTACCGATTTGTACCAAATTTTATATGCATATTCAGTAGATCTGAGAATCGGCTACTATCTATTTTTCATACCCCTTAGTGATAAGGGTTGTTCACCCTTAAAATTTTTATTTTTTTGTGATACAGTAAACAAAAATACATACAACCCTAAATTTTCACCTTTCTATCACCAACCCCTATTTATTAATTGCGATAATAGTACTTATATGGCAAAACAACGTTTGCTGGATCAGCTAATATATGTATATAATTGATAAACCATTCTTGTAAATTAGTTACAACATAAAGATAATTGTTGAAAGTTTCGGAAAAAGTCAAATCGCCTGAAAGCTTTCATCTTAAACGCTGCCATATGCCAGGTGCCTTACATTTATAACGGAATATATGGTAGGATAATTCAGTTTATCCTTTATACGTCATATTGTTTGGAAAATTTTTAGTATTCGGTTACAAAAATTTGGCATTGGATAGGTTTAAATATATACTGCATGGTATTGGTGCTTCAGGAAAAGCATACAAGGAAAACGACAAATATATTTGAGCAAATATTGAACTCGTAACTCCTATAAGCTTTGCAAATATTAGCCAAAGACGTGGTGAGTACATTGGGTACATAAAAATGTATGTTTAGTTAACAATTTAGTGAACTGCCACAGTCTTCACAAATGCTGGGCGGTGAAGCGAGCGAGCAGGCAGAGCGCAGAGGACGCGGCAGTTGTTTATGCCGACTATATTTGGTTTAGTATTAATAGCTGTTTCCCGAGCACTGACTCCGACTGCGACCATAACTGACACGGTGTATCTTCGTTCACTGGCTGAGTTCTTGACCAGTTGAACGCGACAGGGGAGAACATTTCGCAATACCGACTAAACCTAATGGATACCACTTCATTCGCCAGCTCGACACTTAATTCTCAGTTATGTAAAACTACTATCAGTAAGACTGTCAATTTACACCCAGCATCTCTTTTAGAAAAGGATGCAGAATCTACACGGCTCGCGAGAGCAGTCTCGTTGCTTAAAAATTCATTCATCACTTAATGTATAATAATATTAGTGATAATACATAATTAACTATTACTCACTTCCATTATAGTTGTATTGTAAATGTTATTACTTTTTCAATATACAATTAAAAGATTATGTTTCATGTTTTTGATGGTATTAAGTCTTTTTGATAGGCAGTACATTTTTCCTGATAGGATGATTTCCACCTACGGCAGAAGCCTCCGTTGCAGTTCTAATCAAATTAGACGATGTAATTTCAAAAGTAACCTTGCCAAGAATATACTCTAGGACCTCTGCTAGGTCATATGTTATAAGATAGAAAAATTTCAAAACCTCTATTGACGTTTTTCAGTCGATTGCTATAATTGCAATGCGAAAGCACAGCTGAGGTCTTGAATATACTCTAATAATATAATGGTCTATCCTATTCGACGTCGCGTACCGAGCTTTGTAGGAAGCATTAAAAGACAACTTATCTCTTACCAGGCTAACGCACTACCGTCTTGGACTGTATCAACATTTGGCAAGACGAGTTTTTAATACGCATATATTTAACTGCGTAAATGCAGCATAAGAAATAAATAAAAACTGTAGTGGACAACTCTATTAAAAGTATTGGTAATAAAATCGACCCTGATCATGTAGGACTTTTTCGATTAGCTAAGTTCTATAAAACCATGGATTTAGTGAAATCTCCAAGATGTCTTTAAAAGAGTAGAGACATCTGCTATTAAATAATTTACTTACTTTATGCAGCCAACTCGAGAGCATGACGAGTTTGTTTTTGCTCTTTTACGTTATAATCTAAGGTTAATCAGTACAAAATAAATATTTTACGGACAAACAAGAATTGTCGTTAGAAATATCCTAGATAGTATACTGTTGTAAATTATTTTTACTTTTATTTCGTTAATATTCTGAATTGTTTTCGTTTTTGTAACTTCGGTTAAAGTGTTGCTTATTAAATCAAAATATGTTTAACTTATCTCCTTTTAATAAATGCTGTTTGCTAATTAAAATCTAATCGAAATCGTTTTAACCATTTCGGAGATTAGAAGAGTGTTAAAATATTATTATTAATAAATATACAGAAAATACAATCAATCAAACCTTTTGTACCTATGGCGGTTTTATATTTCATAAGCGACTTACCGATGTGGCCCAAATCGGGCACCTTAAGGTAATATTGTGATGATGTGTTCAGATTCACAATTCACAATAATTATTATTCACTACTAATTCACAATTAACTTGAAATTTAGCCAAAGGATCCACATAGTCCCACAGGATCAGAATCAACGGATACCACGGGGAACAGCTAATCATATATATAGTATTGATATCTGATCGCCTGACTGCGATCCTTTTTTATAAACCACCTATCGATTTGTTACAGGATGAGGTACTTTGGATGGAGAATAGTCTGAGTAATGCGTAGTGTTGCGATTCGTGGCGATATTCAATAAATTCAGAGCAACCACCTGAATAAGGCTCGTTAGGAATGCAAATATGTCGAGAGTTGCGTGACAACCGACCGCACAGTGTGTTGACGAGTAAAGTCTCATTTGATCCGTGAATAACCCTTGGTTAGTTTAACCGTGTGAATTTTATTAGGGATAACGATCTATTGGATTATATTTTTGCAAATTTAAGCTAATAAAAGTATAAGGTTCGGTTCACAGATGAAAAAATTCTGACATTTGAATAGAAGTGATTTTTTAAAATAAGCTTTTATTGTTGTGCCTTTATAAGGTTCACAAGTTTGACGTAAATGATGTTTTTTCTATTATAGAGTAATAATTATTAACTGACAATTTTAAATCTTTAGACAGATTTATATTATAGGTTATAATTTTCATAATTTTCCTCCCACAGTATACGGAGCCAAATATAACTTGTTATGAGGTATTTTGTTTTATTGACTTCATTTATAGTTTTCTCACCGCATATCTGACACACTTTATCATAATATAACATAAATCCAAAAAATTATATCGAACCAAATGTCATAAAAAGTCGAGATGAGAAATATCATCTAATACTATTTTATTTTTAATTCATTACACATATATAATAACACTGAAGTCGAAAACAAATAAGGTGTTGATACAATCAACATTGCTATGATGTCCAACTACTTTACACTATGTATCCATAAACGTTGTTGCATCAATCTGTTGTTGAAAATTTCAACCAAACTATAAAAGTAATTTGATAATTTGTAATGGACAAAACACTTACCTTATAGCACGACCCTATTGCTCACTTCCAAGGCGATTACGATTTCGAATCCTCCAAGTCACTTTAATTTTACATCTCGTATTCGAATACTATTTGATAACTTTTAATATTTCAACGTCAAACTAACAAGCAAAAAACTGACAACGAATAAATTCACAGAGAAAATATTGAAATTTTTATAAGAAATATATTTGTATAAAATCGCGACTGTTTACGTAAAAAAGTCCGCGAACGAGGGCGGAAAAGCGCCAGGGCGGCAGAGGGCTAGGGCGGGCGGGCGGCGCGAGGGCGCGAGGCCGACTGCGGCCGCAGACTCGGCGCAGATGCCCGGAGCACCGGCAATGAATGAACTGCTCACGAGGCACACGGGGAGCGTGGGAGATAAACACTTTTCTCTGAATAACAGAACACATTTGGCTCTTCCCACCTTCTGCCTCATTGGTCTAGTGGTTAGCATGTTCAAGATATCGAGATTTCTATTTTGATCTACTCAATATTTGCCCGAAGTTGGAAAGTTGGCGGTGTGCTCCAACCCGTGCCTCGGAGAACACCTGAAGCCGTCAGTCCTGTGCCTGATCTCTCACCGGTTGCATCGGTTTCCGTCATATCGGACTACGAGAGTGAAGGAATAGAGAGTGCACTTGTGTGTTATGTCTATACTCTAAAAACCCTCTCTCCTATGAGTGAGGAGGACTGTGCCAAGCAATGGGACGGTAATGGGCTGCTATTTACTTACTTTTTAACCTTCTGCGTCTGATCTCTACTTAATGTACCCTTTTTAAGATCGCAGTACATTGCCAATACTAACATAACGATGTTAACGGACTTACATTTACTTAACTGCATTATTCAAGAAGCAAATCAGAGCCAATCCAACACATAACCGTCCATTCTTTTGTATTTCCATTAATATCGTTAGTGTATAATACGTTTTGAACTTGGTTTATGATCTGTTTTTAGAAGTATGTTTCCTAAATAAAATAAATGTTGCCTTTGAATGATATTTTCAAGGCTTTCTAACATACGAAGATATGTTTACTGTCCCCACTTATTGCTGGTTGGATTTAATTTTCCTTTTTATTTATACGGGGTGAAAATTTCCAATAGACATGGATGTTATAATAACTGACAACTTACATTCTCAAACTGCAGTAGAATATGTAAACGGATAAAAGTGATTATATTAGTGGAATGTAGCTTTGTACTTTGTACTTTTGGTGACGTAAAATAATAAAGAACAGTCAACGGGATCGAGAACTGCGCGAGAATGCGGAATGTCTACATTAGATGAATTGAAAGTATCATTATATGATACAATATGAGCCAAAAAGTTCCACTTCCTCCGTAATAACTTTTGATTATGTGACTTTGATGTTTTTTTACTGTTGTACCTGAATATTTTGCTAATAAATGAATGCCTAGGTGCACTACCAGACGTGCCTGAGTTGCATGCTGCCCTTGTGTAACACTATTAGTGTCGCTGTGCCCAATAGGTCAAATAACGGGGCAGGCGATAAACCGGTCGCCCGTTCGATGCCCGTGCCTTCGTTAATTGTTATTCTGAATCACAGATACATGGTGATGTACATCTTATTCGTATATTAATAAGGTTTAGTCTTGTCTGGCTTAAACGATTACGTTTTCAAAGCTCGAAGCAAAGGCTTGCGATACTACACGTAATTGTTATTTGGTTATAAAATCTCAGCTTAACAGTGGTAGAACATAACCGTAGTCACTGACTGACCACGGCTATTTAACAGCGTGTGGAATAGCAACATTATATTACTTTGTTTCATTGCGTAATGTTTTAAGTAAAACTTACATACTTTTTGTGAGGAATTTTTCAAAGATTGGGTTCATTAATGCATATTTATTACGGATCCCTATTATATTTGAGAATTGAAAATAACGTTAAGTGAAAAAGCAGCTTTCTGACGGTGAAACAATTTTTGAAATCGGTCCAGCAGATTTTGTGTGAAAACGTTACAAACGTACAAGCATACCAAAACACAAATGTTTTCTGTTCATAGTATGAGTTTAGACTTTCTTCATTAAGTTAATTTTATAATAGAAATTTAAATATTCACCTTACTTTATAATACGCAAAGGAATTAATGGGTTTCTAAATCGGTTTCCTCGACAACTCAAAATCATAATATCTTAGAAAAAAAGAATTCAGTAATTACAACATTAAAGATTCTTCTTCATTCAAATAACAATTTACTTAAATCACTTTATATAGTTTTATATAAAACGCATTTCCAATACTACTTCTCCATTTTGAGATACAACTTATTAGGATATCGATAGATCCTTCTGTTTACTTTAATTTCGCAGTTATCTATAAACAAATTGGAAATCGTTTAAGAAATGTCGTTATATACATTCATGGAAATATCCCAATTCGTATGTTCAAAGCGAATTACAATTCTCAACGTTGCAGAAGGTGGAGACCAGAAAAGGTTCGCAAAATCCCAGACCTTTTACACCAAGGAGTTAGCAGTTACATGTCATCGGAGGACTGGATTAATTTCAGGTAAATCCTCCATTCATTGGCCAGTTTATTCTTTTAAAAAATGTTAAGTAGGCCCACATTATTCTGATAACTGATCTCGTTTTAGACGGCCTCGAAAGCGCAATGATGCAGTAATATCTTCGTTAGCAGAAGTCCTAGGTCCGAGTCCCGACAGAGCTATTTCCTAAAACTTACATTTCCTCATTCGTCTGAGTCTGGATTGGTGTAAAGCTTCCGGGGCTAGTTGCCACCTTACCATTAAAGACATATTGCTAAGCAAAAATTTGCTTTTCGATACAAACCATATAAGTAAATTACCTCTTGTCTGGTCAGCGAGCTTCCATCTTAGACTGCATCATCATTTACCACTAAGTAAGGCTACAACGATTACTTGTGAGCAGTGTTAACAACTGAAGTCCACGTCGTTACCCTAACTGGTGGCAGGGCGGGTGATAATTTCGTGTATAATGAAGTAAACAACTTCCTCTATATATGGATTCAATCTTGATTAACTTAAATTTATTATTCAGAATGGAATATATTTAGTGCAGCTTTTCTATACATAAACGTCACCATTGTTTATTGATTCATATAAAAAACACATTATTCACTCAACTTCCAATCAAATATTATCTAAAAACTATACATTTATTGAACTATTCATTATCTGTATACATTTCTATCAAAAACTGCCAGAAGATGTTCCACAGATAACACTTAATTTATATAAAATATTTATTATTAGAAATGCAATTTGAAGGATTACTGAGACGATAAAAAAGCGTGACAGTGAATGAATTGCATTAATCTAAATTAAAATTATAACGATGATGATAAAAAAGGACACGCGACTGAATTCGTTATGGATTCTTCTCAGAACAGGGGCAAAAGTGCCCTCTAAACTTTCGAGTCAAAGACTTTCTTCAATTTAATCATCAGTCGTTGGTTAGTAAGCGATAAAAGCCTACTTGAATCAAAATTATATGAATTAGAATTGAAGACCATTTGCTTGCATAGGCATCTATTAAAATAAAACAGGGATTATAATTGCATACAATTTTATCAGCATAATAAAATAAACTTAACTCTATTGGATTTCCTCCATGCTATTTAAGTCGTAAGTGCCAAGGTAACGGAGGCACCACTAAGGCGAAAGATGCCAGATAAATGAATACCAGAAACGTTCCTGTTTATTTGCCCGGCACTGGTTCGATGAATCATATGGCGAACAGCGAAACATGGAAGATGTATTGGATTATATGATGCGAGAAGTATTATTTAATGGTCTACATTACCTCAAAATTACTGTGCCCCGAGTAGATTCTATCGTACAGTTTTCGGAAGAAAATATGTAGAAAATTAGTGAGACTGGATTCCAATTTCATTTCTTATGTAAACATGTGTTTTCTTGAAAGTTTAAATTCCCCTATCTTACATCAAAATAACGCCTTATATCCGAAGATTTAATAACAGCGAAACACGTACACTGATGTAACGCTTAAGATATGTCTTTTATCCTTTTTATTTTATTATTCATTACCTGTCTATTAGGTAAAATTTGATTTGAAATGTTTTCATTTAATTCAGCTTAAGATAATAAAGCTCCACGAAATATAAATAATAGTACAGTCGAAGAGGGTGGCGAGTTCCTGGTGATTTACGTGTTAATGTGCACTCATAAAATAACAGTATTCCTTAGGCAAGTAAGGTCTTTTGAATCATCACTAGTCTGTACCCTGGTAACCACTCTACCAGAGGCTCATTTACACCAGAAATGCCTTTAATTTGTTTTTAATCCCACGACATTGAATATTCGAATTTTACACGACTTTGGACGCTCATTTGTCCAAAGACGTGTAAAATTTGTTCACAAACAGTGGACATGCCCTACACGGTTATCTGCTGTAAGATCACGGCTGTTACACCCACTAGGAAACGTTTTACAGTACAATGTTAATCATTTGTCAACGTCCAACGAACATGCTTGGAGCGTGAAAGTAAATGGTTGACATATTTTTTAAGTGTAGCACTTGAGAGAGCAACAAATATGTTTCAATGCAGAGATTGGCAACATTGGCGCTAGTAAACGTTGGCAATGCCGAACAACGTCCGTTTCTTATATGTGGACGCACTGACTTGAGAAGCTAACGAGTCAAGTCGTTTGTTTCCGTTTAGTCGCTTCACTCTTGTCAGATTGGTCGTGGTTATCATGTCCCAGTCACCAGCTTTGCCCGCTGGTCGTTAATCGGGCACATTCATGTACTGGAGCGCCCACCGCACCCTTTACGTGATCCGTCCATCGCATTGGGGATCCCCTCGCGGTCTTGTGCCTTCGACTTTACACACCGATTAATATGCCCAAAGAACTTCGGTATCCGACTACGCACTTGAATAGGCGTTTTTTGATGCCTCGGTCTCGGTCCAAAAGCTTCCGAGCATCTTCCTCCAACGCGTCATCTTCAGGGCGTCTATCTTGTCGGTTTCGGTTTTTGAAGGATCCATGTTTCGGCGGCGTACAGGAATATGGGAAACACCAACGGTTTTTCGCTTTAGCTTCAGTGATATTTCTGTTTGTCCATAATTTTAAGCCCGTCCATTGCACACCTGCCATAGCCATTCCTCTCTTCACTTCACCTATGCAGCCGCTTGATTCAAGATAGGGACTCAACGATAGATTTTTTGGGTATGTTCGGCAAGGTTTTGTTGGGTCTGTCGACAAATCGAAATGCAGCTTATTTTGTTTCCTCGTTCTGTTACTTTTTGGAGATTATTTTTCTGTTAAATATGCTGTTATAAAATTATAATATAATTTACAACAAAATTTCTCGAATTAAAAACCTATAGTAGCTCATCAACTGTTTCGATTAAACTCAATTCAAATAAAAACGGATTTTAAAGCATTTTGGAATCGTTAAATGCATATTTCTTATATTATTCCCAATGTACAGGAGTTGCGAGGGTTCCTTCGCGCTATACTGAGAAGGAGCCGCATCGAACTCAATCGGTTCTCCATTTTTTTATGATCGTTATAACAATATAATTTCAATTTATTTAATTTCAGCTAGAGAAATGCATCCATTACCACGCTTTTTGTTGTAACACCTTGAAATAACAGTATGATTTTTCGATTAACTTTGTCTCAATAAAAGTTTTAATTTTGTAAAGTGACATCTCTAGATGTTTTTCGGAAAAAGGGATTAGATTTGAAACGATTCTTGAACGGTGTCGTCAATTGGAAATGATATAAGAAACGTTATAGAACAAAGCATGTTTGATTTCTAAACATACCTGTTTTGTATAAAGGCCCTTTGAAACCTTACGCAGTCTTCATTTTCGCAGACGACTTTAAATACGACCCACACGAAATTCACCTGTCCGGTTGTACAGAGTGGGGGTATCGATTATATCTTCTTTATTACCAAAAGAAACGCCAAACAGGTGTAAAGAAATATATACTGTTTGTATGCTAATCTTGCCATGTATACACTTTTATTTCCTACTCACTTCGGAGTGAATTGACTATAATGGTCAGATAACGACACGGGCTGATGTTGAACCTTCTTCGAAGTGGAATCTTATGAAAGATGTAATAATGTTAAAGTATTATAATATATTACATTCACACAATGGTCGGCGAGGCATAATTCAATCAACGCTATCGGAATGTCCCATTGAGGACTGCTTAGGGTTACCATAAAGAGAACAGGATACTTTAAGGACTCCCCACGCTTTCATTCCTTATTACTCAAAAAAGTGATTTACAGTTGAAGCCCACCACGCTACCCTAACATTGATCAGTAGACTAGTTTTGATGTATGCGACCTATGGACGAGAAGGATGCGGGATTTGTGTGCTGACTTTTTTAAGACGATCCCTTAAATTTATCTGTAATGTTCAGAATTACATGAAATTATTAGATATACATATCAAATATGTACTGTGTCTTTTGAAAAGAAAAGGCATTTGTTTTAAACGACACATACATATACGCAAAGCAGCCACAGATTCATCAGGTCTCCAATTCACTAAACGTGATTAACATGAAATTTATAAAAGTTTTCGCAATGTAGACGCTCATTTAAAACTGGATTTGCCATATTTTCACGGGCTCGGGATTAAAAAAACTACACGGACGGTCACATTTGTGTGTCCAATAAACCTACCAGATTGCGTATTGGACACACAAATGCGACACATGTCCACATTATCACGAAAGGTGGCAAAACAAATGCAAGTGTGGACTAGACCTTACTGTTTCGCATTTCCTAATCAATTGCCCTTTATACACTAATGAATGGCAATTATGTGCCCTAAGCGACCATTTAAAAGATCGATTGAATGACGATCAATACTATAAAGTTTACAAAAATGATTTGTCTTCACACAGTTTTATTAATAGCAATTTCAATTTTATATAACATTTGTAGAATAATAAGTGAATCTATTATTACACTGACATATGAATGAGTCGTGCGCGTCGCCAGCGCGCTTTGTGCCTCTTATCGCAGATTGCTTGTTTCAGCGTCGCGGCTGGAGATTGAAAGCTGTTTCGGGTTTTATTTTAATAATTATTAACTTACCATCAACAACTTTTTCATATGAAGTTTAAATAATAGCTCCTCTGAACCTATAGCATCGTACAGGCAGCAGTTTCTTTAGTGGATGGCATCAAAGTCGTACGAAGTTAGCCGAAGCGTTACAAGACCCACAGGTCTTTTAAAGTAAAAAAAAACCTTTATTCTCTAAATGATTTTAAACCTGGAAATTGTTTCTAGTATAGCGAATTCTCATTATATCCTAAAATGTATTGATTTCTTCAATTTTTGGACAGTTAGTGAAATTGTTCATTTTACAAAATTTGCAAGTATACCTAGACATTGATGTATCTTAAAATTATTGACTATTTGAACGGGTACATATCACGATGGCGATTTTTAATTTTTAATTTTGCCGATATTTCGACCCAGTTGCATGGATCGTGGTCACGACGATACTGCTGTGGTCGGTTGTGTCAAGCTGTCAAGGGCAGAATCTGTCTACCCTACGCTATCGACGCAGTATCGTCGTGACCACGATCCATACAACTGGGTCGAAATATCGGCAAAAGTAAAAATTAAAAATCGCCATCGTGATATGTACCCGTTCAAATAGTCAATATGTTAATAAACCACGAAAATTTAAGTTTAAAACAATTAGTTATCTTAAAATTATTTGAATCCGAGAATTTTCTCATCGAAACGATAGCACCGACCACTAAGGCATGAAAGTCAACAAAACTTCGATTCAATCAATGCGATAAAGGCATATTTAAGGTTTTTGCGGTACTCTGGTGATGCAAGTCGACGAGGGCGGGCTGTAAATTCGATAAACCCCGAGAATCGGCGACAAACTCTCACGTGCAAAGCTCTTAAACAACCCTAAATCGGGCGCCGTTTAAACCAACTGTACTTTCCCACTCTTCACGAGCGAACTTCTGCAAAGGCCCCCACAAACGCCGGCCTAATATAATCCTTGAATGTGGTACAACAAGGTTCTGAATACTGTAAGCAGGGTTTCTAAATCTAGAATAAATTTCACTTCAATCAGATCCGCTATTAAAGTAACTAGATCGTTTGCGTTTTCAGCACGTTTTGGATTTCAGAGCTTGACACCGGATGAGACACTTGCAGAGTTTGGTTTATGGTCGATTCGGCGTGACAGCCTTCTAAACGAACTTGAAACTGCAGCTATTCTGGTATTTATTTATTTAATAAATACTCCCCAGAATAGATGATAGTTGCCTTCTATTGCAAGACTGCTAAAAGTGTCATTCGGGACAGAAGGGGAAGTTGTACCTGATTCCTCATCGTTTTTTTTTCACGTCCTCGAGAACGGGGTTAATAATGAAAAATTGACAGCCCTTTTCCACCTAACCCCTGGGCATATGGTTACAGGAAAATACCTATTTTTCCTTTTTAACTTCATTAATCTGTTTGAACTTGATACTTTCTCGGGCGAGCTAATATAATTCCTATTTTTGAGGGATACAAACAGCGACATTTACTTCTTATATTTATCTTAATACTGTTGTATGTAATAAACCAATCAAGTTTTCACAAATAACTCTCGATAAACATATAGTTCTGTGAGGAACCCTATATCGACTCAGTTCCTTTAATTTTAGAAATGTCCCCTGTAGCATAGGAGTATTCGGTCTTTCGACAGTTTTATTCGGTAAGTGCGTTTGATTTAATATCATTTAAAAGCGGCAGTGGGCTGGGTCCTGGCGAGCCAATAAATCGTCGGTGTCCCCGCGCCCATTTACCTTCCGTCTGTTTCAACCATAGACATACTCGTAAGCATGTAGGCTGCCATTTCACTATCAAACCATGAGTACTGATTTTCGAAAGTACTTACTCTCTTAGGCTATCACATATCGAGGAAAGAAACACACGCAAACAAAAAAATTAAAATATTCTTTACGCAATTGAACAATCTAAAGATCATTTTATAATAAAACTACCATTTCTTCTAAAAATTACTTCTGCCCAAAAGGAAATTACTTAGAAACCAGTTATTCTGATTATAATAATAATAGTTTCGGCGGTTTCTCAGCCTGTAGCCCTGACCCCCCGGTATGGTTTCCTTGCCGGGTTGTATCCTCCGCCCGTTATATTTATTTACGTAATTGGTTATGTATGTCCATGAATTGATATTTTGTATTTAAGTAATTATTATGAAATACCTTACATACACTATAAATATATATTTTTGCATAGACGGGCGTGAGTGTGAAAGTAGAATGACAATAATAGCTTTGTTATTTTGGTAGTGCAATTGACAGAATTCAAAGTAAATTAATCTCTGCAATATATTGTTTATCGATCTACCTTACGCTGTGTTACATGGGCTTCCATGAATAACACAAACTTAATTCAATCATTTTTAGCGATTCAGCGTGTTCTTAAAATGATGGGAGGTCAAACTCAAGGTCTTGAACAATCATTTTTAACCTAAAGCAGTGCTACAAGTTTATATTTTTTTAAATTGTCAATTATTTTTTATGTTTGCACGAGTATTTCTGTATGAATGGTAGATTAAACAAAGAGCTTTTACATCGTTCTATTGACTACAGTCTTCCAGTTAATTCGAATCTTCCTCAACACGTTGACACGCTTTTCGAGGACACTTCTTTCCTCTATTCGTATCTATTTTTGGTTCATGTCAATATTGTGTCTCTGATTTATACTACACTTGCTGTTTCCCGCAGTGATAGCCGTGTAATTTCGGATGGCTTCTTTACAAAAAAAAAGTAGTTTCTCCTTATAAGATCAGCTATATGCCAGTGAAGGTCTTGTCAAAGTTCGTCAAGCCGTTTAAGGGATTAGCAGCAACTAACTGTAAGATAGACAAGAAACAGAACCTGTTATTTTTTATATATATAACCTTAAGCTGTTAATTTGCCTTCCTAACCACAGAGGAGCAACATGGTGGGTCTATGTTCGAAAACCCTTTCTCCTCTGTGTGAGGAGGCACACTAATCTGCAGCTCTTTATTGTTCTTTTAGTCAAATTTTCTTTATTTGTTTACATTATAGTCAATAATAACTAAAAGGTAAATTGCCTCTTACCGGCGTTATGCCCGTCATCCCTAATAAGGTAAGGAAAGTAATAATTGCCAACAGTACAGTCCTCCTCATTAATAGGACCACTGCACTGCCACCCAATTGGATTTAATAGGATTCGCATATCCCAGAATTGGTCCCGAGAAATGTAGATTTCCTCTCGATCAAACTATATACCATTTTATTAGTGCAACGGGCTGTTGGTGCATCATTCAAATAAATAAAGGAATCAGTTGCAGCAAATGTTTAGATAGTTTATCTGACTGTGAAGTCGGATAGAAGGCCGCAGATGTGAGCTCACAGGAAAACGGGACACCATAAATATGTCGCGGGCGCATTCACCGCCGGCGGAGGGAGCCCGCTTAAATGCCTTCGACTGATACAATGCGATACACCCGCTGTAGTTTCTAAAACCTACACAAACCAGCTGAAACATTAATAAATGAAAAATTCAGCAAAAAAAGAACAAACTATTCTAAACAAATTAATATACTCTAAAAACCAAAAAATAGTCGCGTATTGTTTGTAGCGCTCTCCTAAAATGAAATCAAATATCTATACGCTGTGTGTTCAAAAAGTATCGCGAATTTTGTGTTTTTTCAAAAATTATTTATTTATTCATGAATATCTATTTTGTCCCCTTCAAAGTAATCCCCATGAGATATTATACACTTGTGCCAACGGTTTTTCCAATCTTCGAAGCACTTCAAAAAATCATTTTTTTTTATCTTGTTCAGCTCCTCCTTCGATGCCGTCTTTATCTCGTCAAGAGAAGAGTAACGTCGTCCTTTCATGGGCCTCTTCAGTTTAGGGAACAAGAAAAAGTCACAGGGGGCCAGATCTGGGGAATACGGTGGCTGCGGCATCATTAGTGTGTTGTTTTTGGCCAAAAAGTCGCGCACAAGCAACGATGTGTGAGCAGGGGCGTTATCGTGGTGCAAAAGCCAATTTTTGTTCTTCCACAAATCCGGGCGTTTCTGGCGGATTGCTTCGCGCAAATTGCGCATAACTTGCAGGTAATATTCCTTATTGACCGTTCTTCCCTGTGGCAAGAACTCATGATGCACCACGCCCCTGCAATCAAAGAAAACTGTCAGCAAAACTTTCACATTCGATCGAACTTGGCGCGCTTTTTTCGGTCTTGGTTCGTGCGGCAGCTTCCATTGAGATGATTGAGCTTTGGTTTCCACGTCATAACCATAAACCCACGATTCGTCACCAGTTATGACCCTCTGGAGCAAATTTGGGTCGTCGCGGACAGAGTTTAACATCTCATTAGCAATGTTCATGCGATGCTGTTTTTGGTCACAATTGAGCAATTTTGGTACGAATTTCGCGGCGACCCGTCTCATGCCCAAATCATTGATAAAAATCGAATGGCACGAGCCAATCGATATGTTTAGGTCCTCAGCAACTTCTCTAACGGTGATTCGACGATTGGCCAATACCATTTTCTCCACTTCATTAATTTTTTCGTCTGTTGTTGAAGTGCTCGGGCGTCCGGCACGCTCTTCGTCGTTCACATCTTCTCGGCCTTCTGAGAACATTTTGTACCACCGATAAACGTTGCTTCGGTCCAAGGTAGCTTCTCCGTATGCCACAGTCAACATTCGGAATGCATCCGCGCACTTAATTTCGTTTTTCACACAAAATTTGATACAGGTTCTTTGATCCATTTTCTTGAATAGGTAAAAATCGAAGACGATCCAAAACACGTGCAAGCAAAGCAGCTGTCAACAATTGAATGAACATTCAAAATGGCCGAGCTTGTCGGCATAAGTGAGAGACACGAATACCAACATAACGCCACAAAAAACTAAAAGGAAATAATTCTTAATTGTTGCGTAACTTTATCAGTATGATTAAGAATCTGAACTTAGGAGACATGTCGAAGACGTTCAATTTACCATACGGAACCACATAATCAGCTGCACCCCTGAAAGGTTGTCGGGGTCGGTTTAAGCTTATGAAAGCCTTTATCTGTCTAAAAAATTCCCATCCCATTCGTGTTGAGGCAATAAACGGCCGATTTTATTTGGGGCGTTTATCTATCGTTGAAAGCTTCGGCGCCTGTCGTATATTATTAGGATAAATGCTCAATAAATATTAATTAACCGAGTGAACCTATCTCGGATTTTAACTGTTACTTTAAAATTACTATGTTTTCTTCGTTAAATTCTTGATAAAGACTTGTACCGCTATTTTATACAAAAATTATTATCTATATGTATATAACTAACCAAAATCCATCATTCAATACTCCAAAACGGCTGGATTGGATAGCTTTCGAAAACTCAAAATATATAAAAACTACTCTAATCGCAATTTAAACAAAATTATAAGTTATTCAGTGCTTACATGATGCAGTCTGAGATGGAAATGCTCTAACCTGATCAGAGGTAATTTACCTCTTATGCTTTATATACAGCAACACATTTTTTATATTTGGAGACACGTATTTACTGGTAGTAGGTGGAAACCGGTCCCTCTGCTAGGATAACGAGGACACGAGCGTCAATGACGCTGTCAAAATGTAATTGTATTTATGAAATATCTATATAAATTGGATGTTTTACTAAATAGTCCACTTCTCCCGTTATCGAGTGATGGGGGATTTGATGAAGCTATTATCAGCGGGATCAGCCCCGTCCCCCTTCACCCCCATTCCTCGGCATCGTCTTACACCGTGTTTTGAATAGGGAACCTATTAACACGGTGCAGGCGCGTGTCGCCACCGACTCCGCGGCGCACGATTGGTGGAGCGCAACTGTTCCATTATTTTTGTG
The DNA here is from genome assembly GCA_015832385.1 of Elymnias hypermnestra. NCBI lineage: Eukaryota > Metazoa > Arthropoda > Insecta > Lepidoptera > Nymphalidae > Elymnias > Elymnias hypermnestra. The sequence goes on along the minus strand of JACTOM010000351.1, from coordinate 131,175 downwards.
TTAAGCATCTTCAAAGAACGGAGACAAAAAAAAATTTATTCTACATTTTTCATAACACCATGAAACTTTGCGACGTCACAGACAGGGAAACGGGAACAAATTATGTTACCACAAAATTACCAACAAAAACAAAGTAAACATTGGAAGTCAAAAGAGTGACCAGTAACTTCCGGTTTTTTTTTAAGTATAATTAAGTTTCCGAGATTCGTTACCAACGAAGAAACGAATGACGACTCAAAATAACTTATTGAGCCTACGTGAGTAACATCAGTATTCTTTTACTGCAGCTTTCAATCATCAGAAATAGTTCATTCCCTCAAATCATTACTTTTGTACGACTGATGATGATATCAAACAACTACTTAAAAAGTTACTTTACAATAAGTGAAGTTATTTTACAATACATCGGAACAGGAAAACTTTTTATAAAATGGCAAAATATACTCTTCTGTATTTATCGACTTGAAGTTATCAATTTTGCACACCATAATTATATAATTATGTCAAATAGATTAACTTTACCGGGATTATCGTTGAATTTTTTTTTATATTTTAGGGCAGATGTGTAATGGCGCCAGAAGATCGACACGCCATAATTTGTGTAGCGCGTCGTATAAAAAGAGGCTGTAAAATGCAAAGCGAGAGATACCAGGAGGCTTTACTCCGGATCACCGCCGACTCAATGGCCGCCGAATGGCTTTACGACTTATTATTGATCAGATCGCTGCCGAGATGCTTATCACCAGATTAGACTCGTAAACTCCACTATCAATGATCGATCGATGATACACCTCAGAATGGATGCTTATTGCATTAATAAGGCACTTAAAATATGGCGCAGCAGTAAAATCTTTACCAAAGCGAGGTTAACAATACGAAATACGAAAAGGAATATGTATGTTTTACTTCAAATTAATCGGGAGGATAGTTTTACAGGTCTTTTTAATGCTGACAGGTTAACATTAAATACAAAGAGGTCTCACCTGGTGAAATTATAGTAAAATTTTACGTATTAAATAAATAAAAAAAAACTATAGCGAATTTCTTTCTTATTCATATGCATGTGCTACAATATACCAGTTGACTATAACCTTTCGTCACCGAAATCAGACTTTACTCTTTCGAATGTTACATAGCCGAACGTGATAGCTCAGTCTTATTCAATAATCACTAAATAAAATGGGCGTAAATAGATTACAGTCAGTCGCTCACCTGTCAGAAAAACGACCAAGAAAGAGGAAAATATTCCACATTGTTATTATCACTCAGTACAGCAAACTGCAGCGTAGTATTACTGGGCAGTTGGCAATACAGCCTTAATGGCGCTTACGTCCTATGGTGCTTAACAACAGCGAAGGACGTGGAGCAAGTGAACTGCACTTTTCACAAATGGGGGTATATGATCCAGCCACATTTAGTAGTAAAGCGTTTTTGTTCAATTATATTATAGCTGTGTATTACCAGTGAATTACATCATTCAAATCCAGTCATATTTCACTTCTCCACAATCAGCTATTACGAATCGAGATGACCAAAACCCTTAACCCAACTGATTTGAAACTTAGCAAACATATACGCGACGTAGACGCTTACTAATAACGGGTTTCCCCATATTGCTACAGGATCGGGATAAACATACGAAAAAAAAGTCGCTCGATTCATCGATATAATATTGTATTGTTTACATAGTTAAAATAACAACGATGTTTTTAACATCACTAAAGAATTTAAACATGACAGCTTACTCGAAAACATTCAATCGATCAATATGCGATCCCTGGAATAACAAACCAATTCCGATAATGAACTTCTCTCTTTGATTTTAATTGGAAGTGAGGCACCTAATGCTAATGAAGGGCAGTTTATAGCACGTTGTTTAACAGAGCCCGTAATGTTTTATTGCAGAATAAATTGGCCTATTGCCCTTTATCCTAAGTTCCATCGTTGTTTTATTGAAACTCGTTTATAGCAAATTTTCCTTCACACCGACATATTCATTTTCTTCTATTTATCTAACTCTTTTATCAACCACCAGGGCTTTTGATAGAGATTTTTAACAGGTTCCATGATCAACTTTGCTATCTGATTCATACTCGATTTTTAAGCATTTTTAATCCACGTCACGGTGAAACTATATTTATATTAGCTTTTTATACAAAAAATAATTCTAAAGTTTCATAGACATGTTAATACGAATTAATTTTACAACGAACAGACGCAAAAACAAAGTTTTTATTATGGAACAATTTTCCACATCGCATTCTCATAGATACCAATGTTTTCTGGGTCCTTTTATATACAACAAAGTCAGTAAAATAATGCCCCAACCATAACCAATTTAAATTTCTTCAGACTTTGAGTACCACACACACTCTTTCAGTAGCGGACGCATACACACACCAACTTTCATAAACACACATACACGCGTACGCGCACACACAGAGAGAGAGAGAGAGAGACCCACACAATCACGTAAGAACATACACACAGTATAGCCACCTAAAGGAAATGTAGATGAAATTTTAAGTTGCCGTAACACGGATCTCCTAGGGCGGCTTCCAATATATTGTATGGTTGGAGGTTGCGTAGATATTTAAGAATACATGTATCCTTTTATTGAGTGTTTTTAAATAAATAAATAAATATTTATTGCGAGGACTTCGCTTCGCGAGCTCCAGCGGCCACCGGCGCCCGTTTTTTATATCATCGGTTCACCTTGTTAATATTACTACTTGTGTTACTTATTGGGTCAATTTCTACTGAAGCCCAACTAGCTAAACCCCCATAAATGCTTGACCAGGGAAGTACCTCTCTGAGAGTCTCATGTATCTGTACCAAATTGTCACGTGAGTCCAATCTGTGAGAGAACCGCTAATCCTTGGGATGGGTTGGAAAAATTAATGTTGCTAATTTGTGGATCAATCAAGAAAATATATTATATTTATGTTAACAAGGAACTCACAAAACGTTTACTTAATATTACCTTTGTCTTGTAACTTCAGTAGATAATTCAAAGGCAACCAATTTACCATAGAGGGCGTCGCCGCCACCATTTGCAGTATTTTCTGCCTGACCATCCATCAAATGCAATCTATAATATTGAAATGGTCGTAATGTTTTGGGCAGTGTAATAACGTCAAACGGTGAGCGATTTGTCTTCATCGCTCACAGTGATTACCAGACGCAGCGGTGGGTCGCGGGTTCGACTGCCGGCTGGCACGCGTCCTCTTCAGAGCTCCTATTAATATCTTTAAATAAAGATCACCGTAGTATTAGAGTCAATTATTATTGATTATTTCTTTCTTTTTCACTTTTATCGCATTGAAATAAATGTTTGATTATAATCCATCTCATTTATCGCCGGCTGTGGGTTCTCTCACTTATGCAACAAAACGCAGCAACTTCATGCTGATGTAGATTTTTTATATCTTATTTATTTTTAGGGACTTTGAGTCTCTTATGATAACAAAATCTCTCTTTCTATAAAACCCTTTAACCTTGCAAAGATTTTGGCGCTGACATAAAACTCTGAAATGCTCCAACGACCTCTAGATTAATATCATACGTACTTCTTAGTTCCACGTCAAAATATGGTATGTATCTTCTACTATGCCACTAATTAGACATAGTGAAGTGTTAGTTTTCTTCATCAAAAATTTGAATTAATTCAACGGAGTATGCCCGGACCGAAACCTGTGGGCTAACACAATCATCTCCTGCTTTCATTTCAAATTAATAAATGGAGAGGTTTATTCCATAAAGTGTGTATATCTGTATATCTGTGGGTATTTCGGCGATTTGCCCGATCGAGCAATAGATACTAACATTATTATTTTACTTTTCCAAGAATCAGTATTGCAATCTTTTATTTTTCCAATAATATATCTAGGCGGCATTGTTTTCTCAAAGCCCTACGAAGTTTTTGAAATCCCATTAAAAATTTTACCCAAATAATACTTAAAACGATCAAATTTGCACTTCGTCATTCTCAATGGGGTGAGCAAACAAAATAAATCATATGAGTTAATTGCCACAAAAGGAACGATTTTATAACCAAAATACCATTGGAAAAACTAATGACCCCGGTTTAGTGGTAAAAGATACATTACCTATTCTACGGTTTACATAGTCGTAAGCAAAATACTCTGCCTTTAACACAGCCATTTTCACACTGACCGCTGCCCTAAGTACCTCCGCACCTCGCTATACATCATAGCAGCCGTTATCAGTAGCTCCCGGCCATTATGGATTAAAAAAGCACTTCGCGAACCGTCCTCATGCAACCACTGCCTCCGAAAAGGCTTTTGGACTAGATTCAAGTGCACGGGAAAATAGCCCTACGACTCAAACCCTTAACATGGCGAAGGTTCATAATTGCCGGTCCTCGTGGGGGTATACAAGCGTTTTAATTCAGTGGGTACGTCCAGCGAATTAGTAATGAAATTAAGTGGCCACGAGGGACTCACGTTCGGTTCTCGCAGGGTTTTGTTTCCGTATTGCGATGTTTCCCTAAATTAATTTTATGGATATAGGTTTTATTCAACACAGAGAGTGTTTAAAGCTGGATTACTTATTATTTTAACGAGAGTTCCTTCTGTTTCGGGATGGTTTTTAAATACAAGTAAGTAAACAAGCTGGGCACACCTCCTCACTCATATGAGAGAGGATTTTAGAGCATAGATCCACCACGTTGCTCCACTGCGGATTGGCAGGCATAATACACAAGTGCACTCTCTATGCCTTCACTCTCACAATGAGATGTGACGGGAATTCGACACTCACGGAGAGAGATCAGGCGCAGGACCGACGGCTTAACGTGCTCTCCGAGACAGGGGCGTAGGTTACACCGCCAACTCGCTAATTTCGTGTAAATATTGAGAAAATCTTAACAGAAAATTCAATACTCTTTTTTAGTAATTTGAATACAGTAATAGAGTAAATTATGAACATATGATATATTTCTTCTATACTAAATCATACAAAGGCAATAAACATTTGACCAATAAAACTTTCAAGAGTGTTTCCTTCTTGCTTGAAATGAAAGTCTCGTCGATTTCGGTTTAGCCATTTAGAGAGACATCCTAAAATATTCAAACATCCGGTGCGTTTTTTGTGCGTTATTAATAACCATATGAGTTTAAGAAAGTTTCTATTGAACCCCGATTATTCTGTCATCGGAACAAAGTACCGGTAATGTCCAGTAAAACTGTTATAGATAAAATAAAAGGTAGCAATATCTTTCACTGGAATCGTAAGAGAAATCAGACGAGTATTCTACAAAGTCAACATCAAGTGCGTCTCCGAGCCAACATACAGGTTCCGCGGGCATGCCGGCAAAAAACCACCGACACACAGAACGTAACAAACGCCACACTGCTCACTCCCAACTCGGAACCTTGTCAACACAGTTTAAGGCACAGAACGGGAAAAGTATCGTGCTCAGAACACTCCCTTGCGTCATCCGGCAAGGTTCCACTTTTTCAGTGATATAGAACGTGACAAGGACTAAGCGATCACTCAATAAAATAGATTTTATTTCGAGAATACAACAGATCAATGTCCCGTAGCTTTTTATTTTAGGTTTACATAGCTTTCTTTATTACTCGGGCAGTCGAATGCCTAAGTGAATTCTGCGATCGGAAGATGTTCTAAAATTCCCTTTATGCCATTCATTGTTGAGTTTCTTTTAGCGTGAGGGCAGCTGGCTTATCGGGCGATTCGTCATTGAATAAGTTTATCTGTCGAACGTCAATTAGCGTTACTAAGGGACCGGTTCGTCCCACATCACCATGAGGCGATGGATATGAAACGTAACGAGACCAGTCGAGACGAGACGTTGACTCGGCTGAATCCGATGATTGTCTTGCATTCTTATTTCCATCGAGTACGACCCTAATTGCAGTATTTCAAATTAATCCCCGTGAAACATAACGAGGCAATGATAAAAATGATAAAAACAAAATTGATAAAAGCAATTTTTATACAGTTCAATATAATCTCATGCAATATGTAAGTTATTAAATGTAAATAAATAATACCAATTAAGTTTCTCCTATTGCCATTTCTGACACGTTGCATATATTTATAGAGGCTAGAGCAGCTTATTTTCTTATTATAATAATTACCATTTATTTATTTCGAAATTAGATGTATTAACATTATCGAAAATAATAATACTACACTTTTGACTTTTTCAAAATAATATAGTCGCAGGCATCGTTTAATTATTCATATAAAACGAAATAAATCATAATGAATAATCTATTATCCCTTCTAAGGATGTTAAAATAAATCAAAGAGATGTCACCACCGCTTATCTAACAGCATGCCACATTCAAATTGTAACTTTCAAGATGGATTAGTTTGAAGAGATAAAACCCTCAAAGAAAGTTGCTCATTTTAAAATCCAAAGCTATTTGAACAGGTGCCATTAGACGACATCGCTGGTTTATTCTTTACCGAAATACCAGGTTCAACTCCGTTCCAGAAAAATTTTAGTCTTAGTCATTCTTTAAGCTGTAGTACTAATTTAGAATTGCCTTCTTTTACTAAACGTTTTGTATTTATTGAGTGGTATCTCTAAAATGTCTTCTGGCAGTTTGTTATGGAAACGTATACAGCTACCCTAAAATGTATCTGGATAACGTGAAGTGATTTTTAATTATTTACCTGTTTATAACTCATATTGCAAGAACACGTCGTGGTTGCTAATAAAATTTTAAATATTGGATTTGTGAAAACTTGTGTTTGGATATTCAGACGTTTGTTCCTCAACCAAACACCAATTAACAGATTTATTTGGAAATTGATATACACCTAGTTTTTGATCTGGATTAACAAATAGGATACTTTTATGCCGTTGACTAACCTGACTCTACAACTGTTATCGTCAGTAGTCGCACAAGGGTAATTCATATAAACAGCGGCAGTTGTGGTTCGTTTGATGGCGTTAACAACTATTTCAAGATTTAAAGCTAGTTAAATAATACTTTGACACTCTCTAAGGTGGATGCCCGCTAGAAGAAAATGTCGCCTTAAGATACGAATCCCAGCAGGAAAAATGTAGGTGAAGTGAATCTATTACACTAATTTGGTTAGATTATCCGGCAGAAATTGTTAGAAAAAAGTTATTTGTGTGATTTCATGAACTAACGATGCAAGTCAAACACCTGACGATAGCCTCGGCTGCTCTGCTGAAGTTTTTGTTGTGTACCGTGAAGATAGACGTAGAGACCGTCGCAGGGAAGCTAGCATATTAGAAAACGATTGCGATTCCTGGCTTATCGGGCCTCGATCCGCAACGCAGGCGCGCATCAGTAGGGCGGTCACGTCGCGCGACATCTTGTGCCTGTTTGTTGCATCCGCCATTTTGGGGACACACGACTAATAAATGATATTATTACGCGGTATTCATATATTATACAATCGGCTGGAAGACTTTTTATTTATTGCTTATTCAATATAAAATATGAGATATCCCACGCAACCAATACGGTAGTAAACCTTCAGGTTTTACAGTGGAAGAGCAGAGAGAGAGAACCACAAAGCATTGTTCTGATTATGTAAAATATTTTTATTACTATTCATTAGCTCGCGCAGCGTGCATTACGAAGGCAGTTTGAATTAAAACAATACATATCGACTTAAAAGTCAGTAAACAAAAAAGTTTTAAATTGTGCAGGATTCTGAGAGCACGACGCAAGCGAAATAGCCGATGGATGTTACGTGCACAACGATAATGGCCTTGGTTGCTTTGCTGGTCCAATCCGCGTGCTGCTGTACTGCGACATGCGACACAGAGATGGACAAATAGAGGCGATAGAAAAATCTTACACTTTACTAACACAATCTGTGTAGACCAACGACAACGCAGCTCTTTTTCTTCATCTAGGGATTCACTTGTCATTTGAGATTTAAAATCGATCTTTAATATAATCAAATGTCGTACTTAGTCCATAATATCAAAATGGTTACGACCTTTTTTGAAAAGTTTGTACTATTGTCAATCCACCTGACGACACAAAATGAGAATTAACAAAATCAGTTCAGCCGTTTAGGAGGAGTTCAGTGACAAAAATCTTATCGCAAATTCCGTTTGTGGTTTCCTTTGGAGGAAATATAAAAGTACAGTTAGTTTAAATTCGTATCGGTCTCCCCACAGGCTTCCCGAAGCTATCCGGCATACACTTGACTCGGTTGACCCCTCGTTTAATAGTAAAAGCTTCACGGAGGAGACACGCAAAGGGCGGGCGCGATACTATCGCAGACAATATGGGACTCCGCAACATCCCGCGAGCTCCGTTCATCTGATGCTATTTACAATATTGCCTTATTCGGCACCAGCGACGTTTTTTATTGCCGACAGGCATTCGACTGCGATAGGTTTCAACATGGCATCTAAAAGGCTACCCTGGCGTGATGGTACAAGTTCTCTGTTGCCTAGCAGAGGTCCTTAGTTCAATTCCCACTAGGACGGGGAAATTGCATATCCTTACTTGTCTAAGTCATGTCTGTAAGTCTAATTGGGCCCACTACTACCAGTCCATTAAAGATGTGGCGCCAAAATTTGTGTTCTGGAGCGTAAAGTCTATAAAAGCTATAAAAAAAATCTTATAATGAAACACCTAACGCCCCCTAGAGGTCAAAATTCCTAATTTTACCCAGGCATCAAGCCCAGGTCCTCTGCTTGCATAGCAGGCACCTTTGACACACCAGTGAACCATACACATCGTACACCATGTTATAAGTAATAAAACTACATTAAATCCAAAATCTTATAAATTATAACTTTTGTGAATCTTGCTAAATATGTATTTTGTAGTAATTACTAAAGTAATTTATACGGAAATTTGAGCGAAAGACATCGCGGGCGGATGCTTGTATAAATCTTAACATATCGTCCGATCACTAGATTATAAACCAGATAATAATGCTCATATATTAAATTAATTAGCCATCAATAATGTTTGAGAGCTCATTTAATTAACTCCAGATAATAATAAGGTACAATTATTGAGGTCGGTTATTGTCATGCAATTCAATCGATAAAGTTGTCTTTAAGCACGGCAAGTCATGGTTATCGTGTCAAGTAATCACTGTCGGGTAATGTGTCGAAAACACTGATTAATCAGAGCCAAAAACATCAAAATTTTGACCAGAAAATATTTAATAAAAACGAATAACATTATAATCAGTAACGGTATTTCTACTTTGTCTTTTACAATATTATATCTACTGTACATCTAAATGAAAAACAGGTTAACGGAATTTTGAGTTGCAAATAGCTGATGCTAATGAGCTATTTCTACTACATTAAATTATTTATCTATGCACCAGACAGTTTACAACAATAAGCACTACGTTATATCGTCTTGCGAGAACCCCGAAGTCTTACATCGAAGTTTGATTAGGAAGAAGAAACAGTAGGCGTACAACAAATTCAGAATATTCCACTTCACGTGGAGTCAGTTTAAACAGACGTTCAACTCTGCTGTCAAATGAAAACAGGCACCAGAAGCTTTAAACTTGTATGCTATCTTAATTTTGTCCTATTCTAATAACGATTAGTAAGTTCTTATTATTTAGAAAAATAACTTAAACTTTTATGTTTAATATTTTTCAAAAATATGGTGATGATATTAATAAATTACTTAAATATTTGTTCTGAGAAGAACCCACAACAAACCCAGTCGGTCATATTTTTACATCCTGCGAGGGTACAATACTTGGCAATTATCGTTGTAGGACTCGATAAATTTGTATAAGGCCAGGTCTCAATTCAATATGATTCCAACAAATAAAGAGATCGCTGTCACGTTGCCATGGCGACCGGAGACGAGTCCCGAATTCCAAGTAAACCGGGACCTGCTCGCCTCGTGACTGAACTCAACGAGGCCCCCCACCCCCCTACACACTTGTTATCATTCCGAACATCCTGTTGCTTCAATTTCTTAACGTGTTATGAAAGAAGTCAGTTTAATAAAACTTGAAATACAACTAATAAAAAAGTAAAGCCAACTTCTACGCTGTTTAGCACAAACTGCTTAAGGTCAGTACAAGAAATCATTAAACCTTTAACGTGAGCTTTAAATAAATTTATTTCATAAAAATTAAATATCAAAAGAATGTATATTGAAGAAAATGTGACTACAGTCCATAAATACGAAACTAGACAAGTTTGACTGCACCCTCACCCGATGATTGAAGCTAGTGTTGATAGAAGCTAAAAGAGGGTATCGTGCTGATCAGCAAGAGGTAATTCTTCTTTTAAAAGTTGCTACATGGCGTCATGTAGACAAAGTAGACAATACATGTTTGCATTAATCTAAAACTGAATACGCGCACAATTGCAGATCGTTAAACAGATTACAAACCTTAAGATTAGAGAGTCAATTATACAAACACGCGACTTCTCCACGATTTTTTCACTTTTATATAAAAAATAGCTCATCCGAACGGAGGGGCAAGTTACGGCGGAGTACGTTTTTTATACCAGCTGCTCGACATTCCGGGAATATCCCCGTGTATTTGCCATGCGTAGCCGGGGAAGGTTCACGAGATATTAGGACAGAGACGGATGGACGTACACGAAGGCACGCCGGCGCCTGTCGCCCTTTTCAGACCATCAAGCTTGCCTTATTGACGATGTGTTCACGTAAAAATGTCGCATTTTACTTGCAGTTTAAATACTAGCTTTGAGCAAGTACTTCGCTGGCAGAGGCAATTCCGAGCAAGTGAAATTTAAGAATATCATTATCAAATTTGCCTACGTGGCATTGAAGCTTGAACATAAGTTTTTTTTACGCTGGGAAATGCTTTTACGCACTGAATGTGGGACTCACTAGTTGTGCCAGAATTCTCACTAAAACCCAGCGGCGCCTTCGTCAATCTGAGATGACTTTGTCAGAGATCCGCTTGCACATTCTCATTGGACTATAACCTTCTCTGATAGGGCTAAGACATTTTCTCAGCCCTTTTCCCCACTCAACACAGTTACACAGTGTTTCTATTTCACAGCTATATCTCGCTATTATGTTTGCCAGTGAACATCTTTTCAAAGAAGAACCTAACGTGTCCAAATAAGTTTCCCATTCCTGTGGGGATTTGTGGGTAAAAAGAGTTCTTTTTTATTGATGTTAAGTTAGTGCTTGACTATGTTCTCATCCGGTGATAAATAATAATACAGTCTAAGATGAAATCACGTAAACCTGATAAAATTATTTCTACCTTTCATGGTATTACACAACATCGTAGCGATGGTTTGCATGGTGCACGTCCTAGGTGATGGCAACTGCTTGTTACGGCTACACAAACCTTCTACCAATCAAAACTTGGACTAATCCTATAATGCAGCTTTCTAAATTTGTTCTACTAGGAATCGGAACCGTGACTTAGGCTTACAAACTCGATTTAAACCGACTTTACGGGTAATACCGCAAAATGTCGGAAAATCGCAGCACATTTCGTGATATATAAATGCATTTAAAAGAAGGCAACGTTGTTAATAACCGAGCTTCTCTGAAACCCGCAATCGAGTCTTTTCTCTGTAGATAACTTGAATGATGAAGAGAATTTGAAGTATCCGATCGCCATAAAGTACAGCCTTACGTACTTTTCTTTTATCACACTCGTAAACTTATATTACGACTATGGTAATGAGGGTTTATTTCGTTTTAAACATTTTCATGGTGCTTTTATCTATTAATGAATTATGTCGATAAATATTAAATTTACCGCTATCTACGAAATTGTTGTTCAAAATTGTCCGGCAAAAGCATCATTATCGCCACTTTCACCCATCCCGGGAGCTTTGAAATTACTAACTAAACGGACTTACAAAATGTTCGTTATACCAAGTAATTTGTTACAATGAGCTTATGTTGGGTTCGACTACGGTTGGTTTTAACACGGTAAGAAAATGCCCGGCGTCACGCAATGGTGACTGTTTCACGAACAATTGAACGTGTCTGAAACTGAAACGTAGAGTTTATAAATTGAACAAATGAGTAAAATAGAACTCTATAAAACTTTCTATTCAAATTTTCAGTTTCTCATGGAGAAATGTATTCGTAGCGTAAAGGTTTCTATTGAATTAGCTCTTAAGTGCTGGAGGAGATGTTGAAAAACTTCGTTATAATAGAGGTGTTGCATTAAGCCTACACTGTGTTTAATAAAGCGAAATGCAGTTAATGCTTGCAGCACAGCAAAGTAAATTAATGTGATACTGTAAGGTATGAGATTTAACGTAACCGCTTTATATCATAAACGAAAAAAAATGTATGCATAATAAAAGCATTTAGAAATGTTGATAAAACTCCAGCTTATTGTACACGTGAGAAAGATGCGCTACACACATGATAATATGAGCTTTTTGGCTGTCACAATAAGAACTTCGAGATTAGACCTTCGACGTGAGGCTTATGACAAAAATCATATGTAAATGTCAGTGATAACATCAAAGTGAGGGCGTGGCGGGAGGTTCTCACGGCAGGCTCGTAGGGACTCGGAAAGCTCGTCTTATAAATGATTTCAATCACTTACATCGAAGCACTTGAATCAAGTAAAGCACTTGTATATTGGAATACTGTAATTTCCTTATACCATTAATAAGAGAACGTTGTGAGAATGAACGAAGTGAGACTGACAAAAAGGATTATTGAGTCAAGAGTGAATGGGAAAGTTGGAACGACTATTTTAAAGAAGGGCCAGGTCAAGAGTAAACCGACGGACTTGTATAAAAGGCTTAATGAGAATGAAAGAAGCGAAGGAGATAAGCAAGGATCGTGGCAAGTGGAAGGACGTGGTCTCTGCCTACCCCGAAGGGAACGAGGCGTGATGCTATGTATGTATGTATGTATGTATTAACAACGTACGACTGATGGTATTATTAAAGAACGACATGATCGAGAGTAAAGTGTAATTTTGCGCACTGTTCTAAGGAAAATGCGCAAACAACAATAGTCGGTATCATTTTTTATAATAATCATATCAATGTAGTTTAAAATTCTTTTATCTTTAGTTTAGTAGAAGAATTCACTCCACCTACTATTTTTACTGTTTATACTATGATATTTCAATTAGTTTTCTTTTAATTAAATTAGTTTCGATTGAACTTATCGAACTGACACGCTCACTAAGACTTACGAGAATATACCCTGAAGAGAATTAAATAATGTAAGCAATGTATGACAATACATCAGGGACGCGTAGTAGTACCTCCCTCTTCCTCAGCTGACGGGGTGTTATAAAGCCGTAACGACCTAATCTCACTCAATGGCTAGTCAAAACACATGCACTGTGCGTAATAAGTTTTCACTTCGAAATTCCCAGTGTAAATCATCACGATTACTCGGCAGTGAATGCTACGTCGATAACGTAACATCTTCACTGCGTCGCGCAGTCATTAAAAGAGATTCCTGTTAGATAAAACTCATTTATCGCATTAATCTCATTAATAATTAGCTACATTTGAATTCCAATTAAAATAATTGACTTGTAAGCCAGCATTTTAGTTGAAAATTAAGTGTTTATCAACTATTTATCTGCTGTAGAGTGCAATAGATTTTACAGACAAATATGTTTAAAAGCTGACAATTGAATTCTGACGCGGGCGTGTCTCTTTGAGTGCTTGGGAAAAGTCCCAAAATGCATGGCTTTTGATTGTGTACAACATAGGGGATGGGGCTCTTAATTTGTTGAGCTCTTATCTTCAAAATAGCGTACAAAAGGTGTTCGTACAACCTAACCACCTGTTAGGCGTCTCTGGGCTTCAGTGGGGGCCCACATTAAGACTCTGGCAAGCAAACTTACTCGCAGTTCAACTGCATTTGCTGTTAGGAAGGTGAGGCAATACACTCATGTTGAAAGTGCTGAAACAGTGTATTTCGCTTATTTTCATAGCATTATGTCTTACGACGTACTGTTATGGGGTAAGGCGGTGAATTGAAACTATCTTCATATAACAATAAAGAGCAATACGTGCCATATATCAATTGGGATCTCGCGTTTCTTTAAGAGCAGGTTCAGAAATAATTTGTCGGGTTGAGCATACGTATTCTTAATAAGATACCCGAATCCCTTCTGCGTTTGCTTCCACATAGAAAAAACATATTGAAGATTATTAAAGCTAAGCACATTGTAACGTACAAAAACTATGTTCAAAAGAGTAACCGTTGAGTTTCTTGCCGGTTTCTTCTCAGCGGAATCAACTTTCCAAACCGATGGTAGATTTGTTACCAACGGACTACTGACGATTCAAAAGTGCTTTTTGCGCCTACTTGAATGGAGAATATTATGTTTTGATTCGATTTGATCTGAATATATGTTTAACTTTATAAAATACTACCTACCTGTCTACTACTACTACTTAATGCGTCGAATACGCGCTTTAAATTTCAATTACCAACACCATTTGAAGTATTTTCATGTATTATATTATACGGACATTACAAATAAAAAATATCATATCAGATTTGTAGCATTGAAAATCAGCTAATATATATTAGAAGCAGTGGGCGAACCTCTTCGTAGATTTATAAAAGAGGAAGTGTCCCACTAAACACTACTTTGTAATCTCTGCTTATTATTGTCCTTATATTTCATCCAATTTGTACAGAATCTTGACAGGTTATATACCTTAACCTTTCTCAGGAGTTACTTTATCTAATAATGAAAACCCCATGAAAATCCGTTCAGTATTTAATGAGTGTTGGGAAAAGATTCAGATTCAAGCACAAAGAGGTTCAATCATTTGTTCTTCAGGGATCAAATTCACCTTAGACTCCCGATCGGAGTAGATCCTTATTAAGTTCGAATTGTGATCTCTGAAGAACCAACGACCGAATCTCTGAACTTGGAAATACCGAACACGAATATTGAAACCTGGAAGACTCAAGCGACGAAGAACCGAAGATCGTACTGAACCTGGACAATCGATCCATCGATCCCTAAGCCCGAAGCTCTCAAGAACCTAAGACCTGAACCCGCAAGAAACAAGCCCAAGAAGATCGAAGCCCTAAGAGCCCAATACAGTCCACTGAACCCGGAGAGCTTTTTTATAATATGTAGGGAAGAGTGCACAACATTAAGACGGAGCTCCACTTTGGTATCGGACGTCACCTTTCGAATGCGAGATCGCTTGCAATTAAAACCCTTGAGCCGCCGTGACATTAGAGACGGAGATTATTAAACATTCTCCCGATAAAACCAAATTTATGTGGTATAAAGTTAGCCCCACTAATTGGTAAGAACAGGTTGTATGACGATTACGCCGCGATCGTGTTTATAACTTGTGAACAAATTTTATGTAATACAAAACTCTTCGGCGACTCTTCAACTTATTCCAGAAAAGGAGACCGTCCCTCGATGGCATTTAACAGGACGCGAGGGATGAGCGCTTTTCTTTGGGTATATTGAATGCCTCGCGGTCGACCTTCGAGTGTATTTCATACAGGGTCTGACTATTGTTATTAAGTATCAGTTGCCGATATATAATTACTAGGATTTCTTACTGTCATGGAAATTTAGGGTCGCTGTACTTTCCTTGATCCGTGAAAAAAATACCCTGTAATGTAAATCAATATTTTAACAGTCTGATTTTTGTTAAATAAACATTTGTGATTTCATTTCCATATTACAAGTGACTACGAAAGTAGAAAAAACACGCCCAACATACGAGCATGTTCACGCTGGTATTCAGTCAGGATACGGCACTTCCAGGGTCCAGCCAGTGCAATAAAGCAACACATGTGGATAACACGATGCTCATCGGCCATAAACGCGAGTTCACAGGCCGTCGAGGTATTTTCCGATGAGCAATAATTTACATAATTGACTGCCAACTTTCCTCATTAAGGCACTTAAACGCAAACATCGGGGCCGTGTTAATATTTATTATGAGTGAGCTTTGAGGCAAATTTCGATACAGGTTTGATTTCCGATCGCGGCTTAAAAATGTAGTAAAGTTGTAATTTCAATTAGTCGTTATCGATGCTCGGCTCGTAAATTTCGTTTTATGGTGAATATATTCGTGGCGATGGAGTTTTAGAGCCACGAATCAGACTACGCACCTTGTAATATGCGATTAGTTGCTTTGGAATTGACTATTAAACGGTCCGTATGAATAAAAACGAAATATCTTAGAACACTTGTGTAGAAGCATAACACGAGCAATATGTAAGTAATTGGAAACCTATGATACGAACCCATGACTCGTGACAAGAATGCACGTGTCTATCCATCGTGCCATCACGGCTTCTTTTATAAGGCGAAATAAGTGATTAGCGATAAAAAGATGATCCGTCTCCTTTGTCGGATTAAAAAAATGTTCCCAGTTTGTGAGATAAAAATAGACAAAAGCCGTGTTCCCAGAGCAGACGTGACGTATGAGGCGTGACAGATTTGATTACTATCTCCACATTCCTGGCGGATGAGATGTGGCTGCTCCGGACAGACAACGTGACCGACCCATCGTGGTGTAACACACGTGTAATTACTTCACATCGTGCTTTAGTTTCACTGGAGTCCATAGTCCAAGTGATCTCCGTTTAATAGTCTTACAAAACTTAACTAAGCTTGGGCCCTGCTTACTTATTTTTTAAAGATACACTTTTTACGTTCTTTATTTTACGTTCATATATCGCATGTCACGTCACAGCAGTTGTTTCGGTTTTTTAAGTTATAATATTGTCTAATGTTTACACAAGACTCTTGAGTCACAAACTTCTATGTGTGAGAGTAACATTAACACAAATCAGATCGCTGACAGGTTTAAATACAATCTGATGATATAGAAAAAAATCGTTACAACACTTGTGATAATTATACAGTACAACGAAAAATTTATAATTCAGCTTGTTTACCTCTTACCTCTTAGTGATCCTTCAAATTAGAACACTATACAGTTACTATCTTTTAGTGAAGATTATAAATTTATGGATTCCACAATCTGTAGAAGGTCAGTTGGAAGTTTGGTATAGAAACATATTTAGTTGAGTTTAAATGAATTGTTCATTTTATAAGGTTCAGGTATTTCCCATTTTCCATTTATTACACGAATCAACGACAATTTTTCGGTTCATTATGCAAATAATACCTTTTTTGGTAGAAAGATTGTCTTTTTGTGATAAAAGTGTAATAATAAAATGTCGTGTAGTATTTATCTCTACCCAATTTTTCCATGCTGTATATTTTTTGTGAATCGTGTAAATGATTAAAATTGTTTGCTTAAAAGTGAAACTTTGTGTCGCATTACATGAAGTGCAATTGTGTGTTTTCTTAAATATCCCAACATTTTAAGCACGTACATGTTTTTGTGAACTGTCATTATTTCCCCTGACATCTGTACGACATTCAAAGTATCTCTTATTTATACGAGGCATGTAAATGTAAAAGATTACAAACGTAATAAATTTCAAAGCGCAGTCGTAATGTTTTCGCCTAATGACCGCGTGGGAACTGGTTCAATTCCGTTTCGTACAATTACATTTATTCAAACTAGTCGGATGCTCCGGTTTCTTTATTATTTGGCATCAATTCTACAATACGAATATTTTGCGGTTCTCATGATGCCCCAAAAAACAACAAGGTTTTATTGCGATACTGATGCTGAGATTTTGGTTACCATATCACCTGATATTGGCAAGTAATACAATCTAAGCTGGCAGCTTGCTAACCTAGTAATAAATAATTTAGTTTTGATGGTTTGTACTTAGCGTGGTCCGAAACACAATATTTTTTGCTTGCTGGCAGGACGGTAGCTTGCCAGGGAAGAAGCCTCCCAGCAGTCCAGACCTAGATACATCGGACATCGAATCTGGAGCATCTGCGAAGCCGCGAAGATAAAAATTACTACTCGTCTCTAAGGTACAATTTGCCAGTCACTAACCACAACTGAGCTCTACCACTGTTCTTCTTATCGTCAAATAGCTGTCTGTCCATTTATCGCATCAACGTTAGTAGATTAATACATTATCCTCTGTCACATTCAATTATTGATTGATAAGCAGACCACTGCCTATTCATTATAGCAATTAAGTTGAATGAGGTGCAATGACCGTAGGACTTTTTATTATTTGCCTAAAATCTCGCTTAATGACGAATAACAATGGAGTTTAGAAAAGGCTTTTAATAGTCAATTTATTTTTATGATTTCATCGTTAATATATCAATAAAAGCCTTTTAAATGTAAATGTTGGCGCAAGGCAACCGTCCTGAAATACAAAAACATATTTCCTGCATTTGCCCTGCAAAGGATCGAAGAGGATACATCTTCTAGCAAACATTCAGGCTACAAGTTTTTATTTTTTTTTTTTTGCTTGGAGATGGACTCAGCGAGTAGGAACACCGCAATACCCACTGAAACCTCTTCATCCGTGAGTGAGACATTAAAGGATGCACGTTCACGGATAAGACCGACTGAGGATTCACGAAGGCGTGAGCAGGTCGCAAAATACGCCTGTTAGTGTCACACCTCCTACAGCGGTGAGACGGAGCATTCACTGCATTCTTCCTCTCTCGCTCGTGAGATCGGGCCTTGTGGACGTCATTACGTGACAACTACGTCCAGCAGTGGACGTCCATCGGTTGAAGCGACGACGACGACGACGACGACGACGACGTGTGGATGTTATGTGGTGGAAGTGACAAGATATCAAGATGGAAGATTAATTTTATTTTACTAAATAGTAGATACTAATTTAACAATTAAACTTAAAAATAGGAAGATACAGAGTAACTTATAGTTTGGGCATCGGGGATGGATTGTCGTCATCTGAAGTGGCGTCCGGGTACTTATATCCATCTGTGAGTCGTGAGAATGAGTGGGGGGTAGTTTCTTGCCTACATATTTTCGGGTGAGAGTGGTTATCTAACATGGATACCTCTCGACAAATTTGGAACTTTCTAAAGCAACCATGCTCGGTCAAACCAGTATCAGTCAGTAGGAAAGCGAGTCGTGCCCCGGTAGTGCCATTGATCCGGGAGCGGACTTATCGCCTCCACGCCCGGTGCTGGAGATCCGAGATTTTTCTTCCACCTCTGGGTCGAAGTCTGGGCGACGAGGACCCTGATTCTGCAGACTTCATCTTCGTGAGACGGGAACGTTAATGATACTATTAAATGATTATCAATAGAGCATGCGGACCTTTTTGCACATCTGAGTCTAAATATAAGTTAAAACGCACCCCGTGCCGATGGCCGCCACATGTGAGTTAATGCCGCCAGAAACGGGGCCGATGCGGACACGACACGTGTGCGCCTCGTAACCTTCACGACCACGGCTTATGAACTGGTTCATGAGTTATGGAGTTACACCCGAACAGGTTCTACCGTGGGGTCTTGTGCCTGATAATTATACTTGCTTTATGATAATTTGATTATACAAAGATGTTAATGAAATCAATAAATACACATGTATACATTGAAATTTTCTCTTTTTTAAATTAATCTTGCTTTCCATCGCTTGTTACGTATCTATCGCAAGTCGCATTATAGTCGGCCGCGGAGTTGAGGTAAGTGAAAAGCGCAAGGTTAATAAGCCCAAACTATAGTTAGAGATGCTTAATTTATGTGAAGACCTCGCCACCAGGTGCCGAATTAAAGGCGTGGCTCTGAAGGCTATCGTAATGAAATCGTGCGCCTGCGCTGCAGCAATTCCCGCAGCTCCTCCTCGCTTTAATCTCAGCACCAATCTCTCCACTCGTGCTTTGCACAGCCTCCATAATTACATTAATTTCATTATCTTGTTTTGTTTCGTTTTAAATAGTTTAATTCTGTATACTAACTGAGGAACTATCAAAAGATGTTCTCTCAGTAATCATACGGTTCCGATGATTCCTACACCTTTTCGGGCATATTAAGAGTGTACAGAGTGACACTTTCAATTGTTATGAAATAATGCGGATCTGATCATAATGGGCTGTAAGACCGATAGAATAATGAGACAAGAGTATAAATTTAATCAATTAGCATTAAAGTCTGTCTTTCATGTAAATCGATCGTTATTTTAAATAATTTCACTCTACTAAATAGTGTATCTATTAAAATCATCACTCCTTAAAGAAATCCAAGCTTAAACTTTAAAAATGATAACGTAACTGATCACAAAAGTATTCCCCAAAAGATAAACTTTGCGTGTACTTAACAGCAGATGATAGAAATGAATACTTCATCTAGGCGAGGTCAATACTACAAATATACAACTGTTTCTATATATTCATAAAGCAATCACAATATCAATATAATGTATTCATTTTTGTCAATAACATATAGTCAGTAATGTTATATTAAATAGCGAATTATAACAAAATAGCTTTCTTAGTCGACGAAATTTCATTCGCGCTTTATTTCAGTTTGTTTGATTATATTTATTTTTATAGTGTAGAAATAAAATGACACGTTAGCGTATCTGGCGTTACTTCTCAGCCTCGTTCAATATGCCCCAACACCCGTGCACGAGGCGCCCAAACAAGTTTTCATTTAAAGAAATAACTGATCTCCTTAAATAAGGAAAGCTCCAGTTTAAGTATGACATATACGTAGAGTGATTAAGCGTTTCCAAATAATAAAACATCTCGTCGGTAACCGGATATCGGCACGGGGCAACCCGATACGAGGCACTCACGGCTCATAGAGCACGAGCTGTCGGGCACGATCATCGCTGCTGACGTCTCTTATTTATATTATAATCTAACACTCGGTTACCTGCGAGTAACGTGCCACACTAGCTATTCCCCGTGATCTCAGGCGCGTACGTCACTACCCCAGGAAATATGAAGAAGTCCATAATTTCTGCTGTATATGTAATAGAAATGGGAACCTCAATGGGGTCTTCTGTTCTTAATTAATATTAAAAGTATTTCCAAATTTGTAACTAATAAGCTATTTCCTCAATGTGACGCTGCTAATGGTGATGAAATATGCTGGGCAAAAGAGCTTTCTTAGGATAAATAACATGGACCCGAGGGAGATATTAAGAGAAAAAATTCAAGCAGTGGACATATTGACTGTACATACCCCTCGGGACTCTTGCAACTTTTGCATTTAAATCGCTCTCAAAGTGATATTTAATTCAATTATGGGACTCAGCAGCCAAAACTAATGTTAACATTATATGCTGTCTGCACAGAACAAACTACTAAAAATACTATTCCGCTATGATTTCTTTACATCGACAGAAAAGATATATACAGAAACAAAATTTGGGAACCATTACAGGAAAATACTGGAAAGTTTAATTTACCCCGACATAAACCATAATATAAAGATTGATGATGCGCAGTTCGGTTTTCGGCCCGGACTCTCAACAGATTCTGCAATGTTTAGTGTCAAATCTACAATCGACTATTATACAGGTAGACATACCGCAGTTAATGCTTGTTTCTTAGATCTAAGTAGAGCTTTTGATTTGGTGAATTACGATTTACTTTGGCAGAAGCTCATTAAGTCAAATGTACCAAATAAAGCTGTAGAATTGTTGTAGAAATGGGGCGACGTCGCCGCTAATTACTTTAGATTAGAATGTGGCGTTCGTCAAGGCGGACTTACTTCTCCGGACCTTTTCAACATTTATGTGAAAGATCTGATTGAACAACTTAGAAGTGCCAAGGTAGGCTGTCATATTGGTAGTACTTGCGTAAATAATATCAGCTATGCTGACGACATGGTGCTTTTAAGTCCCTCAATCAGAGGCCTCAGGCATCTGCTTAATGTCTGTGAAGAGTTCGCACAGGATCACGGTCTCAAATATAATGTAGAAAAAACAAAATTCATGATATTCCGAGCGGATAAGGGTCCGGAGAAAATACCACCTATTTTCTTAAATGGAATGTGTATAGACAGAGTGGAAGGCTTCAAGTACTTAGGACACATTTTGACGGAAGATCTGCGGGATGACGAATATGTTAAACGAGAAAAGAGGGCTCTGGCTGTTCGGTGCAACATGGCCGTTGCAGTGCTGAAGCAAAGTTGCCACTGTTTAGAGCATACTGTCAGTGCTTCTAAACGTGTCAAATTTGGGCCAATTGCACCAACAACTCACGTAGTGGCATCAGAGTGATGTATAACAATGCATACCGCATTTTGATGAGACTACCGAGACACTGCAGAGCTTCGGGTATGTTCCGGGCTACTTCGCGATTATAAAATCTCGAATCGCATCATTTTGGAGTCGCATTCGTTACTCTCGGAATACTATCCTCAAGATGTGTTCGGAGTGCCCGAGGAATTCCATTCTTAAGTATTGGCTTGCAGTTCATCATGACAAAAATAAAAAATTAAAAAGTAAATAACATAATATAAATTTGCACAAATACGAAAATGACGAGGTAGCCTTATATTAATCCCTTAGATTTATGTACTATTTTTATTATAATTAGATTTAATTTTGATTGTATTCTGATTTAAAATTTATTTATTATTATTATTTATTTTAATTTAAGTTTTGCTTTATTTTACTAAACTGTTAACTAAGACAAGTGCCTTTTAATAAAGATAAATAAAATTAATGAACATAAGTAATGTCTTCAAATGTTACACACGCATTTTTATGCGAAAAATAATGAAAAAGGAACGACACACAAATATAAACTTCACGAATAGAAATACACATCCATCTTTAAAACGTAAACGCAAGAATAATGTTACGTTTCAAGGTACTCAAACATATAATAAACTTCCCAATGCTATTAAGCAAACAAGTTGTATAATACATTTAAAAAAAAATTTCTTATTAAATAGCTTACACTAAAAACCTAACTAATTATTATTTGTCACATCGAGTTACTTGTTATTAATATTTTACACGAATGACCTTGTTTTTGTTAATTTTGTTATACTGTATATTTTGTTGTTGACCTTTTGTTGTTACTAATACCTGTATGACTGTTCACATCAATATGTTTTTAAGTAGTAATAAGATTGTTTACAGAAATGATGTAATAAAAATGACAGCATCCACTTAACATCAGGTGAACTGTTAAGAGGTCGTCAGCTCCATAAGCCATTGCAATGCGTCAATCCGTGTCGTGTCAGTACGTGGGCAGGAGTCCGTGTGTAGAGATTCCGAGTGGTGTTTTTTGTGTCGTCACAATGTCTAATTACGGCTGCAGCCGTTTATGTAACAGGTATTGTGCAGGTTTCCCAAGCCGTTGTGCTCGCCCTCCTGGGAACCACGCACCGCACCAACGAACTACTGCACCGCGCTATTTTATCGTTGTAAACCTATTCGCTCTCTTTATTTAGTCATTTGCGACCACGGCCTATGCACCATTGAGACAACATGTTGAGCTTACATATTTTGTTTGTCGTAATACCACTT
Organism: Elymnias hypermnestra; assembly: GCA_015832385.1. Classification (NCBI taxonomy): domain Eukaryota; kingdom Metazoa; phylum Arthropoda; class Insecta; order Lepidoptera; family Nymphalidae; genus Elymnias; species Elymnias hypermnestra. Next base: position 107,861 of record JACTOM010000351.1, on the reverse strand, counting down.
AAATAAAAGTTATCGCATCCACGAGTCATCAGTTCAGAAATCACGCTTCAATATATTTTCATGTGCTTTAATTTTACACGATATTTATATTGATACTTATATCGTGTAAAATAGATAGGAAATTCTTTATAGTACACCACACAGGAATCATAAAACAAAAACAGGGTAAAGAGAAAAGGAAAAATCAATGTACAAAAAGACGGCCATATCGCTACACAGCGATTGACACCAGGCTACCTTTGGGTTAGACACATGGCTTAAATGTAATGCGGTAGGTGGTGTAGGCGAAATATAAATAGATATAATAAAATAAACATTTCATATAGACCATGCATATCATAAATATAGATATGAATAAACAAATGTCTTAAGAATAGGATTTTAATAAGTGAACTTAAATTGATATCGTATTCAACTCAAAGTGACAAATAATGAGATTTAACCTGCATTTTAAATATTTCCTATGATTTAGAATTTCTAATAGATAGTGATAATAGATAGAAAATTGTTCCATAAATTATTGGTGTGTAAAATTTTGTCGAATGAGTAATTAAATTGAACTTCAAACTTTGAGACTCCCTTATGGGCCTACAGTCCGATTATAATAATAATGCGCATTTTTTCTTTATCACTCTTTTACTCCAACGTTGATTAAGTTTGTCAACATAATTTTTCCAATAAATAACTTATCGTTTAGCTAAAAATCTTGAATAATATTTTGTACATAGTATATATTTTGTTGGAATTCGATAAAATAAAATAAATGGTCAATGTGTCTAAGATGTTTAAGTTAATTAATTGTGTCCGTATGACTAACTTTCTATTAACGTATTGTAAGTGAACATTAAATACACCATGGAATTTATTGAATAGCTATAAGAAAGGAGTAGCTATACAGTATCTTGTAATATCTAAAAATTGCGACTTCCAATTATCGTTATAGTTCAAAATGTTTATATTAACCATAAACAAATTGAACAAATTGTAACGATTAATGAAACTGATGAAAAAATATGGGACGTACAAGCGGGATTCAGAAGAGGAATAGAGACCTGATCCGTACATCCCGTACGGATCAGGTCTTTTCTTTATGCTGCATAGATGAAAAATGTTTGGCTACACACCTAAAATTTTATTGCGCTTTCGTAGATTTAGAGAAGGCCTATGATCGAGTGGTGAGGAATGAGCTGTGGTCAACGTTATCTACGTATGGGGTGAGCGGTTGTCTGATCCAGGCATTGAAGTCTCTCTATGAGGATTCTAGTGCTTGTGTCAGAATAAACGGAGCGTACACGGAATGGTTTTCTGTCGAAAGAGGTGTTCGACAGGGATGTATTGCGTCGCCATGGCTGTTCAACCTATTCATGGATAAATGTTTGACAGATTTAAAAGAAAGTATGTATGGGTTGAGAATGAATGAATTACTCATCAAATGTTTACTCTACGCTGATGATCAAGTAATACTTGCATCATACGCTAATGAACTACAGGAGATGCTAAATATTATGAATGAAGCTTTGAAAGGGAAAGGAATGAAAGTGAATGTAAACAAAACGACAGTTATGCTTTTTGAAAGAAATGAATCTATTATGAATGGCAATATTTTGATAGATGGGGAACAAGTGGAAGAGGTAAAAGAATTTGTATACTTGGCATCTAAATTTACAAAAGATGGAACATGTGAAAATGATATAGATTGTTTGAGCACGTAGAGAGAATGAGTGAAAGGAGACTTACAAAAAGGATTTTTGAGTCAAGAATGAATGCGAAAGTTGGAAGGGGAAGACCAAGGCATTCCTGGGCCAAATCCAAGACATTTTAAATAAAGGCCAAGAGTACTCTAAACCGATGAACTTGTATGAAACGTTTATTGAGAAAGAAAGAAGTGAAGAAGATATGCAAGGATCGTGGCAAGTGGAAGGATGTTGTATGCTATGTATGTAAATTGTACAAATATAGATTCCTCATGAATTACTCTATTTATCTGTGAATGAATCCATCTCAAAATCCCATCAGTAGTTTGAAGTTTATCACGAAGAGACAGAAACGGCAGAGGACGTTGTCTTATAATACGTACTGCAACCGGTTACTGAAATCGCAGTTGCTAAAATAATTCAGAATTTAAAGTCAAATGCACTGGGTGTAGACGATATCTCACTACAAATGCTTATGCTAACACTGCCTCAAACATTACATGTGATCACAGCGATTATAAACAAGTCAATATTGACGTCGACTTTTCCTGACGTGTGGAAAGTTGCTAAAATTAAACCATTGCCAAAATGCAGTAACCCACTAAGTTTCAAAGATTTACGGCCTATTAGTATTTTACCCTGCATCTCTAAAATTTTAGAAAAAGTGGTGGCTTACCAGGTTACAAAGTACATTGAAGAGAATAATATAATCCCAACTCTCCAATCAGGCTTTAGAAAAGGTCATAGCACCACCACCGCAATCGCTACAGTAGTTGACGACATCCTTACAGCACAGGACCAAGGCAAGGGTACATTGTTGGTACTTTTGGATTACTCAAGGGCGTTCGATTCTATCAATATAAGTCTTCTACTTTCAAAACTGTCATACTATGGGTTCGACATATCAACTGTTAAATGGTTTGACAGCTATTTAAGTGATAGAATACAATTCGTTGAAATCCTAAATAACGACAGCACACTGTCAACATCAGAGCCGTCGCCTGTGGCTAGAGGAGTTCCTCAAGGATCCGTCCTTGGTCCCTTGCTGTTTGCAATTTACACGGCTGACATTATACATTGCATTAAACACTCTTCGTATCATCTTTATGCGGATGATACGCAGCTGTACCTCTCTTTTGACCCACTTGATATGTCTAAAGCGGAATTAAAACTGAATAGTGACTTGAAGCAACTGTATTTATGGTCAAAAAGGAACTGTTTAATTCTTAACCCTGAAAAATCGAAATATATGATTCTGGGCTCTAGATTAAATGTAATGAAAATAAACACGTATAACCCCACAATAATTATAAATAATAATGCAATAGAGAAAGTGCAAGAAGCCAGAAATTTAGGAGTAGTTTTCGATTCAACAATACGTTTTGAAACGCATATTCTTAACGCCGTCCGTAGTAGCTTCTACCGTTTAAAATTGCTTTATAGAATGAGACCCTATATAACTGAAAAACTAAGAATTCGTTTATGTGAAGCACTGGTGTTGTCAAGGCTGAATTATGCAGATATTGTATATGGCCCTCGTTTGTTAAGTAAAACAAAAAACCTTATACAGCGGGTACAGAATGCCTGTGCTCGATTTTGCTTCAACATACCACCTCGCTCACACGTTACTCCTTACCTTAATGCAGCAGATATATTAAAAATGGAAGGGCGCCGGAAATTACATATTGCTACTCTTCTTTTTGGAGTTCTTCAAAATGGAATTCCCGCTTACTTATATAATAAATTAAAAAGATTCAGTGATACGTCTGCACGCACCACTCGTAAACCCTTCCTTTGTACCCCAAAACATAGAACAGCTGCATTTAAGGGAAGTTTTAAATTCGCGGCCACTAAATGCTGGAACGACCTACCACCACCGGTTCGGCTACTACAATCTCGTGCGACTTTTAAATTAAAACTAAAACTGTTTCTTCTAACAGAACAAAAAGGCTCAGCTTGAATATATGTATGTATGTGTGTATGTATATTTATTTATTTATTTTTATTATTATTGTTATATATCCATATATTTTGTTATTATTTTATGCCGCGGGTTTCGTATGGAGTTTATACTAAACTTGTTAATATTTATTTTCTTCTCTTAATATACATAGATTAATGTAAGCTTCGTATAGTTGTAGATATAATGTAGTTGTAATGTAGCACTATGGGATAAATTGTAATAGATATAATAATACAGAAAAAAAATAGTAATAGATATAATGTATACGTAGATGTAGTCACGGCCGTGATATTACTTGGTAAAGGCTCCCAGTGAAAACCAGCGCTGCAGCTCGCTGCAGCATCATGCTGACATGGGAGACCTTATTTGATCACGCTAAATAGATAAGAAAATTGTTTAAAAATATGGTTGAGATCAAATAAAAAAATTTTCTTTCTTTCTTTCTTTCTTTCTTAATGATATTGATATCTGCGATTAAGTGACGATAGCAAAAAAATATTACAACGGTTATTTGAATACACTGTTATCGTTAACATTTAAATTGCTTTTTCATCAAACTCGTCCTGATTTTAAAGGAATTCAGACTTCATTTAGATGAATTAAAATTCCTTACGCTAAAATATATAATGACTTTTCGAAGCTCATTATCTGTTTTTTGTTACTTGTGTATCTATATAAAAAAAAATGCTAAAGAAACTTCCAGAAGATTACGACGTCAGATCCAATTAGTTTTTTTAAATTTTCTCAGAATCCCAACTGTGACAAGTCCCGCTGACCATTGTTTTTCCGCATTTTTCACTGTTTTCCTAAACTGTTTTCGTTTGCTTTACATTGTAACATTTGAAACACCACTCCAGCTGCTGGCAGTGTTCCGTGCATGTTTCAATTCAGTTTTTGTTTTATAAGTCGGTGGATAATTTCATAATTGCGGGCGAGGAAAACAACAATCCCGAGGTAGAGGCGAAGCGGCGAGAAACTACACATTTAATCACGAAAAAATAAAAAGGCTTAAACCCGTTTCAATTTATTTTACTTCAATCGTATCTTCTAAATATAAAACACAAACGTACACGTCTTAAAATACACGAAATTCGCGTTTTTGTGGAAACAACAGTCTCAAAATCAAAAATAAAGTCGACCCAACAAATAAATTCTAAACCTTTTTCACCCTGAAATATATATTTACAAGTCTATTTCTATTTCTTAAATTAAAACTGTATTAAAAGTAACCAATGTAGTTCCTTATAACGATAACCATTACCGAGAGAAATTTGAACTTAAATTCAAATGCATTTTAAAAATTACTTTGATCCCAATGTCACTGTAGTAATACTTGGTCTTCATTGAACATACATGGCGTTGGTAGCTATTTTGCAGTGGATGCAAGCGAAATCGAGAACAGAACATGGTGTATGTGTGTCTTATATAATATTTTTCGAGCCGATAACCTTAATCAGCGCAATTGTCCAGCACCATGTGAACCGCAACGAGCAATATAATATGTTAAAAAAAAATAGAATAAAGCGCTCTAATAATACGTGTACCGTATGGTTTTCGAAACACAACCGGTTCGATTCCTGGAAACGAATCGGGCAGTAATGAGCGCCGGGCAAAAAGTGGCTGCGGGCGATTTCGTACTGAGATAGCATTTTATTGTAATTGCTTCGAACCGTGGACTTTTTGCAGTAAACGGGTATGTGAAATATAATGCAGCAGACTGACAGAGCACTCCCGATGTTTATACAGAACTTATTGTAACCTCTATTTCGAAAAAGCCGTCGCAAACCGTCACAAGGTGACGTCACATGAGAACAGTAGACTAATGCTAAATTCAAATCTTCTTTAGCAACGCTTTTGAATCGGCAATATCGTTATTATTGATAATGGCATTGGAGAAAGACTCGCAATCTAAAGGGACGAGAGTTATTTCGCGCCCTTCTCAGAGAAGAGCCAACAACAAAATCAGTCGGGTCTCAATAAACTTTTTATATCGATTAGAGCAATTCATTTACTGCCACGCTTTTTTACAGTCTAAGTAATCCTTCAAGTTATAGTACAATTTTCCTATTACCTTTCTTATATAAAACATTAAAAAGTATTAAATGACATCTTAAGAAAGTCTTCAGGGAGTTTGATATAGAAACATATACAATATTAATATTGTTATATACTAATAAGTGAATATTACTTTAAATTATGTCCTGCTGGTAATTTATATTGTGTATTGCTTTTGACAAGTATGGATTAAGGAATTTAGGCCGTTATTAGATATAGTGGTCACTAAAAAATATTTTTATTTACTGCACTGCACAAAATATAATCAAGGAATGTTGTTTAAGAATGTCATTGAAAATGTCTCTCTTACATTAAAAGCAGCAGCAAATAGCAAAAATATCTAAACTAAATGCCATTACAACAGCTTTAACTAAAACGTAAGTTCAAAAAGGCTTGAACGCAATGGAAACTACAACTTTACTTCTTATATAAAGTCCCACAGCTGGGAACGCGCAGGCTCGTTGTGAGTGTGGAATTAAAAGTTGTACGCCACAAGTCACACAAATTTCGGACCACTGTCGTATGAAAATTCGGTATGTGATTGAGGCAACAGAAAGCTAAAAATTGCATTATTCAAGCAAATGCCGCCTCACGTCGTTCATCAGATTTTATAAAAGAAAATGCAATCAATTAAACTAGAATAAATAGATCTCGAAGCCTGTATTCTCAATTATTGCAATACTTAGCTAGGAATAGCGGGGCTGCCGGGGACTGGGGGCCATTGCTGCCTATTGTCGTTCATTGGAGAAATATGCCAATAACCACTACGCTTGGCAGACGGATTGGTGATCGCACCGATAACGCTGCTACCCGTTATCGATCGGTGGTATTTAGGTTAGTAGTTGAGAATGGTTAAACCGCAACTAGTCGGTCGTCAGAGCCTCGTCAGAGATAGCAGGGTGTACCACGTGCAAGTCAAGTTCACAGTTAGAAAGACAGACAAGCAGCAGATACGGTAACGGCGGGACAGGGGGTGCTGAGAATCTCCGGAAGAGATTCCGCTGCCAACCCCGACGACTTGACCTGGCAACATATAACGCACGAACGGCCGCTGACTATGGGCCTAGTAAGAAGACTCAGAGTCACTCAGCGGGCAATGGAGAGGGCTATGCTCGGGGTTTCTCTACGTGATCAAATCAGAAATGAGGAGATCCATAGAACTAAAGTCAACGACGTAGCCTACCGAATTGCAAAGCTGAAGTAGCAATGGGCAGGGCACATAGTTCGCAGAACCGATGGACGTTGGGGCCCGAAGGTGCTGGAATGGCGGCCTCGCACCGGAAAACGCAGCGTCGGCAGACCCCCCACCAGGTGGACCGATGACATCAGGCGGGTCGCCGGCAGCCGCTGGATACAGGCGGCGCAAGATCGGGCCCAGTGGAATTCATTAGGAGAGACCTTTGTCCAGCAGTGGACGTCCATTTGTTGAGACGACGACGGCATCTTAGCACTTTTGACAGGCAACAAATCGACAATTTACTAGTTCTGAGAAATGAGACCTAGTAATATTTGATTTCGAGCAAAGTCCAAAGAACAATTAAGCAAAGTCATCGAACAACGTTGTTCGCCGGTAAGTGATATTAAACAGCCGTTAAAACAGCATTACAAGCACATAAAAATCCCATCATTTACCGAGACCTCGAATCACTCACGTCAATTTCCATTTAATAAGATCAAATCAATTACGGCGTCGCAATGGCCGGTGGCGGACCGGTCGCCGGACGAGTCGGCCGACCGGTCGCCGGACTGCTCGCGTGACGTGTACACGTCGCTTTTTGCTCATTAGTCATCACCGATCACAATTCACACGTGACGTCGGAGCCCTGTGCGCTGGCAGCGGAGCCTTCGCCGGCGAGAGACGAGCCTGCAGATTAACACGCCGGGACGCGAGATTAAAAACGCTACTTACGTGTACAGACGTCGTCGACGAAAGCTTTCGGAGATTGGGAAAGTTAAATAGGCTTAGAATTAGAAAATAGTGGCATAAGCGTAGGTTTACTATGTAAGGTTCAATAAAACCAATCGGTAATATTAATTTTAAATGTTCAACGAGTCGTTTCATTGAATAAAATAGAGAGTTACTAAACGGCGGCGGAAACGATTAGAATGGGAAAGCTCGGCCGGTGGGAATATTTTGGATGATGAAAAAAAAAGAAATTAAAGAACAAAAATGTTGTCAAGGGGATTTGGAAAAACGAGCTAGAGATAGGATGATCGAATGACAGCGAAATAATTGATTGTAACGTTTATATAATACCAATACACGTATACTTATAACAACAAGAGTCCGAGGCGCAACGGCAGCGCATCTAATTTCAGACAAGAACGTTCAAATGACGTCGTGGTCAATACCATCTATAGCAGAATAGGTCAGTACCATCTCCATATATTGCACAATTTTGCCAGAAATATGCAGAAATAAAAGTGATGACTCTTATATAATAATGACGCACATTTATTTGCATAATATGTAAACAAGAAATAAAATGAACAAATATTTAAAAATGTTTTAGATAACATAAACATCCTGATAATTTCAACGCCTTGTTCTCAACATTTAATCAATAACTATTACAGAATTTGAAAAGTACATGTAATGTAGGGATGGGCCATTTGAATATTGCGAAATGCGCCTTCAACAATGAACAATACCACTTTGAGAGATGAGCAGCCGCTGCGGCCACGCTCCTCTGATACACGACAATTTTAAAGGTTTTATATCGAATTTGTCGATACATGAACAGGTAAGGACTTTCAGTCTATCCTAGTAAAAATAACCCCCTAAAATTTGAAAAACCTTGGCCCTGCCACGATATGGGTCACACTCGCGAAGGAATAATGCGAAAACTTGCAGCTCGAAGCTTGACCTTGCGCGCCCTTTTATATCAATTGAATGACTTGCCGGCTATCGCATTGTTCATTTTTCATCGTATTTCCTTTTTGCTACCTATATTTTCATAATCGAGTGCCGTACTATTTCAAAATAGAGAAACTGCTGCGGCAGATGCGGCACGTAGCGAGCAACCACTTTATCGCTTCCCAACACTGAATGGGTAAATTGGTTCAGACGTGACCGACAAAAATAATTTGAAAATAACAATCCGAGTGGCAGGTAATAATGAGGAGGTGCATACAAAAACACTTTATAATGCACTACAAGATTTCAAATTTTATCAAACATCATGTTGAAGCTTTTTTTAGTCTGAAAATTGTTTCTATTTAACACACTAGATGAACTAGTCACGTGAATTAAAAGAAATTTGACTCTATTTAAGGTAATAAGGTCTTTTTCGTTCTATTGTTGCTTAGATTACGTATTCAATTAGATCTCCGAAAAAATTATGCCATAATGTGTTTTAAAATTTTCATGTCGGTTCAACGTCGCTCGGTTTCAATTCTGTATTTTTTTATTTCAATTTATTTAACTGATTAAACGATGACTCTATTTGTGCTCCTATGTCCCGTTTTAACTACATTATACCTGGATTTTTACACTTTTGCTGCATTAGCAGTTAATTCTCTGCGGGTCCGAAAACCAGGCCGCAGGCCAAGTAAGCCAGTATATGATAAAACGTTTCAACGTGAGAAATATAGAAACGGAAAATGAAAACGGAGCATTAACTATTAACGGAGTTGAAAATTTACTCCATTATAAAGTTTTTCCCAGTGAGAACGCAGCGGACATTATCAAAGCTCCCCTTGAATATATTTCAAAAGAATGAAACGCGTTATCCATTTTTCACGAGAGCGCGCAATGTTAAGGGCGCTCCTAATCCGTGTTTAAAAGAAAAGTCATTTATGGCTGCGCCGAGTGCCGACGGCGCTGGTCCCTCGCATGACTCGGCGGGAATTGCTTCAACTGGATATAAAAAAGCTTTAAAAGCTCTCTCCACTCGAACAAATGTCAAATTTACAACTTGTATTTCACTATCCGTTTACTCGCATATTTAAAAGCTAACATTGTCCATACCAATAGTTATGAAACGTTACGTGCCAAAATCGGATACGTCTAATTATGTAAGTAGGAATTTGCTTGAACGACAATTTGAATTCCAGTATAAATGTATAATTGAGATAAATGAACTCTAAACAGATTAGTGCGCCAGTTTCTAAGGCTATACCGTCATTTATCTTTTGAATGCGACGTAACAATTAAAGTACAAACTATGAAATTATTAGATTGAGGAAACATATGGCAGAATTTTGAGAAATGCCGCATTCTCAGGTCCGTTGCCATTGCCAACGTTTACGCTATGAATGATTGAAACGAGGTTTCATCTCTATGACAAGACAACAGTGTTCATTTGATGTATACATCAAAATATAAAGATTTTATTTAAGTACTTCTTTAACATTGCTAAATACAATGAAATTCATGTATTACTACCAATTAGTGCTACTGATAATAATAAAGAACGGCTTAAAATTGGTGATGTGCGAATAATTCAATCTCACAAGTTATTCGAACGATATTCGCACACCCCTACTTAAAATCTAAAGTGACGAGTGTACCTTAGGGCCTGGTTTTAAGAAGAACCCAAAATCTCGGTCGTGTATGCTTCTCTATTATCAAGAAAACGGTAGTGACGTTTGCTAAGAACACATTAAAAAGCAAACACGCGGCGTACCTGCTAAATGTGACAACTTTTTCTCATTTTATTAGTAAGCAGATGCCTCGCCCGTATTTTATACGCGGCGTTAAGTTCCTTCATATTTTCCCGTCGTAAAATATCAGATTTCTGTCCCCACGTAGTATAAAGTGAGCCAGTGCGGCCGCAGCCATCACTCCGGCGAACAATAAAATGTGGGCCTCCATATAAAATGTACTTTATATTCGGCAGTGATGCGACGAGGCGCGTCGCCCGCGGCCACCACATCCACTCCTGTGGGGCCAGGGTTCGGGCGATTGCCTTTGTAACTAAAGCTCTTATACGGCTCCGCATAATCTACTTATACTGCTAAAGTATAAACCCTGACAAAATTGTTCAGCGCTTTGCTTGCGCTTTATTGTTCCACTGTCCAAAGAAAGTGCAATAATGTGCCTCAAACAGTCCGTGCGGTACTATACAGACAGAAAGACGCCGGTACACGCATACTTTCTGAATTTGTCCAACGCTTTTGACACAATATCTTATAAAATCCTGCGGCATAAGCTAAGGAGGCAGTCTAGCATAAGACCCGAACTGATCTGCCTTTTTAAATACTCTCATGGACACCAAGTAAGTCACTAAGCAAACCTTACAGATTGGACTGTGGAGTCTGACAAAGACGGCTGACGTCACCTGGGCTTTTCAAACTTTACATTAACGAAATAATCGGGAGACTCACAAGGGCTGGGACCGGATGTTCAGTGGACAGAGTCACTATGAGCAATATCAGTTATGCGATTTGGAACCCGAGCGCAGGGCTCTATCGGTTTGAGGCTATATGCTGGCTTGCAGATTTGCATGTTGTACGAAGCAAGGTAAGCTGGCACTGCTTAGAGCGTACTGCCAGTATTTTTAAATGTGCAATCTATGGACCAACTACACCCAGAAAGTTCAGTACAACAAGGTGTTGATGGCGGTGTTGGGGATGCCTCAACGCTGTAGGACGTCGGCAATGTTTGCGGGAATATTGGTGGAAGACTTCCAAGCGATTATCCGTAAACGTGGTACATCAATGATGTGAATCACGTCGAGCGGATAAATGGTGTAAGTCCTACTACATAAGACATACTACATATAAAAAACACTTTTACACGCAATGTGTTTTATACAACACACACTTGGTTATAAATCCGGTCAATTTATAACAAAATACCGCAAATGTGAAAATTGTTGCCAAAAGAGTAACCCAGATTCCTCACCGGCGGTAGAATCGTTACCCATAGAAAGATTAGACAATTCAAAAGAGAATAAAGGATATCTTGATAGTATATCAGCATGTTTAGTGGCTGTCGGCCGGAGGCTAGTGGTTTCGGCAGTGCGCGTTATGAGGCTGCAGATAACAGCCTCAGCGGAATCCTCACTGCATTCATTACCCATCATACTTGGTATACTGCAATTACACCTTATCATAATCGTTCTTCTTGCTAAATTATATCGTAACTTAAAGTCTAAGTTCACTCCTTCCAATCAAAATTTCTAAATATATCCGAACTGACAGTCAACTCGAGCACTAACATCTTGAAGTCGATCGCTAAAGCCTCTTATATAAAAACCTCACGTTATTACCCACAGAGGACACTAATAAACTAAACAATAATTTAACATGGTTGCGACAAAAAACTAAAAAACTTAACAATAAATCAATATTCACCATTTTAAAAAACCTTTTAACAGTAACTATCTTTTGACAGGATCGCTACCGCAATAGCGCCGCAGCCGCAAGCAGAGTTGCTGGTTTCGACTCCCGGCAGCAAACAATAACCTATCAACTATAAAAAAAATAACAGGCTCTATTCTAGCATTAAGAAATAAAGAGAAAATGTGTTTCGTTAATGTAATCAAGTACAGGACAGTAGCGTTGTGTGAAGCGGAAAGGTATCGCGTTGCATCTCTATAAACAAGATAAAGTCCCGCCGCTGATAGCTCTGCGGTGTCTTTATCGCACTTTGAAAGCTTTTATCTGTAATTCGCCTGCGAACAGAAACAATTTAGAAAACGCAGACGCAGCTTTTCGCTCTTTTATTACGATATCGACAATTTAAGATGCTTACTAGAAAATCAATTGATATTGACGCATTATTTGTGCTGCGGTTAGTGCCATATACTCGTGTATGGGTCCAAAAGAAACATTTAGAGCTTAGACTGCATAATCAAGAACTTGTCGAATGTGTTGTTGTAAACATATTAATATGTTTAACAGAAATGTGATTACACGTAATGAAAATAATAAAATTCTAGTAAGTTTAACAAAGTTAAAGGAAAGATCAATAAAATATCAAGATATAGGTTGAAGAATTACGTAACTTAAACAAGCTATGTCTATATAATATTATAATGATGAATATCGAAAAGATTAACCGTTTAAGATCGGTGTTGGTTCTTCCTAAGCCAGGGCGCAAAAGAAACCTCTGCAAAAATTACAAGGTTTGCTGTCGTCGTCATCAGTCGTTCATTGGTAATTTCAGTATGACAAAATGATAAATATGCTGTGAAAGCCGACTAGTTGAATACAGGTTTTTTTTCATTTGATTTTACTGTAGGTATTATAAACGTAGTCTCTTTTTAAAAGTAAACCTAGCAAATGGAATAATTTTGTTAAAATGCATTGTTGGAGTTTTAAAATGAATCCTGGGACAATTCTGAAGTACATGTTGTCAGATTAAATGATAAAAGTTCTCTCTCTTAAAATGAGTTATCAAGAAGACTAAAAGAGACGGTTACTTGTTCAGATAGAGCGATAAGCTACTAACGTTTTTTTTTTATTAAAAACGGTTGAAAGGATATGAACAAAAAAATAAGTAAAATGCTCTCAAATTTTGAATAAATCTCAAAAAACTTAAGCGGATAAAATATGTGTCTATTCATAGCGGAGGGGACAATAAAATGAAGTCACTCCCGGGGAATAAATCCTCCTTTAGCGAGAATAGAGAGCTCATAATGTGGACTATTCGCAATTTATTGCCCCTTACATCGCCCGCGACACCGACGCTTTGAACACGTCCCGTATCCCCGCTCGGCATAACCTTTTTGCATTTTTACAGTTGCTCTCTGAAGACATAGAAAGCGAGAGTATAAAACTGAGTTGACTATGATCTCACCCGATAGTGAAGGCATCGTGATCGAATAATATAAGACGAGAACGTAAACAGTTAGCTATTTCAAATGAGTTCCGTTTATGGGTGCATAAAGTGAAAAGTAAATCAGGTAGCAGCCTTTTGATATCTCACTGCTAAGCACAGGCCTCCTCACCCATAGGAGAGCGTCATAAGGGCATGGAGTTCGCTGCTCCACCGCGGGTTGACAGGATACACATGACCCAGAACTATGCCCGCGATATGCAATTTGTTTCTTTATCAAAAAGCGTAACGATGAATAGAAAAGAACATGCAAGGAAGCTTTATATGTATAAACCGACACTTAGTGAATGCTGGTCTTTTTGAAAATACAATCCACGTATCTCGTCATGGCTTCTTTGCTGTTTTGAATGTGCAAATATATTATCAAAAAGTATAATAGTTTGAACGTGTGAAATAGTTACAATGCAGACAACGCACATGTCTATGTATATTGATAGGGACCGTATGATCGACAATCGTGTCGCTGGCAGTATTTTACGAGCATACGGTAACAGGCACCACGAAGAGGGCTCCACTCAGGGCTGGCAGCCGCACGAGAAAGCTTCTTGTAGTAGTGTCCGAACTTTCAGCAAACGGATCATTATACGTATATGAGTAACTAAACCCGACTGTGGCCAAATCTGTTGTTAAAGACACACTAAACATCTTCCACCTTCGTGGGAATTTCAAGGTAAGAGGTTGCCTGCAGGCAAATATCCTGTCATAATGACTATAGTCTAACGAACAGTTAAGTCTATCCTCAGTAGATAACAGTATCGAAATGAACGTGTATTTCCTATGTAAAAACACAGTAGCATAGTGTCACCACTTTACACCCTAGCCAGCATAATTACTAGTTGTATTTCGTGACTAGCTGAAGCTAGGGTCATATAAAAATAAATAATAGTTCGACAACTAATAACTTCCTTCACAGAAGGTCAAATAAAAAACAATCACCTAAAAAGTATAACAAAATTATTTGTTTTAGATTAGAATAGAGTAAATATCAAAACATTAATTTATTGCTTGGCATCTAAATGCTTCCTTAATAATAGTCAATCCAAGTGCGCAAAATATTCAGAGGTTTTGAAGTGCTTCAAAATCGAGCTCAAAGATTCCGTTATCTAGAGAAATACAAGCGAAGCTTATACTAATCTTGTGAAATAGACAAATCGTTATATCAATATTTATTTTTTAAGTGACGTTGAGATTTATAATACTAGTACGATACTTTTTACAGAGTAATAAATTCTGCGAGCGAGAACCCTAGCCCGTATAATGTGTGAACTCACAGCAACCGTGGGGGGAAGTTCATGACGGCGCTGAGCACAATCTTAAACACTGCCTGTTTTCCTTCGCTGAGATTTTTATTTCTGACGAAAATATTGGACTTTTCTTCCCCTTTAGTTTTTTCTGCTGATGCATTTCGAATAGCGTCACGACGACATGGGGTAACTTGTGCCAAGAATAGCTCAAAAGATCATTATTTCGGATGTCATTCTTCGATTGTCAATGAGCCTGATCTAAGTATGTTGTGAATTTTGAGGTCCGGAATTCAAAATGAAAAAAGAGATAAGCAACATCCAAATAACGTTCCACTGCTCATATGGTGGAGGTCTATTAGAGCATATAAATCCTATCCCAGAATAATACCCTAGACATGCAGATATATTGTCTCATTCGAATCCAATTTCACTCGTGGAATTCAAAATATTATTGAACGTCCGTTTCCCTGATCCGACAGAACCAAATTTTCATTTCAACATATTATTGTCACAGTTATTGACATATCGTGGCAGGCTTAACCCATCTCTGTTGGAACAGTCTCAAGCTGTAAATACTTTATATAACCGACATACACGTTATTGCTGAGCAATTTTCCGGTGCCAGGTATATCAGCACGTGCTGTGACCGTCTCCTACAGGGTGTAGTGTGTCCTGCTGTTCACGACCGAGACGATGCTTGAACGAATAATGGACAGCATTCATTGTGTGAGTAATGCTACCGGCTGAGAAATCTGACCGCTGCGGGCCTCAAGTGAATAGCGATGCATTTTCCTTTTTTTATAGTCACATTGACAGATCACCTTACATTAAATGATGTCCGTGGATACTTGCAACATCATCGAAACTACCAATACGAAGCCGGTCCAATAGGTCTAATCGTCCCTTAAACACCCTTATATCATAACTCAGAGAAAACATTGTTAGTGAACGTTTTTTCTAGATTTTACAAGTGATGTATAAAATATGGAACGTAGATGCAATTTCCTTCTCCGTCTAGTTTAACGATTAGGAAATAACGAAGACGTGCTAATCAATAAAGCTCTAAAGCAGAAAAACGTATTTTAATGTATGGTGTATCAAAAGTGGTTCTCTTATATGAAAACAGAACAGAACAGAACAGAACATTATGAATTTGAATCTTCATCTTTAATACATTAGTAAGAATCATTTAAACAGTTCCGCTCATCCCTTATGACTTAGACTTGCGCCCAGTATTGGGCCAGCGGCACCGGATTGAATTCTCTAACCGCAAAGCGACGGGTACTTTGCTAGAGGCTGCACTGCCCAGAGCGCGCAGGGGACTTCGATCCTATGCCTTATGCAATAAGGGTCAACACTGTTCGCTGATTTGGCAGTAAAGTGGACACTAAGAAAGAGTCATGAGATTCTATTCGATGGAAGAGAATAATTGAAAAGGTATTAATGTCGGTGTCGGAGGAAATTCCCTGCGGCCGTGCGGTTAACCGGAACACTGAATACACAAGTGGTTATGCGTTAACAAGTGCCACATCCGAATGTTCTATTTCTACCCTCCGAAATGCTCTTCATTTTATCTCAGTTCAAATGATGCAACAAAAATAAAACTTAGCAAATGCCAGGACTGATTAAAAATATGTAACTTTAGGAAATGTATTAAAGCCTATTCACGTATAATTTACCTTTCCACGGATTATAACACAGGTCCAAATACCACGGCGTCTTAAAACTTTGCGTGTCAAAGGTCTTGGGAAAGATGAACCGGTCATGTGGATATGACTCCATAAATATTACGAACGGAATTCTCGCATCACAAATAGAGGTGCGGAGTTTTTTATAGTATTTTTATAAAAAAACAGTTGATTCCACTAACACTAATAACGTAACTACTTAAGCGTTGATATTTCCAACCCCATAGGCTGCGGATTACCTCACTCATTCAGCAACAAAAAATCATTGTGTCGTGAAACAGCTGACTGCGAGCCATGGCCACCATATTGGGCTTGGCTGCCATGCGCCGTTCACTTCATTTCCACTCCGCGGCCGGTTGTACTGCGACATGCGATACATGGATGTAATAAATAAAAATTTTAACAAAAAAAGAACCGCCTTCAAAACAAAGACGGTGGTTCGTTTTTTGTTAAAATTCTTTTTATTTTTAGTGAATCTGAAGTAATCGCGTTGCAATGCAGGAACAAACGTAAGCTCATTTCTATTTGATTACAGACACTTATATTTTCTGCCTTAAACCGCACCCTTACTGTAAGCCTCTCAGGAGATCCATTGATCTTCATATTTAACTACGACTAGCACTTGACTATACCGAAGTTACGGTAGGCGACTCAAATATCTGGATAGCTTATAGAAGATTCTGCCGGGTATAGTTCATTTGCTACTAAGAATTGACGAGTTCCGTCACTTTGTCATGGATCCCATCATCAGAACCAAACCAAACTATCACAAAACAACCCTTGAAGTATAACGTTTCCAATAAAAAAAGAATCATC
Organism: Elymnias hypermnestra; assembly: GCA_015832385.1. NCBI lineage: Eukaryota > Metazoa > Arthropoda > Insecta > Lepidoptera > Nymphalidae > Elymnias > Elymnias hypermnestra. The sequence continues at coordinate 90,615 of JACTOM010000351.1, read as the reverse complement.
GAAATCGGTTGGCGTGGCCTTGAGTTATTCGTCCATTTGTCTAGCACATGCTTAATGCAAATTTAACACTTATCCAGTATTCTCATGGATGCCATCATCAGAACTGGATTTAACCCTATGACGAGCACCACCTTTTATTAAAAAAAAATCATCAAGATCGGTCTACCCAGTCAGGAGATGTGAGGTAACAAAGAAAAAAAATACTGACGAATTGATCACCTCCTCCTTTTTTTGAAGTCGGTTAAAAATAAGAGCCGATGAAAGAAGTTTCCTTTTGATAACATAATTTACCGATCAGCTGCAACCAGAGACTGACAGCAACTGGGTTACCATTATAATTGTTTTTGGACAAAATTAGCAAAATTGTATTTCCTTAATGCGATAGAAGTAAAAAAAACTTTGAATATCAATTATCATTAGGTGAAATGATAAACAAGCGTGAAGTATGCTGTCAGCAGCCTGTGACCCTGACTTTAGCCATCTATCGTCCATTTTCACGTTTGTTAACACAATAAGCGCGGTATGCACACAACGGCGATGAAGGTGGGCGCGCACAAACAATTCCCTGCAACAGACAGACGCGCAAAAACAATAGACATTTCGATACGTACTGATCTATCATCAAACAACACTGATCGGTTACGAGATTAGACACAATGTGACATAGCATCATCACGCGGTGGATGACTCTCCATAACTTATTCACACAGAGAACTGTATAAAAATAAATCAATTTGATAATCCATTACAGGTAAGAAGGTAAGTAGTAGTGCCATTGCTCCTCGCTCATAGGAGAGAGGGCCATATCCATAGTCTTACGTTACTCTAATACGAACAATTCTGTATTTATTCCTTTCGTACTTTATAAAACTCCATATTTCGTCCCATACTAACCCCCTAGAGGTCGTCAATTTGTCGAAATTCGGTCGTAAAACGCACCGGTTCCATTTCTATGCTATAACATCAGATTGCCAAAACAACTAACTATATTTAACACTAAATAACGCTTATTCTTTCTGTACAGATAGAAAAACATAGACCCAAATGTAAATTTTATTTAATAAAAACTAAAAAATATAGCATCTGTTGTAGTTGTCACGTTTTATATTAAAAAAGGTCAATTTCCTTTTACGTACTGTTGAAGTTATAATATATTTGTAAATTTATAAATCAGTTTGTTTGTTTTTTATGCTTTCATGACTAAACCTGTGCATCAATTTAAACGGATTCTAGTACAAATATAAACAGAAATATTGAGACAATGATCGGCTATTTTCACTTTTGAAAGCTTGAGAGGAAAATGAGTGTCGAAATAAGATTGTAAAAATATGTTTTAAAACTTACGAGTAAAAGAATCGCTCTAACTTAAATAAAATACATGTTCTGTTCCGTTCGACTTGAAAATATGAACAGTTGATATACAGAAGACATCAGTTAGGAACGGTTGTAGATACTACATTAAACTATAACTACATTAAAATATTCATAGAAACGACGCGAAGTCACGTGTCTAAACCGACAACTACATTCAAGTAACACATATTTTCGAGGCTCATTTTAATAATGATTAATACGTGTAGTGATGTTGTAAAAAATGAGAAGGAAATGCTCGAAGGCCACAAAGTGAGGCGGTGAACACTGACCTTTGGTGCTGCGTGGCCTCGGCTCGCACCCACGGCGCCGCGCCCCACTCCTCCTCCTCCGGCTTCTGCTTCAGCAGCCCCGACAGCCACGTGTAGGACTTGGAGCGCTTCATGCTGCGCCGAGCATCACCACGACGAGCACTATTGCAACCTCCACCGGACACCACTATCACTTTGTCACGATTCTTTTTAATAACCTTTTGTTTCGTTGGCGTTTTTCACATCAAATGGCACTGCGCAGACTGGTTTGTAAATCGCTTCGATTGAAACGACACTGTTTTTTCGGTGGGACTCATTTGAGGCGTTTCACTTTTGTTTTTTTTTGTTTCAAATTACATTATTCGCAAACACGCTTCAAAACTGTTTAGTGAGTGATTTATTATATTAATTTATTACAAGAGACGTACGGATTCGGGCCTTACTGTAGCGGGCACGAGTCGCTTCGCCCCTCCCAGTGGCTAAATTGACTAATATCATCGTTTCTCATGACACATCAGTTAAATGTCTTATGAAATTTTATCCTTTACAATTGCTCTCCTAATATCGTTATTTACAAATATCCCTCTTATCACACATTATCTCCTCTCATTATCTCATCTATCTATATCCGAATAAAGTTATTTTCTTTCTTTCTTATCAATGTTATAATGTGATGAAGCTCGAAATTACTCAACTGATTCTGAGAACATTTCCTTATTGCTAGATTCGATTGAGAGCATTATTTTATAACAAAATAATTTATAATCATTTAGACAGAGAGATCGTTAAATAATGGCTATTACTTATAAATGGCTCCGTACTAGGAGTTAGAAGTTACGCAGGTCAGCTAGTATCCACAATGTCTAAACTAAAATTGTAAAGAGGCAACATTTGTCTTTTTGTACGTATATCTTTAACGTTGTCATACTAAAACTGCGGGACCGATTTCAAAAACTTTTCTCTATCCGAAAGCTACATTTTCACTAAACGACATAGGCTATATTACTTTCTCAAAACAATAGAGATCCCTAATAAAAATGCATTAATGTAACCAAGGTGTGAAACAAAAAATCTGTTATCGCGTGCGTTGCGAAAACTATTGAAGATAGAACAAAATAATGTTCTACAATATTATAGAACGTGTTGATATCTAAAAAAATTCGGCGATGCCATACGTCCAGTGGTTATACTGGCAGTTATGCCAGTATAACCACTTTTTTACATTTTAAAAGTTCCTAAAAGTGCCGGCAATAATCAAACTATATTCCGCATACTTCTGTATTAATCCTATTAAATGTCTAAATAAAGACCGTTTCATGACCCCTAAAACAATTATTATAACTGCAAAAGATATAACGAATTTCAAAATGTCAATCTAAAAACGAGAACGACTTAGTACACTTTGCAGGGCCAGGAGATCGGTATCTACGGATGGAACCGCAGGGCGTTGCTAGTAACTTACCGGAACATTAGACTGATCAACTGGCACTCAAAAACCATTATGATTTGTTTAAATATTGTATTACACAATGATTTGCAAAAATCCTTAGCGATGCTTCTTAGAATTGTACTCGTATTTATAACTAAAAACATCATAAGATTACACGTTAAGATTTTCCTTTAGCGATGATAGACGTATTCAATTATATGTTTTAATAATGTATTTTAATTTTACTCGGATTAACCTATGAAACGGTTGATCTGATTTTGACCAACATTCATTGCTAAATAGAACAACATTCATTTCAGTTCAATGTAAATTTCATAAACAGAGTCTAAAAATGTACGGCGTGTAAGTTAATTAGTCCCTCGCGCTTGTTATATAAAACATCAATGCAAATGAAAAGCTATCCAGAAAAAGCTATTTTGACGAAGAAATATATATTTCTTTTAATTCGTATCAACTGTGACGAGGTCGTTGCTCGGTTGATTGACATCTCAAACCGATCACACTTAATAACGACTCAATAGAAAACGTTATGCGATTGGATCACGTCGTAAAAACTAATTTGAGGCTAGTGAAAGCACTGTCCTGGTTTAAAATACTAAGCTATATTTGGAAATCTCCATTTCAGCAATGTGATATAGAAAAACCCGTATTTTACTTAAATCTCCTTTAACCTCATACGTGTGATCATTTAAAATACAGGATCAGGCGCTAACCTACAACTAAAAAGTAACGAAAAGCAAAGTTAGGATCTACTTGAAACACTGGGCTCCCTGATGAGTAACTTTAAGCAATGACACACAAATGATTACGTTTTCATCAATATAATCAATTAATAAATCAATTTTCCAAATTGTTGCATTAAAGTGGTCAAAAGCTTACGAAACATTGAACGGTCGGTGATGATGCGAGTCGCCGCAGCCTTCGCTACAAAAATTGTGTTATTTCCTTTCGAACCAACTTGTGATCTCATCGCACGTAATGACGATGGCTCCGAAACTACAGCCAAGCGTGAGTTTGCTTACAAACATAATATGTATACATAAGCTTTTTATAGCTGTACGTATATGCTTCGTGCACTACTTATGTCCTTCAAATCGACTTCCGCCAGTTGATTACTATTAACGCAAACTATATTTTGAAAATAACAACTTTGCTGCTACAAAGCCACCTCAATGACTTGTGACGATAACAATTATATCAGACTATTTACTGTGATCACATATCCCAGGTGTTAATCTAGGACAAACTGCCTATTATCCAGGTATATGGTTTGTCAGGCGCCACTCTATTTTATTAATATTCATGCAAAATGTTTAAGTAGACTTGTAAGTTTTTGTGTTTAGTATATTATTTAAAAAAAATTTTTTTGCTTAATTTAATTATTTACCAGAGGGTATTCCATACCTAAATATATAAACCCACCTGTAACGAATCACAACTAATATTATAAAGAAGAAACATTTTTGCATGTATGTTTGTAACGTTTACACACAAGAACTACTGGACCGATTTCAAAACTTTTGCATCATTAGGAAGCTGCATTTTCACTGAATAACATAGGCTGTATTACTTTTAAAAAAATAGACATCCCTAAGTAAAATGCATTACTCTAACCCAAGGTGTCAAAGATTCTGATCCCGTTAAATGATATTTTATTAAAGACCGTTTCAATATCTATAAAATACTTTTTAAACTATTAAAATCGGACATTCCATTCAAAGGATATTACCACAACAGACACTTAAACACATTCGTACCTCGCGTAACGCGTAAAAATATTCCGTCGTGGTATTGGAGCCACTTCGAATATATATACCTATCGCAATTACATACTGAAATGTTGACGAGGGAGTGCGCTTTGTATACTATCGTCTATCGGTCGGCGGAACCCAAAAATTAGAAGCGAAGTGACCTTTAGCAACCCGTTAGCGCAACAATAGCCGCGATGATCAGAAACTAAGCGGTCAAAATAAATATACTCGTTGAATACCTGTTCCGCGCGCGGAGAGGCTCTTCACTTCGGGCCGATAGCAGTTTTGAAGTGTGTTTAACTATTCGACTTTGAATTACACTTGATCACGCGACTGTACACCGTATGCGCATAGCGTTAAGCTATACATTTCACTGCAGCGACGGCCCATCCATGGGATACCTGCAACAGAAGAAACGATTTGTTATTACGTACATAATAACGTGTACACGAGAAAAATAATAACGACTAAAATTATTCATTACATAAATACTGCGATTTCACTCAATCAAAAGTATTGAAGCAGTTTAAAACATTTTAATCTTAGTAAAAACTAATCAAGGACGACGCCATCTTAGTTCCGATCCATTTATAAAATCTTTTCAAAAACTTTCTCACCGAACATCGAACACGAGACTTTTTCGCGCTAAGCTACGAAAACGTGACAATATCGTGCCTGTCGCTTATTTATTTATTAATTTATGAGTTAAACAAACATACATTTACTTCTACTACCTAACCTAATACTACAGTGTACAATAAACCAATTAAATTTCTGAAAAGAACTTTTTGACAAAAACTATTTAATCTACAATGATATACTCTACTTTACTATTTCCTTTTGTAGTTCTATCAATAAAATTGGTAAAGTACACAATTAAAGAAATTGTACTTACAGCTAAGCGTTATTATTTTCACAAATTTGAATATTTGTTCCCCGACCTCGAGCGATGGACATGGACGCCGCTTTCGTTCCGCCGGAACTATCCGCCGTCGCGGCGCCACCTCGCCGATCGGCTAGCTCTTTTTTTTAATTTACTATTTATAAGCAATGGTCAGGTTACCGAGTGTTAGCTAATTTAAAATTGGATCAAAATTATAGTGATGATGACAAGACTAATTCCAGCAGTACATTTAATTAGTATTTTAACAATTTTAACAGTTTTACGCCGTGCTACCCGCGTAACTCCCAATCCCGTTGAAATATGTGGAAATCTGTTCTGAGTCTATTTTTTTTTAATTTCGTACCGCGTCCGCGAATGGTCTTATTGTGCTAATATATAATATACATACCGAATAATCTGGAGTAATGCAGACCAATCGATTTTATAATTGTCTTTTGTACCGTATATTGCTGTTTACATTTATATTCAAGTATTTGTTATGAATTTCAATATCTTCCTACATAAATTCACCAATCATTGAAGTCGGTATAACCGTTTTTGGTTTATAAACGGTATAATTTACTGATTTTATTTTATACATATTTTTTTATGCGTTTTAATATTTTTTATTAGACAATTAAGGCTGAAACTGTATTGGATCCAAAGTACCATGGTAATTTTGGATTCTAAGTGAATCTATATCAGAGTTTTCAGAAGAATAAGACAAAATTATTCGAAAAGACGATTTAACAATGGTGTAAAAGAATGTTTGAATTTTTTAAAATTGATTTTACATTATGGTCATCTATTCGATTTATAATAACATTAATGCGACCATAGATTATAAATGAATGAAATTATAGACCTTGAAATTGATTGCGAAGGAGGGCGCCACCAGCGCGATAGTTTTTGGCAAGGAAAAAGCCATTCTGTGACTTGTCATCGGAGAATAAAATGATAAAAGTTTGATAATGTATTATAATACATTTGCAGTGTATAAATAATTTGAAAAAACGAAACTCCTAACGGGAATAAGTGCGTTTCATGTTACACTTTGCAGTTTTGAAGATAGAAATACAAAAGAAAATAGAGGCCCAACGACCACAATTTATTTACCTCTAGCTAAGGTAATTCCAACGTAGCTTTCAGTTTTGTATGGCATCGCTAGAAATCTTGAATGCATCAAGCAGCAAATTCAAATTTGTTCATCAAACATAAATATAACTTCTGTATTTATCAATCTAGATTCTATAGTGAACATTTTTGGGCATTATATTTATATTTTGTTATTAAACGTATTGATTTTAGGCGCATTCTCTTATATTTTTGTTGAACAGTATTTTTCTCGTTCGTACATTAATGCTTTCTACCATCGATATGTTGCAAGAAACACTTTTAATTAGTGAATAAGTTAATCTATTTTGGCATCACACACATGTAGTCCGACACGTTCCAGCAAAAGTGGGCCACTCCTTTAAAGGTAAATAGTGGTTGGCCTCACTGGCGCATTCCGAGCCATCGCTGTGCGTAAAAAAACCAGCAGACACCGTGTCATCACACAACAACATGGTGGGTACAGTGTCCAGAAACGTGTCGCCGTACCCAGGGACAAAATGCTAACCGCCATTATCTTAGTTTGAGTGATCTGTGGGTGCTAATACATCTGCTCCATTTGTTTCATACGTATAACTAATTTACGACTTATTTCAAGAATATTGAAATCTATTACGAACGCCTGTAATTCTCACAATAAAGTGTTAATATCATCCAATTCGATCATCATCTAATTATTTTCTCATGAAAAATAATTGAGGTAATGGTTTTGTTCAGGATCGTTTGTCGTTTCTTGGCCAAGTTACGTATATTATCGTATCATAGTTTGGCGCAGTGGTACGAGTATTCGCTTTCCTAGCGGAGGTTCCGGGTTCGATCCCGGGTAGGACGAATTTAGGAAATTGTATTTTCGAATTTGTCTGAGTCTGGACTGGTGGGAGACTTCGGTTGTGGCTAGTTACCACCCTCCCAGCAAAAACGTACCGCCGAACAAAAAGATTTAAATAAATAAATAAATAAATAAATAATATTTTTATTTGCTTTCACACTTTTTACAATAAATAATATAAAAAAGAAGAAGAAATATATATCTGTGAAGCAAATAAGGTTCGCCACTCAGCTCGAAGCCGCAGCAAGCTGCGACGCTGGTTTTCAGGGAGAACCTAAGTTACTTCACAGACACCCTTGCGACAGATTTGTGTTCCGATACGATGCTGTGTAGAAACCGCAAGGGCTATATCTCCTCTTAACAGATTAGCGCGCTTCCATCTTAGACTGTATCATCACTTACCATCAGGAGAGATCACAGTCAAGCGCTAATCTGTCAGCAATAAAAAAAAGCATTTTAAAGCCCTCAATAGACAATGCTCCATTTATATCGGGAATAAGATGATATAAAATGGTTAGTGAATTATACGAGGAATAAAATCATATTCGACATTTAAAAACTGCGAAAGTTATCTTATTCTTTAAATAACTTTAGTTTTACATATCTTACACGCAGAATGCGTATTATAATACCTTTTCCAAAGTTAGAGTATTTAAACTCATAGATATGTATTTATTTTGACGGCCTCACTGGTGCTATAGCCATAGATGCTATTTTAATTTAAGAAAATGCATTTTCTAATTTATCTGAGTATTGACTGCTGGGAAATTAGTTACCATCCAGCAAAGACGCCCCGCCAAGAAAAATATTTGCGTTCTCGTACGATTCTGTAGAAAGCATAAGACGTAAATTACCATCAGGCATGATCGCACTCAAGCTGAAACCTGTCAGTAATAAAATGTATGAAAACTCAATCTATTTATGAATGAAACTTTCAATATTTCAGTTCTAATGCTATTTGGTTTGAATGCCGTTTTCACCGTTCACTAGGCGCAGTAAATGTCGTTGTTGTTGGAAAGTTTAATCGCTTAGTGAAACTGCAAGTCAGTTGTGTAGGAATTCGTGTTACTAATGTAACGTTAGGGTAACTAAAATGGGGCTCGGCACCTCCTTAAGTATTTTTGGTGTTGTGTAGTAGCACGTTTAGTCTACTTATAGAATACCATGTTACAGCGTGATGGACTACTTTGAACATATCTTTCGGCCGATTGATATTCTGAAAACTAGGCTTATATCACAGAGGATATGAAGAAAACAATGCTCGCTTTGACGTAAAGGCAAATATTGTATTGGCCAAACACACGGCAACTCCCCGCTGGAGTCTTCGTTAAGCGCTAGTCCAACAAAGCGATAGCTACTTTGTAATCGGCGTTGAATGAGAACAAACACGCGGCTTTAGCAGCTCCTTTCACTATTCATATCTGAAAATAGTTTAGCGTCCTTCAACCTGAGTATTCAGCCTCCGTTTGTTTGTCCGCTGAAAAGCGGAGAAGATCAACCAACAGTCTTACTTGTCTCCTGATTATTTATCAGTTGTACTCCTACGCATTTGCAGCGACAGCGATTCACGGTGTTAGTGTCAATTTTTTTCTACCAATAGCCAATCTAAATGACATTGAAATCTCCTGCGCCTTAGGAGTAGTCGTAGGAGCTATGTGCGCGACGAAATGCAGCTGATTTTCTGTGTTTCGTCAAGACTTCCCAAAGCCGAACGACAAAAGAATTACGATAGGTGATATAATACTCATTTAATCCATACGATTTATTACATCATAATAATGTATTGCATTATATGCTGATAAGTATTAATAACTTATCTGTCTGTATAACTTTTCAAATACAGCACGTGATCATTTTTTAGAAGATCTTGAAAAGATTTAATTGAGATCTGTAGAAAAGGTTCGTCCCACCATGCATTGCATTGTTATGTATGCGAGGTATTAGGGGGCGTTTTGTATGATACAGGTTTATTTTTCCGAGACTCTTTCTAGATTATGAAATATTATCGTCGTATTCAACCAACTTGCACAACATGTTGATAAATTATGCACCTTAACTTTCTTTAAGAATCATTTAACAGTTTTGAGTCTATTGCGAACAGACAGACGCGGCATTTTCGATTAACAAAAAGCTTCTTATACTTTACGTTTAAGGTAACTTAATTGACATTAAATAATATGAATAACTAAAAAGGAAGGAATACTGAATGAAGAATTATCATGGTCGCTTTGCTAAAGAAAGGCGCGCGACCATTTAGGGTGACGACCATGTTGGGTCACAATAAGGTTTAAATTGGTTATTTAAGTTTTGTAAATACTACCTTCACTAATAAAAAAATAATAAATTTGCATAACCAATGGGTCGTGGGTACCTTTGCAGGTGACTTGACGGACGTTAACTTTTCAGCAATGAAACATGTAAACGTAGCAAACATTTTATTGCTGAGAAGTTGCAGTGATATTGTCTACTTCTCCCAGACCCAGATAGCGGCAGTCACCCGGCTCCTGCCGCCACCTTGTCTCATAAGCAAACAGTAAAGAGCTAATATTTGACATCGGATCACGGCGATATCAGCGCTGTCGCAAACATACAGGACAGGCGCGTTCACAAACATACCGATACTGCAACATCACTGGCTGGACCCGCGGCGCTACTCGCGAAGCTCTCCATCCCGCCAAAGTAACATGTACGCCCGAGTGTCCGATTGAGCTGTATTCTAAGTAAGCGTCTACATCGTGAAAGGGATATGTTTGCTGTATTTCAAGTCAATAAGATAGTTTTGGGGATATCGAAGTGATTTTTTGCCTGTGAACTTTTAGCGAGCGACAGCGCGATACCAGCGATAGAGGGGCGCGATCGGCCGGCACATCCCAAAACCAACTTTACAGACAACGAATATATTTAGTCGCATCATCGCTCACGATAGACGTTGACTTTTGCAAAATGCAAATCGTGTTATAGTGTCGTTGGCGACTATGCTTGCGAGCTGTCCTGCGCGAAGTAGATTTGATAAGTTACATTATTCAATATTTGGTTGGTCAAAACGGAGTATTTTAACTGTTTAGATACGTTGAAGGTTTAAATAGTATGGCGTTTAGAAGCGACCAAATTAAGATAAGTTTTAGAACATACACGCCAAGCTGCTCTACCCCGGGTTAGACATGTCCAAGAGTAACTCCCAGAATATGCGGGTTCCTTAGGATAATTTTCCTTTAACAAAAAGCACTATGTAGGATTATAAGCCACAATTAGGTAAAGTGTCACAAAGAGTACTCAGAGGTGGCCGCGGATGAATCGAATCCGAGCCTCTTAAAACACCACGTGTCTAACCATTGGGCCATAGCGCCTCATTCTTAATATGTTAATATACCTTTGAATATATCAGCCACTTATCTCGTGCACGTACTCGTATCACTACCACCTGTGCGTGCTTTCACCGGACCGGTCACGACACCGCTGCCACGACACACTCGTGCGACCTTGTACTTGGTTCTTAACTCCTTCCGAGAGGGTTTCTGAACTCATCCAATTATAATCTAACTTATTTTATATTAACCTCATCAATCTAAAACATCTTTTAACGAATTAACCGCAACCTTATACTTTTTCTGGTAACTTTGACATGTGATAATCAATTCCTGTGTCTGGATATTTAACATTAATTAACTAAATGATATGTGCGTAAATGAATATGTCAATTGTAATGAATATACTTTGTGAATTAATACAAACAGCACGACCTAGTGTTATCTATGTGTGTTAGAATATAAGTGTTACAATCAGGAAAATGTGTTCATAAAACGATCTAAATAACTTGCGATGAAATATCATAATTAGATATGAAATCACACAGTAGCTTTAACAATGACTGGACAGAACCCTAGGTCCTATATAAAAGGCTTGCGGAAGATCTTTGCACAAAATAACCACTTGTTACTAATGTCCTAAAACTAATAACTAATGCAATTTAAGATGTAAGAAAAGCAAATGTTAATGAAAGCCATTCTGAAATGATAGTTAAAAAAGAGGAGGAAGAGAGGCAACTTATTGACGTCGCCCACTAGCCACTCACTCACATTTGAGATCGTTGTTAGAGAGAAAATTCACCATGATATCCAAGGTACACACAGGATATACAAGTCTCTTCGCGATGTTCTCCTTCACCGAAGAACAATCAAGCACGTGAGTTTCAACTTCTCTGAACGAAAATCCACGAGTCTCATCACTAGGTCATGACTCAGGGATCGTTTATAGTTTTGTAGTAACAGTTTAGAGTACTCCAACTAGATAAACTTGTATTCCGGTCCGATAATGTATGTTTTTTAGAAAAGAACGGTTACTCCCCTGGACTCAAGTGGCGCGTACTGTATTGTATGATTACTCACCATCAGGTGAAAACACCTGGCCTGTGCGTATCGGAAAACGCAGACGAGTATTGTCCAATTGCCATCAGCAGTCGCGGAGCGGCCGTCCGCGGCGCCTTATCTCCGAATGCAGGAGTCGGCTCGACCACGATTGACGATATCATTGTGCGCGAATCGGCGCCAGCGGACCTGTCCTCTCGCCGTATCCCTCACGTTTAGCATTTAACACAAATGATGGCGATTATCATTTTATTAGTCGATGGCTGAGCACGCCGCGCAGACGTCTTCGCCGCGGCCGCCAAACCGCTTCCCGTCGGTCGCGTACCCCAAATTCGATGCGATTGCGAATTAGTGTCCTTCCTGTCGACTGTTTGCCGGGAGAGATCTACGTGACCCGATTGGCGACCTTCAGGTATGTAAACAGCATTTGAAGCGACATTTAATTCAACTATTTTTATTGAGACGGAAAAGGTTTGCGTTTTCCAATTATTTGAAATCATTCAATATCCTCAACTGCAATACGCCGCAGGTGCATCGTTGATAATTTTTTCAATTTGTTGACTTTATTGTGGCGCAGATACGAATATACCTTAAGATAATGGTTTTCCTTCAAAACGAAACACGGATACGCCTCCTTCAATATGCACTAATGTATTGATATGCCAATGATTACAGACTAGGAACCCTAATGAAAATCCAAGAATAACTGGACCACTTGCTACATGACACAAATCTGGTTGCGGTCAAAAGCTCAACCGATTGAGCCAATGGTCCATTACGGCAATGGCCAGTAAGAAGAGCCACGAGGGTGCCGGGGTGGAGGAGCCGGTGCGGCTGGACGCCGTGCTTAGCAGACTGGGCGCCTTCGGCAAGCACCAGCTGCTGACCATGTGCATGCTGGCGCTGGTGTACTCCACCAACTCCATGTACAACGTCAACTACGTGTTCGCCGTGGAGGATGTCAGCTACAGGTCCGGTGACCTTTCGTCTGCTTGTAATTTATTGCCTCGTAAAAACTCCGCGTATTTTGGACACAACATTTATTTTGTTGACATTTAGACGACACATAATTTAATTATAATAAATTGTTGTTTAAAAAGTATAAAAACACGCCGCTCAGGGAGCCGATATATTTTATTTGTTGACACAATAGTCAATATACTCGTATACGAGTATAAATATTCGACGACATATATAATCCACCGTTACGGTAATTGGATTTTGAATTCTTTACATTTGCAAATGCACATGCGGCTCTTGTCGATTTCATTATCGCTTTCAAATGAACCTGTTTGTCATTTTACAATTTCCAGATAAATATTCAAATGAAAACCGCCTTCAGTATAGGCTTAATAACTCTTGTCTCCGCTTGTTTTTTTGTCGAGCTGTTGGATCTAATAGTCGTATTTTGGCTCGGAACCGTACCTGTTTATATACATAAAGAATATTGTTGTGCTTGGATAACAATTTCATCTACTTCCCTAAACGTTACATGTCTCCTGAGTAAATTTGGGGGCCGGTTTCTCTAATTATGTGATGCTTTAGACACTCTTCAATTCGGGCATATGAGAACCTCATTATCCGCCTAAGTTAGGAAATTCGTGGTGTGATTGATCTCCCGTATTTTGGAGAGTACGTGATGTCTTTCGCCTGACTATTTGCTTTTCAGGTGCAAAGTGCCAGAATGTGAATCCGGTACACAACCTTTCCTCGTGCCCTGGTTGAACAAAACGAGCTGGGAGCTCGAGAACCACGGCTTCAAGCAGTGCCAGCAGCACCCGCCGCTGAACGCTGGCTGCGACTCCTTCAACAGCAGCGAGCTGCGACAGTGCCAGGAATGGGTGTATTCCGTGCCCAACAGTTTCGTGGCTGAGGTGAGAATGGCATTGACTTTGGTATTACTGCATCTACTTAAAGATCCATAACATGACGGAACAATTTTAGCTGACGGAACTTAAGACTTTAGGTCGAGATGAACTCGGACGAGAATTACTTTTACTTCTATTACTGATCGGTTAGGTTAAGTTAGCGTCTGATCAGTGTTCAGAAGACATGTTGGACGGGAGTGACGGGTAAATGCGGGGGGAGAATTCAGAAAATTCTCCCTCTCACCAGAGGAGGAGACGAGTCCTGTATTAGTGAATGCGCGAGAATAAAAGATTAAGAAATCGTTTGGTTTTAGTGGCTTATTGCGAGGTATCTGTCCCTCCCCGAGTTTCATACTCCCGACCCTCAAGCAGCGCTTCGGAAATGCATTTCCCAGAGAGAAAAAATATGACATTAGCGCTCGACTTGAAATTAAGGTGAGAGGTAATTTACATACATCATACCGAAGGCACGTCTTAGCCAGTAGGAGATCACTAGCCACACCCGAAGCCTCCCGATCAGACCCATACGAACCCACTTTTATCTTTTCATTTTGTATAAATATTGAAATTGGAATGAAATTTGCTAAAGTTGCTGTTACCAAAGCGTTCATAATCTCCAATGGTATCGAATGGGTCACGCAATTAACAAACAAAGGAAACTTAAGCAATAGTGAGATTTGTTGTGATAATTTCGCTAGAAGTTCCACGTTTATATACGTTTTATTTGGACGACCGACGACATTCAAATTGAGTAGAAGGCGAATTATCACCCTTTTCCTTTTAATTTATTATCATTATTCTGAAGATGAGGAAACCGCAACGGTTCTGTTCGCCATGTCATAATTTCATCAATTTGAGTAAATTAGTTATCGGACTCGTTTATGCGATAAGTAACCTCACTCAGCACAAAGACATTGTCAACAATAGACCTTTCGTAGATGACTTCGCAGTTTGTAAAAAGTAAAAAAACAAATACATCTGTCTACATTAATCGAAATCTAAACATTACTAAACGCCTAGACACAAGGTGCCTATTGAAATATATCACAGGCTCGATTTTATCTCAAAGCGGTGTTATTTCGGAAGCCTGTTTGTAATTTGATTGTAGTCTTATCAGAAGTATAATCGAGGCACCTCAGCTCCACAATGAGCCGCCGCGCTACTTCCATATCTCCAAACGGAGTCACGAGAGCAGATGACCGATATCGCTGCGGCCTGCTCATTGCCGAGAGAGTTAATATAATGCTACTTGAGGCCTCGGTAGCGTAATCGGTAAAAGCCTTAGGTGACCTACATCTGTAAAATGCCGGCGCACACAATATACGTTACCCCCGATGCTCATTGAAGCTATTATTAAAACGTCGGTCACCTGCATGACAAATCTGAGTTATCTCAAGGCAGTGGAGCGGCATCTATTGATAAAACGGCGCTCAATAGCGCAATAAAAGCACCACGGCCGAAGCCGGGGCAATTTGTTAGCGGCCCGCGTACCGGTACGGCGCGCTATTTGCATATCTTTTGCTCAGCGACCACGCTGGCGGCGACCGCGGGACATTCTCCACGTTCCTAGCTCACTTATTCGTCGCTATAACTAAATAACTAACCATTTCATCTACATGCGTGTGTTGAGCCAATATTCATATCGCAATTGCAATTTTTATTCCAGTTTCTTCCGAGCCATATACGGAAAAGGAGACCCCAAGCGAATAAGTAGTATGGAGTGAGATCAGAGAGAGACACGTTCTATGTTGAGTTGTTAAAATAGCCTTTCACTTTACGCCGTTAAGGTACAATATTCACCACTCAAACAGGTCGTCTTTAGCTTCGTTGCAGAGTACCGGTCTAGAGTTTTACCTGCAATTTGTAGTATGCTGTTGATTGTTTAATATACGGCATTGATTCAATTGACCTAAATAACGCTACAAAATAAAATATCGTCATCCATTATAGAGAAATCGCTTTTTGTAGGAGAAATGAAAAGGAACAAAACAGCAAGGCATTCTTATAAAATTGTACTCGGAAAAAGAGCACATCATTGACATTTTTCTTCTGCAACCTATATACGACCTACTTACAGATTTTAAAACACATTCTCAGTACATTACAATTACAAGCTGCCGTGTTTGCTAAAGCAGACGTTTGCTGTTCTAACTGCGGAACAAGGTGACGGAAAGACAAAATATATTTTAAAAACAAACTTTAACG
The DNA here is from genome assembly GCA_015832385.1 of Elymnias hypermnestra. Taxonomy (NCBI): domain Eukaryota; kingdom Metazoa; phylum Arthropoda; class Insecta; order Lepidoptera; family Nymphalidae; genus Elymnias; species Elymnias hypermnestra. The sequence continues at coordinate 74,530 of JACTOM010000351.1, read as the reverse complement.
CCGTCCAATTGACTGGGGCATTATTCTAATGAGATAAACCTGCAATCAACCGGTGGGCGAGTCCTGGGCGTGGGGCGCGAGTGGGCCACCCGAGGGCCCGCGCACGAGTTGACTCCGCCATGGGCCGCACATACTCCTATTACTCCTAACACTCACATGATACTCACATGATCTGTCAGCCTCTTACTAAAATTTTCAGCACCTTTACGTACGATTGCTTTTTATTTACTTAAATAAAAAAGCTATTCGTCGTTAAGCAAATCATTGGGAACGGTGGCAAAGTACAATTGTTGCTCTTCTTTTTGTATCATGTACGAGTATACTGACTAATCCGCGCAAAATCGTATATACGAGTATAAGCGTACCCGCGCAGTATTAGGGTACAGTTGACAGCGAAATTTATGCTCAGTTTAAACGTTCAATAAACGGTTCAAAATAAACGGTTTCTAAATTGAAAATGTACCGGCAAATAGGAAAAATCCCAAAAATCGATTGAGTGGCTCGGCGAGACGTCTTGCGCGGTTAAACATTTCGATGAAAGTTGTAATGGTCAGATTCTAAATCTATGAATAGTTTAGATTAATAATTCGACGCAGATCTACCCATATTCCCACGAGATTGAGAATTACGCGGAAAACACCGCTGGGATTTATGACTGTTTGCGATTTGAAAAGTCGCCCATCTACCTTTTTAGCAATGCTATATTTTTGTTAAATATAAAAACGAGGAAAGTAGTTTGTATTGAAATGAAAAAGTAACCCGAATATTAGGACATTCGGGAAAAAAATGCTGTTTAATGTTTTTCTCACTCAAAGCCATCACTCACGATGAGGACGATAGATGTATCTGCAAAACTAGGACAGTAGTGATTCACTTGAAATCTCACACAATTGCAATTCTATAAAAGCGTGTGTTTGTTAACTTTTTACATGGAAACTTCGTCGTGTGACGTGCTGCAGTTAGTCTATGATACGATTTATTTGTTTGGTTTGCAGTTCGGTCTGGCTTGCGAAGAGTGGAAGCCGCCTCTGGTGGGCACCGTGCACAGCTTCGGCAGCATGATCGGCCTGCTCGTGCAGGGACAGATCTCGGACAGGTGGCTATGTTATGTCCCTGGTAACGCATTTGTCACTGCCCAAGTGCCGGAGAGTAAAAATCGAAATGTTATAATTGTCCCCTGCTAGTTCACTGCTATGCAATGTCTTATTTTGAAAAAAATATCGCCACGATAATATTAGGCTCTTTTTGACTAACGGACAATTACGGGAGTGATAAATAAAATATGAGAAAGAATTTAATATAAATATGACTAGCAATCTCTGCTTTCGATGCCTTGTTCTTTTAATGTCCTCCAACCATTTCATCGGCGCCACTTCTTTGCTGGTAAGCCGCAATCAAGTCTAGAGACAAAATAAAAAAATAAGTTCCCCTAATTCGCAGGCCGGGCATCCCATGGCACTTTTTGTCACTATTCGTGTACTTGGTACCTTTAAAATGGTACAACAGTAAGGGATCATTTTACCTTCGCAGATCGTTTTGTACCACTTTCCCTACAACGCGGTTCTGTAAAGCCGGTGCAGCGTCGTCATACTTTGACATTAAATATTTCTCTTCTTTTGTTTTAACTTGTCACATTGCATTATCGCAATAATTCGTGCGCCATTTAATGGGCCGTTTAGCTGAACTTTAACTAAAAGGACCAAATTCACAATTAATGAGCTCTAAATCGAACAGGTTTGGTCGCAAAACAGCGGCCGTGTTCGCGGGCACCATGGGGGCGGTGCTCGGCCTCACCAAGAGCTTCGCCACGTCGTTCTGGCTGTACCTCGCGCTGGAGGGCCTGGAGGCGGCCATCGGGGACGCCCTCTCGCCCATGTTCATGTTAAGTACGGCCGTGGGACCCTCTCACGTATCTTTGGCATGTCAGTGTAATAAGCTGCACGAGGAAAAGGGCCCAGTTCAAAATTAGCGAAACAGGAAGAACAGCGCAGCTAGCTTGTTAATATTCCCGCTTCCATCTGCTGATGTACCTTTATCACGCGTTTCACGTGGACTTCCTATGTTCATTCTAATATGTGGATACTTAATTTCTCTATGAATATAATTGTACTTAGATGTTTGAATTTCTTGTACGAGTTGAGTTGTTTCATTGCTTAATTTTAGCAAAACCTTTATACGAAGTATTGTCGAATTAGTTTTATAGCTAACTCTTAATTTCCCGAACCCAATTAATGGTGATTCTCTTTGCAGGTATTGAAATTGTCGAAAAGAGACGTGCGGTTTTCTTCCAAATGATATTACTGAATTGTTACACTGTGGGTCAGATCATCATGCCCTTCATAGCATGGGGCGTGCCCTACTGGCGCAACTTCCTCAGAGTCATTTACGCTCCCACGCTCGTCATCCTCACCTATTCCTTCTTTCTGGACGAAAGCATTCGTTGGCTTTTCAGTAAAGGCAAGAAGAAGCAAGCCATCAAACTCATAGAGAAGATCGCCAAAAGAAATAACGTCGGAATAGATAAAAGACTGATCGATAAACTGGACTACATCGACGAAGAGGTCTCAAATAAAACTACGGATAGAAAACTGCTCATTAAAACGTTCAAGTCGAGGATTATGATGCAAAGATTCCTCGTTTGTATGGTGTGGTGGTTCACGATCACTCTCATAAACTTCGGAATGATGATCAGCTCGGTTTTGATCAATGGGAATAAGTATATAAATTTCGCGTTACTCATAATGATGGACATCCCAGCGAACATCTTCTACTGGTTGGCTCTGGCTAAATACAAGAGGAAACTACCATTGATCGGCTCTTTCATCGTCGGAGGCGTGTTCTGCGTGTCTCAGCCTTTTATGCCACAAGGTGGGTCATTTTAAGTTACAAATAATACAGATTAAAAATATATGTTGCTCAAAAAATAACATTTCCATAACAGTTTTAGGATTGTTGGCAATTATAAAAGGCAGTTGAAACTTGTACAAAACGTGCTATCAAATTGAAATTGTGATTTCTTTCTATTACGTTTCTTTCAGGGCAAGGGCCCCTTTCCTATTATGACAAGAATCCACAAAAAAGCTTAGGTGTCTTTGTTTAAATTGCCATTTCACGTTTTTGGACAATTTGTCAGCCAACTCATTGCGATTGGTCAATGAGTCGATATTGATTGTACCTGATTGTACTGTTCAGTCACATTCGACATTTTTAAAACTTAGCAAACGCAGTTTCAAGTAAACGCCCCAAACGTTCGATCGGTGTAATCGATGTGTTCAACCTTGGCTTCGGGAGCTGATGTGATCGGCGATTGCCTCGCAGGGTACGCGTGGGCGGGGCTGGCGCTGTTCATGGCCTTCGAGATGCTGGCTACGTTCTCGTACAACATCGTGTACATGTACACGTCGGAGCTGTTCCCCACCTACACGCGCAACTCCATGCACTCCATCTGCTCGGCGGTGGGCCGCGTGGGCTCTTTGCTGGCGCCGCAGACGCCGCTGCTCGTGAGGAAATATTGCTTATGTACCCACATCAGCCGACGATACTTTCTTTTCGATTTTTAGCCATGTAAACATTTTACAAAATGTAAAAAAACGAGTACTATCTTAAATTATGTTTAAATGTCGCTTCAACATGATGATGCTTAGAAGCCCCGGAGATCTAGACCATCTCATTTAGTTGCTCGAAATCTAAACAGTTCTATCGAGTTTGTCGAATATGTTTATCATTTGTTAGGTTTGAACTTGATTAATATATGCCATGCAGCCATGTCTCCAATAACGGGGTGAAATGTATGTCGATACGCGGTCGATTATTTTCCATTAATACGATTCTTTATTTGCGTAATGTGGCAAAGCAATCTGATGTGTGTAAACAGTGTTGTAAACCCTACCAAATGTGCAGATGACGTACTGGAGCGGTCTGCCGGCGGTGATATTCGGGCTCACGTCGCTGCTGTCGGGCGCGCTGACGCTGCTCATGCCGGAGACGGCGCGCACGCAGCTGCCCGACACCATCCGAGAGGCAGAGGTCATCGGCAAGAGCAAGAAGATCAAATACGACCCGGCCGAGGAGGCCCTGAAGGGCACCTGACCGGCGACAGCAAGACGAGAGCGACGCGAAGACAACCACCGCCAGCGGAAGCTACGAAATGAACTCAGTGTGTATATAATGGCATTCTTATCTTGCGATTACAATCACTCTAACCGGTTACTCCTCGAAGGGCAAGACGTTTATCCTTTACCCAAATCCCCAACTAGTAGACCCAAAAATTAAAAGAGAAATCTTTTTGAAGTAAAATTCCTATAGCTTGATTAGGAGAGTGAGCTATGGTGTGCGTGACGAGATCATTACGAAAAGTGTGATTTGCCAAGTCGGACGACCGGCGAACATAATGGTTTTCAAATATTTGTAGAATATTTGAAAATCTGGGTTCACATTAAAATTTATTAGAATTCATAATTATATAGAAAGAGAGGAGACGATGAAAAGACACGCCCACAGAGCACCTACTTGTTGATCAACTGACGTTTGCCAGCTCCATTTGGTGGATCTCACGCTGCGGCGCGATGCTCTCCAGTGAGCAGGCGTTCCGTAAGAGTTGCTTTCTTCTGCAAGATCGTAGTCTCGCTGAAGGAGGCCCGCGAACAAGAGAGTGAATCCGCGAATCCTCAGTCCGACTCGTCCGAAACACCAGGTAGGAATGCGCGAGCTACCTCTGGCGTTTCACTCTAAGATGAAGAGGGTTCCGTTGGGTTTTGGTGGATACGAAATCGGGACCCCTAGTGAACGTGTCAGCCAGCCAGTTACTCCATTTATAGAGTAATCGATATAGGTGCTAGAACGATCTGATACAGCGATAAGCGATCACTCATTAGCGTCGATCAATTGACTGCTACAGTTAGCCGCTAACCGCGACCAATTTGAACCATCCGGTCACGATTAAGCAAACACTGATGATTAAGGTAGCAAATACCAACGAGCTGCGATTAATATTAGATGTAGGTTATATTTGTATAGAAACTGTCGCAGGGAAATATTTGACGACACTAAAAGCGATGGCCAGAAAGGTCTCTACTAAAATGTGACATTGAAATAATGAACAACGTAAGTCTTCAATAAGCGCAAGTAATTATTATTTTATTTTGTTTTTGTTTGATTTGTTTCTGCTGCAATCGGCCGAGGAGTGGCCGACATGGCGACGCCCATGGCTCGCATCAGCTGATTTTATAACATTTATTGTTTTGTGTTATTAAAAAACGTTTCATTTACATCGTGGTTTCATAAAGCACTCCAAGTTCTTTAATTGAAAGTTTGCAACGATTGCTGCATGTTGCAAGAGTGCGGAATGTGCCAGGGTTGCGCCGAAGCGGGCGGCAATTAGGGTTGCCGGCGCAAGGTCGTCGCTCGGCGCAGCAGGTGCCCGCACACCCACGCGCCCGCGGCACGGCGGGGTGACCTTTAGCCACTTATGAATACCGACATCATATAAGTATTCATGGGCTACTACTTTTCACTCGCGACTTCGCTCGCTTTACAAGCACCCACCACTTCTTTCAATTTAATTTTTGGGCAGTAATTTATTAGGTAAGCTTTATTTTTACTAAAAATCTGATATTGCAGCCTCTCTCTTTTTATATATTAAACGGACGAACACGAACAGATGAAAATACCAGACTGTATACTCTGTTGGCCTCTTCATGTAAGTGACTTCCGTAACCCACGAACATTTGCTGGAACTGCAGAACTACTAATGTGCCACCAGTCGAAAGAGTCCAGACTCTCTCTAGTCCTTTTTCAGCTCAAACTGTTGGGTTAGCAACTCAGGCAACAAAACTCCCGAAGGCTCCCGAAACGCCGGACGAAATTTCCACCCACCGTGCCGTAACAAGTCTCGCGTCAATAAAACCCAGCCCCAAAGTGATTAAACATTTTAGAGCAGTACCTGTAAAAGTTTTAGTGGCTTCGGAGCCCACTCTTTACTACACGGCGCAATATTAATAAAGGAACCGATACTCGAATAATTAATCGATTTACGGCCCGGACGGCCACTAATCGGATGTATCGGAACACAATCATAATCGTTATTTACTGGCGATGGGCGCAATAAAACGTACCAATTGGACACGCGTTCGTGGTACCGTTGGACCTCGTGGGCCAAAGCTTTATCCCGCTCACGATGAGAACCGTTTATGCTTTACGAGGTGTGGTGACGTCGCTTCTATCGATGTTTGAGATGCTGCTCTCGCTGCATTGCATTCTTCATAAACATTTCGACTATTACAATGGTGAGCACGTTTAATCAAGGTTCACCAGTTTCAAATGCATTTTAATTTATTTAGTATAGTAATCTTTGCTGGTACATTTATGACTGCTTGCGTATTTTTTCTTTGCTTGTTTCACTAACCGAGGTCCGACATAGCATACCAAAATATACGTCAGGATCCCTCGAAATGTGTTTACGTCAGTAATTAAGATAGTTATATTGTTGAGCTAACAGGTCTGGATGCGGTCGGCAATGAGACGAGTGGGAGAATCTATATCGACACGACTATTTCAATCTTCAACCAACTACATTGTTCATGGAACTCGAAAATTGGTATTGTATTGCTAATTTCCTTCGACAACTAGCAGGTGCCATAGGAAATCAATCGAGCTAGCACTATGTGTATACATATATAGGAGTAAGGAGGCCTGTGTCCAGTTGTGGGGCATTCATAGGCTGCTCCTTATCTTAATAATGTTAAAGTAAAAGTGGGAGCATTAGTTATTAGCTTAATAAGCGACCGGCTAGTCGCTTAAAAATTAAAAATCGCCAGTGAAACGATCTTTTGTAGCAGCGAGGCCGTCGAAGCCTCTGTAAAAATGTACAAAATAAGGCTTTTAAGAGAAAGTTTCGTGTAATAGTTTCTGTTGCGGGCCACTCCTCGTAAAGCACACACATTTCTTAACGTACGGGGAAGTGCTCGACTGCGATTAAGCCTGTCTGGTGAGTAACTGTGCAAACATTATAGTGACGTCTCTGTTAAAGTCAAGTTACGTCTTAGTATTAGACAACGAAGTAAAAAAATGCGCATATTTTGACCGCGACCGAAGCTTTCTACCAACGGATGGCCACCCTTTAGCTGTCTGGCATCGGTCGGGGGTGAGTGAAGCCTCAATGAGAAATCTTACCTTATATGACGTCTGTCGGTACACATACTCGTATATGCGCCTCAGCGACATGAGTATTAATTCTACGAAAGCGAAGACGCGGGCAGCGGCTCGTTTAACATAATTGTTCGATGAACCAGATCTAAATGTTTCCAAAAGACTAGCGATTTCGAAGATATAAAATTGGTTACGGTCCAAATCTGAGCGAAGATTGCTGGCAATTATCATTCCGAATGCTGACATCAACGCGGACAAAAAATTCAATAGTTTACCGCTTTTTATTAATTCGAATTAATTGGACACCAACAGCGGCGAGCCGACTCGTTTTGGACACTTTCATTTGAAAGATTATTTATTATATTTTGACACTATCGCAAACGATCGATCCCGGTCGCGCATATTTAGCCAATTGTTCATTATCATTGTCTACGCCTTGATAGGTTCATTGCTTTATACAATCCCATCTCAAGTCATCATTCGGTACTTCATTTTTATATTTCTCCCGTTGAGTTTGCTTGACTTTTAACTTGACTTATTTATTGCTCTTCTTACATGCCGACATAGAGTCCAACATGCGAACAATAACTCACAGAGGATGAGTTATTCACTGACGTGTGTGTAGAGATCTCACATTCGAGTAAACCCTCCCAGACAGATAAAAAGCACAAAATTGTATTCATCTCTGTACCTCGACATGCAAATAGCAAATAATCACTTAATACAAGATAAAACATAAGTTTTATTGCGTTTTTATGGTAAGTAAGGGCAAGGGAACACATTTTAAACAGGAACTGTACTCGCCGCGTGGGAAAACTCTTCTTCACTTATCCGGAATTCTCGTAAGTTTACTAGTAATGCGTAATAATTTGTCAAAGTGTTGTCAAAATTGTTGAAATATAAAACTAATTGAAAGTGTCAGAACCATCGAGCCACAAGAGCTGTAATTTTAACAAAACACGTAGGCGTTCTGTGCTCCACTACCCGGGTAAAGCCGACGACGACTTTACCCCCGAAACGACTCTCTCGTGGGGGACTGTCTGCAGCCTATCTTGACTATCACACACCAGTAGTCGCAGAGAAGACATCGCACCATTTCTTGCTGGCAGCAGTCGCTTTAGTAAGTAGAAGAAGGTGGGTGACCTAAATCACAGACTGCCGGCCACTGCACACGAGCAGAAGATGCGCCGACCTGTTGATGCATGGGCGCTTTACAGCGGATCGACTTCATTAAGACGTAGTTCTCCAGAATCTTTATGTTTGACCTTTAGAAGTCAATTTGATTTAGATCTTCGTACCAAATGACTGTGTCCCATCTCGGTGTCTTCTGATAGCGGCACGAGTTCAGGCCAAGGTAGGAAAAATACTGTAATTTATAATCTGCAGCAATATATTAAACAATGAACGAAAATACGGCAGTGACACTGTACCACTTGCTTTCTTAGTGCACAAGCCGACTTTACTCTCGCGAGAGACTCAGTCTCATTTAAGAAACCGCTAAATATATTTTGCGAAGCCCTACGTCGCTCGCTGGATTATTAATCATTTGCATCGAAAGGATAGTCCTGCCTGTTTGTGATCTCCCTACTCATTAGCAGTATCTGAACCTTCCACTGTCAAACTCTTTGCCTCACCGACGACGGCCTCCCAGGCCTCTCGTCGGGACGGCAGATTACTAAAATATTTTCGACTCTAATTAGTTCCCATTTGTTGTAAAGATTGCTGCGTATTTCTGTAACAGACCGGCCGTTCACCGGAGTCAATACTTTGCTAAATTTCAACTCAATTGCGAACCGTAACGAGTGAACGAGCTTCCAACGCATTTCTTGCAAAAATATATAGGATATGCGGCTGCGTCTGTTGCGGGTTCTTCTCAGACCGCTCGTGATTTTAAACCTAACTAAATATCAGTGCCAAATTGTATTGTAAAATAATATGACATTAACCTTCTCGGATAAAGAACTCTTGAACGGATTTAAAATAGTTTCCCAGAAATGGTCACAAATGGTCACGAGGTGCACCGCGTGCGAACACACGGACTTAACGGACGCTCGATCAGCTTTACAAATTCAAATTCAAATGTCGGACGTTTAAAGAATTCGCGCCACAATCAAAGTATTGTTTTGACGATTTTCGCCACATTAAACTCTTTTATGGGGCTTTTGTTTCAGACGAAATATCTTTTCTGAAGCAATCTCTCTTTCGTAGCGCTAAAGTTTTTCTTGTGCTAGCGTTTATTTTGCTTTTTATCTTATTTTCGTTGTATTCTATGTTTGGATACAACGAAATAATATCTATCTAAGTTTCGGAAAACAAACCTTCCCGTTGAAATAAACGGCTTATATTTAGTAAAATTGTCAATTCAGTAGCTTGGAAATAAAAACATTCGATTCAACCTGATACGCAACCGAGCAAACATGCGAACATAAACAGTTATGATCAAATACACATAGCAGTCCCTCGCCAACTTTTCCCTCATGCATGGAATGGAATGGAAATATTCGGAACTCCCTTTGCTAAAATTCAAATCAATTGTGCATAGTGAACGTCTCGTGACGAGAGTGAGTTTAGCATATTACTGCGTTACTCGTGGACAGGGTTTTGGACACATCGGTTGAATCATTTCTCACAATGGATATAGTTTAAAGAACTTTTGTATGCTATATGTAGAGATAAAAATGAATATCGACTTGATCACAACAACAATCTACGAGAGTACTCCGACAAATGTAGAATTATAAATGAACTCAGTGTTACACGCCGGGAGCTGAGCTGGTGACTTGAAACACAGGTTTAAGCCAGTGCCAGACCAACGCCGGCACTCGAGTCGCCTCGCGATTGACAATGACTCGACTAGTTTGGTGAACCGGTCACACTTGACCGGTACTCGCATCTAGATGCCAGTTATTTCACTAAATTGCTTCAATAAACCTCTCACGAGCGTCCCGTGATGAATGCGACGAAAAGTTACTCCGTTAAGAATGCTCTCAGGGTGATCTTTTCGGCTCTGTTCGAAAACACCTGATTTACTCCAAACAAGAAATAATTGTAAGAAAAACTATCGCGGTTACAAGTGACGCCTCTAATTATTATTTAATATTATTATTTATATTATAATGATTGGAAACAATTATGTATAGTATTGGAAAGACAAATAAGTGCCCGATAGAGTTAGCCGTAGATTTCGTCTGAGTAAATATATTAAAATACGCTGATCACACTTTAATAATTCTTGTAAATTCGTATAAACATTTGTGTACATACTGTTTTCTATATCTAAGTGTTTTCTGCTAAAGGTTTGCATCTTCATCTGTTAAGTAACTCGATATAAAGAATTTACCTGTTGGTACTCGTATATCTATCACGCCTTAAAAATGAAAAAGAACAACACATTCTTTACTCGGACGTTAGTACTAATACTAATTCTAATACTTGCAACCCGGTTCAATAAAGACTATTTTATGTTTCCCGTACAGGGAGTGGAAAACCTTAGATTCATTAAAAAGCTATATTAATATGGATATTATGTCAACATGGCAGCCGGAGAGCAATAATTTCAACGGAAAAGGGAAGATAATGTTGTAGCGACCGTGTAGAGCCTACTTTTTTGGTTAGTCGACTTACAAATATATCTTGTACCTTTACAAAGTAAGATCCGAGTGAGAAGGTGCGAACGGATGTAATGTGGCGAGGTGATAAAGTATCACTGTAGGTTAAGCGATAAATATTTAGAACGTAGCCCGCGAGAGAGCGTTTGCTTCGGTAGCAGTGGCCTCGGCTGTCAGTCCAGCCGAGCTGGCTAATTTTATACTAGTATTTTCCAAATCCGGTCAGATGGGAGAATATGGAATCGGTGGTATCGCTATCATCGACGACCGTGCCGCAACCAAGGCCCACTCGCTTTTCGACACGATGATGCTATTTAGAAGTCATAAACAAATAAAATGTACTTACGTCTGCCTTGCGCTTAAATACTTACTATTCACTGTATGTTACGAACGAATTTGTACAAATTAAGAAAGCAATGCTCTCGTGTTGAAGGTTACAAGAGTCGAAATGTTTTCATTCGATAACCGCCCAGAGGACCAATGTTCCAACTCGCATACTAATGTTATATTAACACACTTAGCAATCTGACTGGTACTCGTAAAAATTAATGCTTCTAGAAACTAGACGTAGGCAGCGGAATGTCCTTGTGGTATCATATACCCGCTGATGTCGAGGAGTCATCGAGTTTGAAAGTCCGCTAGATTGCCAGTATTTTAATAAAGGGAAGAGAATTGTATATATACTGAAGAGATTTTAATGCTGCTCTAAACAACATCCAAATCCATTATATATATACCGATATAGGTGTACACTCCAGCTTCAGCTTCAGCTTCATATATTTGTTAACATTTAACAAAAGATTACGTTCTGACAGACTTTACATTAGATTAAACCGTGTAAGAGGTTAGTGAATCAAAGGTTTATCAACGTAGTTGGGCACGTTCTTCCACCGCAATGTTGGAAATTTGGCACACTCTTTCTAGATCCGTGAGCGAGCACAGCTGAACCGGTGCTGAAAATTGGAGGGTTCTTCGCGGGAAGATGTTAGTACGGAATAACAAAACGATAAATAACAACAGATACATGTTTTAGTAGCCAGATACGGCCTGGCCAGGCTTTTAGCGAAAGCCCATGTGCTCAGCTATGGGACCCTCGATATCAGTTCGTGGCATTTAACGGCCCTCGAGCTGCAGGCCGCCATTCGAGGTCGGCGCTTGCGCAGCCATGGCGGCCGGGAGTCGGTGCACGCGAGAGCATCAGATATCAATAATTACCAGTTCGCTCGCGACGCGAGTGGTGCGCCGGGCGTCGAACCTGCGCGCCACGGTCAACGCTCCACGACTATCTCTGCGCCCGCAGCCCTCGGCCCTCACGCGGCACTCCGCGCTCACTGCCTCACTTCACGGCACTGCACTCACTCACTCACTCTCCCTGCCGAGCGTGATCCTGGGACGCGCGGCGCCGCTGCGGTGCGCGGGCGCAGGCACGTGATCTGCGGCGAGTGGTCGCGCGCACACTGCCGAAGTGCCGAGGCCGCGCGAGCTTCGGCCGCCGCCAGCTTTCGGAGCCGAGCGCTTCTGCTGAACTGCTCTCGCGGCACAAAGCGGCTATTGTGTGAGCACTGCATATTTGTAAGCGAATAGCTCACTACGCTGACATGCCGTGCTGCCTTTTCATCCCTGCATTAATTATTTATTCACTCGAACGGCACTTTGACGAGCAAAACGATCAGTCGACACGAGTACCCTATAATGGTCCTGCCAGCGGGAGGATCGGAAGGAAGTCTTTCTTTCTCAATTCGTCGGTTCTGAACATTTCATTCGGTATAATATCTGGTCAAAGGTGGCTCGCTCTAGAAGCCTTGGTAATATAGAAGCACGGCACGTTTCATAAATACGGTACCAGCGTTTCCTATAAAGCGAGTTCACGTTCCAATCGATAACAGGTCACCAGGTTGAAGGTCATACTTGCAACGATAAACATACGAAACAAGCGATGTCAATAGTTAATGAAATTTGAAACAGGCTTTCGAGGTCCTTTTACAGCACATAATAGCTGTTCTTCGCTTTGTCACTGTTATTTGCGTATCCCGAGATAATCTGGGATAACCCGAACCGTACCATGGTGAGAAGGAGCCGGTGAACATCCTACTCGTAGCTTGTTGAGGCACGCGCCTTAACCGTCTCTGGAAATGTCGTCGACTGATAGGAGTCACTCGATAGGACTTAATATTACAAAATGTCTACGAAGTATCCAAAATAACTCTATGAAGCGTTCGCGCTTAATTCACTGAAGCTGATTATTACTAATATTTATTACGTTATGGTTGATTGATAAAGAATAATGATTCTGCGTTAGAAATATTACTAAACGGGTGATTTCGACGCTTCAAAGCGTTAACTTGCCTTTGCATTCCTGTCGGTAGTCTATCATAATGCCAAATAGCACGCCCTGATATATTTTGTCAGAGACATACTTTCTCTATCGGTAAGTACTTCGGACTTGGTTTCAATTTAGTCGTCAGCACGCTGACCTCGCGACACACGAAGGCTTTTCAATCTACCATAGATTTATCGTGAAACTACTTAATCCTCTACGCGGTGTGTGATTTGATTCTCGCGAGAATTTAATTACCGCCGCGACACTGGAACATGTCAGAAATGGGTGGACGGTGGCCCTTGCATCGCGGAGATTGATATCTGGTACAGGTTTCGTTGAAACGAGGATCGCATCGAAGGAACGGCTGCTCATCATTGTGGCATTGTGGCTGTGACGCGATCATTGTATTTGGTTTATTTATTAATCCACTTGTCAGTGTTTTGTAAATCTAGTGACACATTTGAGATCTCCCGTTTCGGCGTGAATTATATACGAGTTCTTGCACTAGCTTCTAAAGCGGATAGATAAAAAGCACGGCCACAGAGACATTTCGTGGCGGTCGATATTTTTACTGACCGGTCCTTCAATTCTTGTAATGGATAACTTATGATAACTACATGTAGACAGTACGCGACGGCCGAAGCTGCAGCTCTGGAATTGAATGTATCTTACAAGTTTTAAAACGCTTTATAGTTTTAATGGCCGTTTAATGAATGTCCATCATAAAGCGTAAACGCTTAATAAATGTCGTCATAAAGTAATACATTACGGTTTCCGCTGTTATGCAATTCAAGAGCGCTCTCGGGACACCAAAATCTTTGTAAAAAAAGGACATTTTGCCGTTATATTTTACTCCGCAAATCAGGCTTATTGAGCATAAAAACAGTATGCTTCGAATTGCAAAAACTTCAGTAACTTTAATGACATGCATTACAATATAATAATTGTTGTGGGTAATATTGAAAACCAGACGAGATGAAACTTCGTTAAATTGTTGTACTGAAAATATCCTAACACAGAAAAATAAGATTAAGATACTTAAATAGTTTTGGATTTGAGATTTTTATAAAATATTACTGTTTGTCATTAAATGCTAAATATATTAAAAATAAGTTATAGACAATTATCTAACCACCAAAACTATTCAGCGAGTATTGTTGGCGGCTGTCTTGTGCGTATCAATATTTTTGGAGTTCACCTTGCACGCGGCGGTGAGTCAGAGGACACGAGGCCTTCGAGGTAACCCGTTCGATTGGCGCAGCCGGCGGAACTGAGCCAGCAATGGGCGTGTTGTGGCCGCCCGCGCCAATCAGAGCCTCGTTCCGTGTCAGTTCTACACACAAACCTACACGGAACCGAAATATGTACAAAAAGTACCAGAGCCGGCGAAGCTTCATTGTAGCGCAGTAGATAACAAATCCATTTTGGGCAGGGTGTGCGGGAATCGCTTTGCGAGTCGAGCGATTTGGAAATCGTAATGAGTCAGTCCGTTTGTGCTGCTTCGTCTAGACCTTTGCACGTTATAAGACCAGCTCCTCCGCCGCGTCTGGCTCTCTCGATGAACTATTGAACTGATTTGCACGCGGTTTCACCGATATTCCTTTTATCTTTCACAACAATGGTCTACTTAAATACGTTGGCCGTGTGGGTTATTACGGAGTTGTACGCCATATAATGAACGGGCAGAAGTTACTAATGCCATTTATAAAGGGGTGTCGTTGAGCGTATTATGTTTCAAGTATCAGCATTTAATGTAATTAATGTCTACAATACTTCTTTATTACATTTAAATGTAATCCACATCTCTTGCGGTATTGTGTGACCCAAAACATGTAGGCATTGTATGCTCCGATACCCGTGCGAAGCCGGGGCCTATCGCTACTATATAATTAATCAGTTTTATCAAATTAACTTTCACGAAAAAACGCGAGTCGGTTGGTAAAAACAGATGCGACCAGACACGAGCCAAATGAACTTGGAGAATTCGCCGGTTTCTGCTGCGATTCGCACGGAAGTACGAATGAACCGGCGAGGGCACTTCGGCGACCATTTCAACGCGAGACCATTACAACAATCATGGAATAACGTCGGACGTTAATCAGGCTCTGGTCGCCGAAGGCGAAGACGCTTTGCATACTTCTCACGGCTTCTGCAGCAAATTCCAGCGCAGCACAGCTGGTCCCGCTGGCGCAGTCGGTGACGGTGCGCGTCCAGTACAAGTCGGGGACCAATCTGGCCGGAAGACTCCCCTGAGACGTAGGATACCAGAAAAGTCAACGTTATACGCCGTGTAGTTAATCTGCGCTGCCACCGGTTTCAAGGTTTTTTGTCTAAAAAGTCGTATATAGGTAATATAGTGAGGGATGTTAACAGAAAATGGTCCTTTTATAGCTCACAACAAGTATCCAGTCTCCGGGCTAAGTGGCGTCTTAAAAGTGTTCTTAGGCCGGCGATCCCCATCCCTTCCTGCCGAGTACTTGCCGAAGTCAAGTTTTAAGTGACATGTTCCAAAGGGGTAACGAGTACGAACTGATTATTTTAAATAGGTTGTTAAATTAAGCTTCTTTTATTCGCATTCAAGTCAATCTAGCATTGTTTACGGCTGCTGTACTCTTGCGCGCTGTCTGCCGACTGGTCCATCAATATTAACATTAGACGACCTCACTAGCGCCCTCGCATAGCCCCCAGTTACCTTCCTACCACCAGGACATACCTGAAAACAATAAAATGCCTGGAAACCATAAGAAGCAAATCACCTCTGATCGACTTAGCGCGTTTCATTCTCAGGCTGTATCATCACTTACCGCCAGGTGAGTGCTATCGGGAGTGCATTATCTTGTTGAGGTGGAAATTACCAATGTAATTATGAATAATCAATGTTCGAACATATACGACGCCACTGTACGAGTGAATAGCGACGGGGAGTCGACGGAACTTTATCGCACTCTCGGCACTCTCGGCACTCTCGGCACTCGAGGCGCACTAACAGTGGTCGCATCACCAACGACGAGTCGCCGTGTGCCTCATTAGCATATACGCGCCTATCGGATGCTGTAATCGAATATCTAATACAGTGTTTAATGGCTAACTAATTAATAGCCGGCGGCGATTAATGGCCCCACGAGAATCGAATACTCAATGCCGGATACCATTTTTCCCATTGGCACCGCATTCACAACTGGCGTTGACAAATACATGCTCGGCGAAGAACAAAAATGATGGCGATATGTAATACTAGCAAACCCGCCCTTCGTCGAGGCTGAATTATATATTTGTCACTCCACGGTTTAATACTGCTTTGACGTGGAGTAATCCCACTGTGGAGGCGATCCGCCATCACCTGAAGCAAAGGATCACCAGGGGGCTTGGGTCACTCTCTTTCAGACTGATGCAGTTTCCAACCGCGCACGGCCGTTTCGGAACTTTCCTGCACCGAATTGGCCGTCAAGAGCCACGCGCCTGCCATGAGTGTGGTGCCGCTGTTGACTCTCAGCGCACCACACTTTCGCACCTCCCGGTGGCGCTGATAGGCGCAGATCTTTCCCCAGAGCAGAGTTTTGACCAGCTAAATCCGACCATTTTTTTTTATAGTTGACAGGTTGGCCCTTGATCGTGATTTCACCTGACGGTAAGTGGTGATGAAGTCTAAAGTGATAGCACGCCAACCTACTAATGGGTAGTTTACCATTTGTAGTTTCTATATAAAACATATATATATAACAATACGAGTATACCGGTCTTTGCCGGTGAGGTGGTTAAAAGCCATAGCCAAAGCTTATACAAATTAAACAAATGGAATTTCTTAAATTTGCCCTGCAGAGAATCGAACCCAGAACCTCTGCTAGCGAAACGAGTAGCCGCACCATTGCGCCAACGAGGACTGCACTCTGACTAAATTTGGCATTAATGAAACACACCTAAGATTTGTCGTTCCCGCCACGATTTTGGACTAAACGCTACGCGTAATGCACCTCATACGTCGACCACCAGCGAAGGAAAGTTCCGTCGAAAATAATTCAGACGTTTCTGAATCCATTTCTGAACTCAATTTCCTGAACTTGGGGGTAACTGTCCTATCTTATCCGCAATGGAGATTTCCAATATGAAAATAGTTATTAGATTCAGCAATTCTGAGTTCATCTGAAAGAAATTGATCTTTGCTCCTCTCAAAGGCTGCAAATGGATAAACGCTCCGGGCTGCGATTTAGCCCCTTCGCCGCGCAGAGGCCCATCCACCTATCGATGCGTTTTTGTCGACCAGCCTCTGGGCCGCGAGAACCTTCGCGCAACGCAGCGGCGGCCGCGCCGACGAGCCCTTTCGTTTTAAGGCTTTCAGGGCGACTACGGATGTAATGACTTCGCCGCGCGATGTCATCCAAATGGCTCGATACACGAACGGGTCACGTACGCCTGGTGTCGAAGGGAACGAATGAATGTACTCACCGAGTCATAATTTAATCAGACGTTTGTGAAATAATAAAAGATAACTAAATGGCAGGCAAGAGCCCGCGGCTCTGAAAATGACATTCTGAGAGCGTTTATCGGGGAGTTTGTTGCCACATACACGTTTAGAATCGCCTCATGTGACTTTAGGAATCCTCGATTAAGATTAAAGACTCCTATATCACTACCAAGGAAGGAAGACCAATTTTGTCTTACATTTTAAAAAATTCACACTACTTCGGTCCAGGACGAGATAAAAGAGGAAATATTAATTACTGAGATAAGTCAGAAAAGTAAAAGCGCTACAATAAATGCGAGTGTGTTCAGCTCGAGTGCGGACACTCCGGGGTTGTCGCGCACGCTGTGCGAGCTGCACTTCATGCTTGTTTCAATAGCTAACTCGTGAAGTTATTTCAGGTTAAATAACTGGTATATTATCTAGTTATTTGTTACTGAACAATTATTTTTCAACAGGCTACAAATTCATCGTCTTCATTGTACTCGTACTTTGAAATTTAATTCAAAACATAAAAAAGTTGAGTATTGTATATTCTTGCGTGTAGTTCATTATTATAGTTTGTGAAAAATATATTCGACTCATTATAAAATCTTAATAGGTAATAAATATTAATCGTTCTCAATTCATTTCTATAATATATAATACTGGCTATTTTTATCAATCTCCTTCTGTACTAGTTGAAGTTATAATAACATTAGTTCACTACATTGTTAAAATATTGACGGTAACGTAATAACACACGTTTGGATTGGGGTTATTTTTGTTACTTGTTATTTTAACTGAAAAGTAACAAATATCTGATATATTAGTTATTTATCCCACGCTTTCGCAGCGGCACTGCACCGCACACGGCACCTGACAGAGAACACGGTGCCTCTTTTCGGGATGCCTTCGTTGGATACTAGGATGTCCTTCGTGTGAATCGAACTATCCAGATCGAAGCCGCCTCGAGTCAAAATAATTAATGCCCTATCGAGGGAGATGCTGACGATTAGTTGGTATTTTAAAGTTGGATCCTTACCATTTCTGGTGGACATTTTCACAAGCAGTAACAATTGCTCTGATTGTTTCAGCAGGCGCCTCTTAAATAAAATAGCGCATAGTTTTGGTTCACATTATTATCGATAAACTACACATGTAACAAGTCTAATTTTGTTTTCAAGGAGTTTTCGAATCTATCAAAGATTTCAAATAGTACTAATCAATATGAATTGAAATACACACTTTGCCGATTTTAGCTACGAGCAGACTAAGTGCCAACTTACTTCTCGTCCACCAACAGAAACGTAAATACTTTATCACAGTGCGTGCGACCATCGTTACATGTTTATTTCTTATTTTTATCAAGAGTCCAATGGACTCAAAAGGGGTGAGAAGCTTTTATGGTGTAGGCATATAAAAGTATACATACATATGTACATATATATATATGTATGTACATACATAGCATCACGCCTCATTCCCTTCGGGGTAGGCAGAGACAACATCCTTCCACTTGCCACGATCCTTGCATATCTCCTTCGCTTCTTTCAATCTCATTAAACCTTTCATACAAGTTCGTCGGTTTAGAGTACTCTTGGCCTTTATTTAAAATGTTCTGGATTTGGCCCAGGAATGCTCGCCTTGGTCTTCCCCTTCCAACTTTCGCATTCATTCTTGACTCGAAAATCCTTTTTGTAAGTCTCCTTTCACTCATTCTCTCTACGTGCTCAAACTATCTAAGCATACCTTTCTCGATTTTAGTCACTACGAGTTCTTTTATACCACAACGTTCTCTTATCACACTATTTCTTACTCTGTCACTCAGTTTTAATCCACTCATGCTTCTCAACGCTCTCATCTCTACCACATTTACTTTTGTGATTCTTCTGCCATACCCAACTTTCACAGCCAGTCTGGCCCTTTGAGACACCATCTGGCTATTCATAAAGGCGTGCAGAGCACCATTTACCATATTCTCTGCATTCACTCTCCTTTCAATATCACTTTCACATGTTCCATCTTTTGTAAATTTAGATCCCATGTACTCGTGTACAAATTCTTTCACCTCTTGTACTTGTTCCTCATATATCTAAATATTGCCAATCATCATAGAATCATCTTTTTCAAAAAGCATAACTATCGTTTTGTTTACATTCACTTTCATTTCTTTATTTGCAAAGCTTCATTTATAATATTTAGCATCTCCTGTAGCTCATTAGCGGATGACGCGAGTATTACTTGATCATCAGCGTATAGTAAACATTTGATGAGTAAATCGTTCATTCTTAACCCATACATAGTTTCTTTTAAATCTGTCAAACATTTATCCATGAATAGGTTGAACAGCCATGGTGATGCAACACATCCCTGTCGTCCCGTTTATTTTGACACAGGCACTAGAACCCTCATAGAGAGACTTCAATGCTTGAATCAGACAACCGCTCACTCCATACGTTGATAACGTTGACTACAGCTCATTCCTAATAAAATAATAAAAAACATAATAAAAGTATAATACAAAGAATCACGACAATAACAAAATGAAACAGCGATAGACATCTGCGGACAAATAAGGTACTAAGTAATAAGACCTTCCAGAGTACGGCATTTTTATCACCTTTTCCAGCACTTGACGTTTAATCACCGTTGCATGCTTTTAGTTCAAAATGGATGCTAATTGGGACCCGAACCGGGCTGCCGGCATGTTGCTAATATCGCTCGATTAATCGTCTTCAAAGTTATAATCTCGTGTAATTTATATTCGCTAGGTATTTATAATTATAACGAATCGAATGAAGCCTTATTTCGGAGGTGTGTGCTGTATTAGTGTGGTAAATTGCTGCTGATCATCCCACGGCTACTCCGGGAGCGGCATGTGGCCCTAGCCCACCTCGTCGTTCCGGTGCTGATCGAGCGCTACGATCAGCAAAATTACTTTTACATTTCTACCAATTTGTACCGAAATATGTATCGAAACGCTACTAGTTAGAGCTCGAAAACACCGCAACATAGTGCGACTGCACCGACAGCGACACGGCCCGCCAGAACCACGCAATTAGCATATCGCCGCATAGCAATTTAGCGCCGGAGAAGCAAATACTTCGCGCAGCCTTGCCGCCCACCGCCCACCGCGCTAATGCCAGCCCTCGCAGCGTCGTTAATCATCAGGGCCCTCATTAGCAGCGCTCCGCCGGCTATAAGACTCCACGCAGCCGGCCGCGGCCACTCCGCAGACATGAGCGGCTGGCTGGCGAGCCTCGTCCTCTGCGCGCTGACGCTCGGCGCGCGCGCCTCCGTGGAGGTCATGAAAGACGTAACCCTCGGCTTCGGGGAGGCGCTGCAGCACTGCAGGGAGGAGGTGAGACTCTTGGCTTCGGTCGGCGAGGACGCCCACCTCGCTCGAGCCCACACTTTTCTAACGATATCGAAAAATAATTGTCTAATACGATTAATCATCGGTCTTCGAACTAATCTTATTTTTTAAAAGTGCAGTCCGGGAGATTCCGCCTGTAGTAAGTTCGACGTGTTGCAGCAGTACGATTGTCTGTGTGTGCGCAGAGCCAGCTCTCGGAGGACAAGATGGAGGAGTTCTTCCACTTCTGGCGCGACGACTTCCGCTTCGAGGCCCGCGAGCTGGGCTGCGCCATCAAGTGCATGAGCTCCCACTTCGACCTGCTCACCGACTCGCACCGCATGCACCACGACAACACCGACAGATTCATCAAATCCTTCCCCAACGGTGAGCGGTACTCTCGTTTTGCAAACCCGGCGGGACGACTGTGAAATCAACCGAGGAATCATCGTACTCGTGCATCGAACACTCACAACTTCATTAATTGTAGGTATAGAAGCGATCGCCCATTACTCTCCACCTTACCTCTTCACCTTTCCTTTTTTTAGCCACTCAAATTGTCTGTCTCTACTTAAATTTCCTATAAAGACGGAAACCCCAAGGTCTCGGACGGCGGAAATCTGTCTCTATGTATAATAAGTTATCGCGACACACTTAAGCAATCAAGAAGTCACCTCAGTATTGAGGGATAAATGACGTTTATGGCAACGGTGGGACGCAGGCGAGGTGCTGGCGCAGCAGATGGTGCAGCTGATCCACGAGTGCGAGCAGCGGCACGACGACGAGCCCGACCACTGCTGGCGCATCCTGCGCGTGGCGGAGTGCTTCAAGGCGGGCTGCCAGCGCCGCGGCATCGCGCCCACCATGGAGATGCTCATGGCCGAGTTCATCATGGAGTCGGAGGCGCGCTGAACGCCGACCCCCCCTCCTCCGTCCCGCCATCCCTCCGAAAGAACTGTGAATACCAAAAGATAAACGAGTAAATACACCAACCGCGCATCTGGATTTTGCATTTTTATACTGGTTCCTTGTAAAAACATTAGCAACCCTGTATATATTCCGAGGATTGACTCCGAGTCGTCGGCTGCAGCGAATGGCGGCTGCGTGTCTTCTACTCTGATGGGACGGTTATTGTTATGTTCCATCAGACAATAATAGTGACCGATCAGGGGCGCTACATAGTTAAAGGCACGAAACTAAATTAATTACTAACAATTTAGTCACGAGAGAGGATTTCAGCCTCAGCTCTTAATGCCGGTTTAAAAAAACCTAGTTTATTAACATTGTGAACCGATACTTGTTCTCTTCGAGTGGCCGTCACGGAAAGCTCGTCCGTCCCCGTCCGGGAGGAAGGGACGTCGTTACGTTACACTGGGACCGTCACTGAAGACTTTGATTTGCGTTGACGAATACACTATTCAATTACCACAAACCATCGTTTCATAGATCAGAGTTTTTGAGAATTAAAATCATATAAAACATTCTCGAAGACGTAAAGCGAAATAAATCGCCAACGTAACCTTCGACCGCTCCGAGTGCTGGCGCCGGCAGGTCCTCGTCACACGTCGGAATCGTTCAGCGGCCTCGTGGTGCGCAATACCAGCTCACTGCTCACTGCTCACTGCTCACTGCTGTCGGCGACATAAAAGTTTTATTGCTCGTAATCCGCTCACATGCTACTGGCCTGTGGTTTTCCCCGGATGCCGCCGGGCGTACTCGTTCCAAGAAGTCTAACCGCTCGTTTAGAAAGATTCATTTTTCCTCGAACCCCGCAGGCCCGCTATTGGTTCGAGTTCCACATTAGGCCAAGCGACTACATATAAACTTTACATAATTAAAAACGTATTTTCCTGTTGCCCTCAATTTTCCACTCGTAAAACGAGATGACATGCGTGCTCATGTATGCCCGTAGAATTCCCATACGATTTTGAAGATGAATAATAGCATTTTGTCGCACTTCGGTGGCCTGCCCAGCGACACTGTCTCAGGTGAACCCGAAGTGTCTATCACCGTGAGGGATTCAAAAAAGCGCGAGCGCAAAATAGACTAAATAGGCCATGGTGGCGATTGCCCCTTTTTGAACGACCGAATGCAACGCAAAGACAATTTTATGAAACAATCGTTCAATTAATGTTATAAAATGGAAAACGCCAAAAGGAACGACCGCTGACCCCGACGTGATTTGAACACGCAACCTTCTGATCTGGAGTCAGACGCGCTACCGTTGCGCCACGGAGTCCGTGACTGCCGGAGCCGAATTGCCGAGCTATATTCACCTTTGAACGATGATTGAGCTATCTCGCTTCGGCGTTGCTTTTACTTGTATGACAAGACTTTACTGAAAAGAGAGTTTTCGTCACGATTTCATACAACTTTACAAGCGGGCAGTTGGAGTTATAAGGAAGTTATCATTCGTCGCTTAAATCTAATAAAAAAATAAAAATAAACCAAAATAGGAGAAAAACCTGAAAGCAATTACAAAAAATTAGAATCAACCTACCTTTTTCATCAGTAAGAGCGTTGCTTCGGTGCTTGTTTTACCCAAAATGCACCTGTTTTTTTGTTTCTTTTTCAAAATTTATCAGACTACTTTTTTCTTTAAACCAAAGATGCACCCAGGGTCTTCGAGAGGAAACTCCGTCGGTTTCTTTAGTGGAATCTATGTTTCATGTCCGCGCTCCACAAAGAAAATAAGAATATTTGAAAGTCATCATCGTGCTGCGCAATTCTAGTTAGGATCGTACGTGTGACGTCGCACAACGAGCCTCGTGTTACTGGACATTAAGCGGAGGGTTTTCCAGAGGAAAAAGTGATGTTATTACGAACAACGCCACACGTGCGATATGCAAAGCCCACTGCAAGCTCATAAATCTTCGGATTTATTGGTCGCCTACTTCGCGAAGAGGTCCCACCGCTTCAGCTCGTATTCGTTCAGAGCGTGCGCCTGTTTTGCGGTGGTTCTTTTCTGGGAGAACATTTCCAACATCCTGGGACTGTATACCTCCATCGCCGTTGTTCTTCGACAGATAGCCGACTGCCGACTGGATTCGTTCGAAGAGTGTTAGACTATCAGACGTCTCCTGGTTTCACTGGCGCTCTCGCATGACTCCAGCGATCGGTGCAGCCGTCGCTGGAACACGGTTCCCATAGTTTCTCCGGACGGGGGGTGGCGGCGACACCTCGCGGCCGCCGCGCGAACCGCGTCGCCGCTCGCTTCGGCTTCGGCCGACACGAGTCTCCCTGCCGGCTGGTCACAAATGTTGAAATTCAATTGTGATATCTCTACGCTTACAATACATATAAATGACCCGTTGCTATGTTCGACCACGAAAAAGTCCATATTGAAACGATAAACTTAGTAATAAATGTTGAATCGGGAGATGGCGCTGTTATTAAAACGAATACTTCATAGGGGTGGTGGAGCATAATCGGGGAAGTTATTTTTTTAATAACTATTATTGACCGTCATTAACCAGTAACCCATATTTTATCGAGTTCCTGAAAAATTATTTTTTCCGAAGATTACATCGAGCTATTTAGATTAGAAAGTTAAACCGAAGAAGACAACTTCCCTATTAAAAGAAACTATATTATAAAAAAAGCCTTTTACAAATAATATTTGTCGACATCGATACATAGTAATAGAATGTTAGTGTTAAGCTTTTGTCAAATAATTTTATTTGGCAAAAATGATATAAAGTTTATTCAATAATATGCCCTTTCTCCCAATTGAACGCGTAGCAAATACAAAACGCGATAGTGTTTTGCCTTCCTCTTTCCAAAGTTGTTATAATACTCGCTCACTTCGACGCAAAATGTCGCCAGTAACGTAATAACCCTCTTTTGGATTCCAGTTATTTTATCAGCAAAGTAACAAATATCAGAAATGTAGGTGCTAATCGAGTCAAAGTGTCAGAATGTTATATCTATTTAATTATTCCTGGCTAAGTATACAGTTATTATTACTTTCGTTATATTACTTTCGTCGATGTAATATCAGCATTCGAAACCGTCTCGCTCGCATCGCACTGTTTCGGATTAGCAGCGACGGTTTGCTTTCGGAATCTGTAAGAGGGCTTCCGGTACAACGGCCATCTCACCGGCACACGTTCGTTACCCGGCCGGATCCGGCAGGAGATCCGTGTCCCGGCGCTATGTAGAAACTCGATCGTTCGAAACGAAGATTCGTATGCAAATGTGTGGACGTGCACTCGACATCTCGATTCCTGCCGTCGGTCCCGGAGCCGAGGAGCCCGACGCAACTGGGTGGCGACGTGCGCGCGCGGCGGAAGGGCGCGGAGGCGCGCGTGCGCCTGGGGCTTTCCCACTGCTTCGTGGGCCGGTCGGCGCGTACACTGGCCCGCACATTGGTTCACATTCGTAGCGTCGGTTCTATCGAACATACATACGATTATGTAAATACGAAATCGCACATCGCACCATCGGACCCCCGGACCGCGTCTCGTCTCGCGTCACTCGCGTTCTCGGGACTCTCCGTCGCCGTAGAAATTTCGGGATACCAGTCGTGGAGGCGATGCGAGCGCGGCCGGTCCGGCGAACCGGTCCGGCGGCTCTCACCGGCAGACGGAAACGTATCGACGCACGCCGACCGTCCGAGTTCTCGTCGAACATAAAACGTGGCACCCCCGAATTTCGATATATAGATTCGATCGGTCCAGTTTTGTCGACGGTGAAGGGAGCATTATTCCGGATCGGTTCCGTCGGATCGTCCCTACCGGGTGGAGCCGGCTGCGAATGTCGATTTCATTCAGGACGTAAACCGAAACTTGAATCGAGAATTCAGCGGAGCAGTGTACGCGCGCCGCGGATAAATAGCGGGCCGAGGAGTCGCGGTCGCCAGTGCCGCCCCGAGCCCCGACGATGCGCGCCGCGATCGCCGTGCTGCTGCTCTGCTGCGTGGCGGGCGCCGAGCCCCGCCCGCGCCCTCTCGGCGACCCGCCGGCCCCCGCGGAGTCGCCGCCGCCGTCGAGGAGGCGCCTCCTGGTGACGCTGCACCCCGTCGCCGGCGAGCGGCCGCGGCCCGGCGCCGCGCTGGAGTACGAGTTCGACCTGCTGGCGAGCGACGGCGCCGGCCCGCAGCCGCGGATCAACCGCCGCCGTTTCGCACACCCCTCCGGAACGAGAACAAGATAGAATCACGGAAAATTATGTATATTTTTATTCGGGATGCGACAACTTTTGCAAGCGCGCGTTTCTATATTTATTCTAAGGAAAATATTAATTCCTCGAAAAGATATCAGTTTCAACGTTTGAATCTTTCGGGCGAACTTCGATGATCGATGATCATTTTTAAATAATGCAAAATAATGAATAATAACGAGCGAATGTAAACTGGCAGTGCGGTGCGTATCGATTGAAAGATAAGGGCCCCTCGTTAATACAACCAAATTATGATAAGAAGTATACGCCGTCGAAGCCACCAGCCGCTGCGCTGCTCGCGGTGCCCGAGCGGTGTCCGAGCGGTGTCGCCCGGCTGCCGCGGGACACGCCAGCGGCCGACACGACGACCACCTCGCGGGTCACGCACTGCGCCGCCGCTGCAATGGCGACGATGACAGAATCGATCGCAGCAAACACGACGGTTATTGAAATAAATCAATATTCTCATTCCTGTTAAATCGTTTTACTTGTTTCGAAAATAAAAGTTGAAATGAAATCGGTCCGTTTCAATGGATCACATTGCAATAAATACGATAGTCGCCCTCCTCGGATGAGCGGCCGCTCGCCTCCGCCGCCGGGACTCGAGTTCGGTCCTCGTCCGGCCGGAGTCAGGAAATTGTCGTTTTCCAATCCGACGGCCCGCTCTCGCCAGGACTCCGACCGCGCCAAGAGCAACTGTAAAGTTGTTGACCTGGACAGTTCTCCGATTCCTAAAGAAAATATTCAACGCTAGATATTTCATTCTCATTGATATTATGTTATTGAAATGAAAACGTCGATGTTTTCTTGAGCATCCCTACGACATTCAGGAAAAGACATTTGAAAAATTGTAACAGCCGGGAATGTTGGGTATATTTTATTTATTTTAAAAGAATCTGTTTCTACATGTTAATATAAGTTCATAACAATAAAAAGAAGTGACTATATTAAC
Source organism: Elymnias hypermnestra (assembly GCA_015832385.1). Taxonomy (NCBI): domain Eukaryota; kingdom Metazoa; phylum Arthropoda; class Insecta; order Lepidoptera; family Nymphalidae; genus Elymnias; species Elymnias hypermnestra. The sequence goes on along the minus strand of JACTOM010000351.1, from coordinate 47,548 downwards.
TATTTCAATTGCGCCTGCTTTGTCGAGGACCCGTTTATGTCCCCACGAAACAACTTCGGAATTTTGTAACAACAAGGATGTTTATAACAATGAAGTAAATAATACCATCAAAAACGTCGAAAATTGGTCGGATAAAACGAGCTACAAGTTAATTTTACGAAAACAATACGTCCAATTGATAAATAAAAATGGCACGGAACAAAGCCTTAATATTAGATATAAAAATGAATCCATCAATGAAACAAATAGTATTAAATTTTTAGGTATAGAACTAGACTATACACCTTATGGACGGAACTTATAAATAGTCTTTCTATGAAAATCAGCTCGTTTTGTTATACGATATGGAAATTAGCAAAAATGACAGATAAAAAAACGGCTATTCGAGCTTGTCGTGGATGTGTTTCTTCTCTACTACGATATGGCATATTTATATGAGGAAATACTAGTAATATCAATACGGTGTTTATAGCTCAAAATGATGTATTAGGAGTATCTGCGATGTGAACTCAATAACTTCCTGTAGACCTCTTTTTAAAGAACTAAATGTGTTAACTGCACCTTCCCTATACATACGAGTATATGAAGTGTGTTTGTATGTAGAAACACATTTAGACCAGTTTGAAAAACGGTATGATGGGACACAATTTAGGCGATTTAGATTTGAAAATCATTTAGTTAGACCCAGTTCCCAACGCTCTAAAAGGCATAACATAAATTGAAAAAATGGTTGATATCTATAAGTTGAGGACCATTCAAAGTCAAAATAAATCACACTCATATTGCTTTAATACTTTTCAACATAAATTAACATATAGAAATGTAAATATCTGCCGTATGAAACAATTATTTCAAAATGATATTATTTCATCTTATTATAGATGCACCACACACAATCTACCATGAAATTGTGTGTGGTACACTTGATCTTGCAATAAATATATTCGATTTGATTTGATAAAATGATCTGATGTGTTAAATTATTTCCCTTTAAAGAGGAGTTGGTTGCTGGCGACATAAATGAGACCTAAATACAATCCTTTGAAATAATTATTGGAATAAGTGAGGGCCAAGAAAAATCGTATAAAATAATACAGCGCCATCTGAATTGCGGATCCAGAACTAATGGAAAATTGTGACTAGGAGTTGCACATCTATAACCAGTATTTAGGTATTGTCTATGGGCTGACTGTATACATTTTTATAAAGACCGTAACCGTAGACGACGTTCTCGAGACGTGATTTAATAAATACTAATACCCCATTTAAAGAAAGCTGGCTGAAAAATCGTACAATATAAATATACTGTACTCCAGTATATCGGTATCAACTGTGCTGTACTGTGATGATCCTCAAAGTCAAACTGAAAATAAAATATGAAGCAATAAACCAACTTCGGTGCGCCTAACCATAGACAATACCTATATACTGGTTACGCCTAACTTGGGTGTAGGTATTATCTATGGGCGCGCCAATGGCGACGAAGCACAGATTATACCAATACACTGGAAAGGCAAAGGTCGTAATATATGATGCCGTCAAAGCGGGTCATGAAAATGTATTACAAATGCTAAAAAAATATCGTGTACGCGAGTCGTATTCAATTAATGCATATGCATAACAAATGCAGCTTCATTTGAGAAAGTAGTACAATAGTAATCTTTACCGAGGCATCAGAGTAAAAATATTATTTGTAATGTGTTTAATTCTTATGAACGCATCCGGTGTCATGTGGTCTGCCACAGCTCGGCTGTCAGGAGCGACTGTCAATCGTTACGATATGATCGCGGCAGCAGCTCTGCCAGGGTTGCACGAGAGCGGGCGGTGAACAAACGTAAAATTCATTTCGCGTTTAAATAATCAAAGAAATGATGTTGTTAATGTAGTGGTTCCGGAAGCTGCACTCGCGCGAAGATGGCCTACGACATCGGGTGGATCATCCCGCGGCTGAGGAGCCCCGGCCGTCTGTGGAATTGCGCCAGCTCCATCACGGTGGCTGTGGTCGGTTTGTTCAGCAAGTTTATTGTAGGTAGGTTTCATCCTTCAGCCTCGTAACCCTCACGTCGCTCGCCTAGTTTTAGTGTTTACATATAGATGAATTGAAAATAATGTCTGAACTTGCTGCTTACTATGCGTATCGTTGTGGTGTAGTGTGTTATGAAACCTGTTTATAATATTTGTTAAAAATGCAATAATAAAACTTTCATATTATGTCATATTTTATTGCCCGTTTCATTATTTCAAAGGTCTTTTTCATCAGTTGAATCGAGTCATAGAAATTATTAGTAGTTCAAATAATGTTACTGCATCTAATTATTAAATTTCTCTAAGATCATACTTGAAAATTAAACTATTAAATTTGGTAATTGTGATGTGTTTGCAAACCATATGAAAAAAATCTTTTTCAAAATTGACCTTTGTACTTCCTGAATAGTAATAATGCCCATTGGAAGTTATTAATTTTATATAAATTATTTCATTTAAATACAGCCTATAAAGTAGTCTGATGTAGTTCAATTATAAAATATACATTTCCCAACTGAGTTCTTAACTATATAATTTATATGATTTTTGTAGGCAACAAAGGAACACTAAATAAATAATTATAACTAGTGAGTGCATTAGGGAAACCTTATAGCTAGTTTTTTGACTTTGCCATGTATGAGTACTGTTGTCACATTACCATTGCCTTAAATTTCATCATACATTAAATAGCCAATATGACATAATTTTATAAGCAAGCTATTTGTTAGCATTCATTTTGCTACTTATATTGCTTTTGGAAAACTACTGTAGAAATGTATGTAATAAGATTCTACACCTTTTCAGGGAGCTGATGTGAATTTTAGGCTTTGGTGTACATATTAAAGCTCTCATAGAACTTTGTCTGGCTGCCTCAGCTGTTACAATAATCAGACACCAATGCAATCCTAGCTAAAATAGTTTACCTATTTTCACAGCATCACATCTCGCTGCACACTGCTGCAGAACATTAGCCATTATACCGATAATTCTTGTGTTGCAAACTCATGCGATACATTTTATCTATAATTTAGGAACCTTGCAACTCTACTAGAGATGAGTTTAAATAGTTATTCCTGTGGTAGCGCATTTGTATTGTTTTAAATAGTAAAAATAGAGAATCACACAATTATTACATTAGAAATAAAAGTAATCTTGGGACCTAGTTTTTTAGGCTAAGCAGAGGTGTGTGTATATGTAATAAATGATAGTGAATGAAGATATGATAATAGTCCTCGGTCTTGCCTTTTATGGGCTTTGGTTTTTAATTTAAAAGTAGTATGAAACATGTACTGTCAATTTCCAACAAATCAATGACTGCTGAACACCAATGTACTCACTTTATCTATAAATATTGATAGATTTTATACAATATTTTACACTTCAAGTTATGTTTCACTGACAAAAAGGATAGCCATTTTAAGTCACGAAGGGAAACCATTACTGACAGATGTGTTTATAATACATTAAGCACATCTAGACATACTATGCAAAGCAATGTGCCTTTAATTTATTTAATTTAATTGAAAAAATGAATGTATAATGCATTTTATATAATGCTTTCCATTTATATAACAATAATTCTTTGACTTGCATAAGCGCAGTGTAGTAGTATTTAGTCGGACTACAAAATTGATTGAACTGAAACAGTATACTGTTTAAACAGACAATTGATCCATTACATTGTAATCAAATTTAATTATTCATCATTTTAAAACTATTGTATTCATACAGTGAAATAGAGGATTGCAGTCGGCCGCTTTAGCATAAGTATAGACATATCGCATGTTAGTTAACCGTAGTGTATGTTAATTTAAATTTGAATATCTATTTGTAGCATTGAAGCGATTCCATTAATATTTAGTACAATTGTTTTAAAACGTGTCAAAAGAAATGTTACGTACGCCGAAATCGGGTCGTGCGTCTCCTTCGCACGACGTCACTATCGCTCGGGGAATAACAGTAGGGAATACAAATGAGGGCGTCGTTATTGTTCACGACGCAAGCGATCCGGTCGGTCGAGTACGCGACACGAGATCGGCCCACAGCGCCCGTGCTTGCAGAGTTCCTGAACAAGACCACGGTGTACAACCGAGAGGCGCTGCAGCGCGCCGTGCGGCGGCCGCCCGACGTGCCGCTGCTCACCGTGTCCAACCACCACTCCTGCTTCGACGACCCGGGCCTCTGGGGTAACGCCCTCCGTCTCCGCCTCTATGCCCTCCGATTCGCGAGCCGAGCGCGCCAGGGGCCACCGGGCCCCGTACTCTCGCTCGCCCTCGCTCACTCGCGACCTCGTGGCTAACGGCCGTCGTTCGTCGACGGGTGTGCAGGCGTGCTGGACTCGCGCACGCTGCTGCGGCGCTCGCGCATGCGCTGGTCGCTGGCGGCGCACGACATCTGCTTCACCAACGCGCTGCACGCGGCATTCTTCGCGCTGGGCAAGTGCGTGCCCGTCGTGCGCGGCGCCGGCGTCTACCAGGCGGCCATGGACTTCTGCGTGGAGCGGCTGCGCGCCGGCGAGTGGGTGCACGTGTTCCCCGAGGGCCGCGTCAACGCCGAGCGCGAGCGGCTGCGCTTCAAGTGGGGCGTCGGCCGCCTCGTGGCCGACAGCGCGGCGCGCGGCCGCGACCCGCTCGTGCTGCCCGTGTGGCACGAGGGCATGGACGCCGTGCTGCCCAACCGCGAGCCCTACCGCCTGCGCGCCGGCCGCGCGCTGCACCTGGCCGTCGGCGAGCCCATCCGCCTCGAGCCGCTGCTGCGCGAGTGAGTGCCGCCCCTCCGCCCTCCACCGCCGCGCCCCCTCGCGCCGCTTACCGCACGCCTGCGCAGGTTGCGGCGCGCCAACGCCTCGGAGGAGGAGACGCGGCGCATCATCACGGAGCGCATCCAGGACGAGCTGCTGCGGCTGCGCGACGACACGCACGCGCTCATGCGGCAGGCGGCGCGGCCGCAGCGCGACGCGCCCGCCGCCGACAAGGACGCCTGAGCCACGCCGCGTGTGTGTGTTCGTTTGCGTGGGCGTGTGCGTGTGCGTGTGTCTAGTTAGGGATTCCGAGTCGATTCGTTGTAAGTTTAAAAGCGAGTATTCGTCACTTGTTGGTCGGCGAGGTTCCGGTCGCGTTCCTGCCGCCTCCGTACTCTCGTTGTTTCATGAACGTTGTCGTCGCGCACAAACCGACGTACGTTTGGACGGATGCGCTTGTATTTATTGATGCCGTTGGGGCTTTTGAGATGTCGTGTATATTTTTCCGAATAAATCGATGGTTTGTAAATTTTGTTTTATTGCTTAACAAGAGAGGGAGGGGCGCGCGACGCGGCGACCGTCAGGACGAGGCCTCGCACCGGCCGGCGCCGCTTCTTTCATTCCGGTCAATGCAGCGCCAGCGTGCTGCTCGCGCCGAACGGCGGCCGGTACTGCACGCGCAGCTCCTCGAACAGGTCGGCGGGCGGCGCCACGTTGGCCAGGAACACGCGGCCCAGCGCCGGGGGCAGCGCCACCGGCAACCCGGCCACCAGCGAGGCCCGCGCGCGCACGTCGCGCCAGCCGCGCGCCGGCGGCTCCAACGCCAGCACGTGGCCGCGCGCCGCGCCCGCCCATCGTAGCGCCTCCGCGTGCCGCGCCGCGCTCTCGCCGCCCTCCTCGTCGCCGTCGGCCGCGGCGCCCTCCTCGGCCAGCGGGTCGCGCAGCGCCAGCACCACCNGCAGCGCCAGCGCGGGCTCGAGCAGCGCGCGCCGCCGCAGGCCGCGCCAGAAGGCGTCGCGCAGCGCGGGCGCCACGGCGGGCACGGCGCGGCCGTCGTCGGTGGCGTAGAGGCGCGGGCCGGCCAGCGCCGAGGGCGGGCGGATGGCGGGCGGCGAGGGCGGCGCGGCGCCGAGCGCGCTCTGGTCGGGGCGCAGGCGCGCCGCGTCGTCGGCCGCGCGCACCACGTCGGGCCGCGCCGCGCGCCGCATCTCCTCCCACAGCGCGCGCTTGTCGAAGAGCGCGAGGTTGCCCTCGAAGTCGAAGTCGCGCCGGTCGGCGGGCGAGGCGGTGCGCCCGAAGCACGCCGCGTCGCGCCACGAGCCTGCGGACATGCGTCGACGACTTGAGCCTGCTGATCTGCAAGTAGCTGCACCGACACAGATGGCTGCGATGTATCTGTATACATAAGGAGTCGGCTCCTTTATTTGGTGACGCTGTTAACGAGACTGCGGTGATTATTTTGGTTGTGCATTAAATAGTCGATATTTAGTCAACGTTTGATCTTTTTGGTGCTGGTAAGAAATATTTATTATATTCGTGTTTTAACCTCTAGTGATGATTGTTATGGAGTGTGATGCCGATCCGGGTGGCACTCGAACGTCTAGAAACGACGGAAACATTCCCCGTGAAAAACTCATCCCACCTCGGTCACCGCTAACCCATCGACACAGACGACACTCGTCCTCCCACCGTTACTCCGAAGGCCTGAAATCCTGTGACAGATAAGTGTCCCATTGGAATTAGTTTCGTTTTTTGCATAGTTCACTCCAATAGATACTGGATGGCGCCTGTATCAGTTAACGCTATCATTTTGTTACACAGTCCATAAGATATTTGCATGTCTTTTACTCGTCAGTCTGGAAGCTAAGGAGGAACCTGAAAGCCGAAGGCGCCGCATCTATGCCGCCCCCCGACAGACCCAATCAGACACCCGCGTTTAACTATTTTCATAAGCCCGAGTGTGCAGCCGACAGCCTCGAGTTTCAATGTTCGCCTAGCACCACTAGCCTAGACCCTAAACAGATCGAACTAGCAGACAACGCGCTCAGTAGATTAACCACCGCGGCCCCAACGAGCGAGCCGTAAAACCCACGACCTCGATGCCATCCTTAACAAGGTGCTCAAACACCTCCCCGAACAGTTCATGTACCTCCCGTTAACGCCCTTTCGGCGGCCTGCTCATTCCCTGACGAATGGAAAGAAACCACCGTTGTAGGAATTCACAAACCGGGCAAACCCCGCACACCACCGAGCCATCAGTTTACTCAACGCGATTGCAAAAGTGTCTGATAGAATAATTCTAAAGAGGCTTAAGGCAGTGGTAGAGGCCAAAAGACCCCAGACCCTGCCAGACCATGAGTTTGGTTTTCGTGCAAAACACTCCTGTGTTCAGCCAGTGCACCGCCTCACGGAGCACGTCATAAATCATCCTTATTACTTAAGCTTTTCATTTAGGCGTCCCAGATAGACTCGTACTTTTGATACGAGACTATCTCACCCACCGAAGCTTCCGCTGCCGCGTCGAGGGCACTCTGTCCTCCAGCCGCTCAATTCAGGACGGATTACCCCAGGGCTCCGTACCGTCCCGCTACTCTTCTCGCTGTATGCCAGCGACATGCCCAGAACATCTCGCGTTCATCTAGCACAATACACCACCTCATACCTACTCGCTTACTCACATCTCCTCTCGCCTCCAAAGAGCGGTCGATAGCCTAGGCGATTGATTCCACAAATGGAGAATTGAGGCTAATGCTGAGCAACTTTACTCATCACCGTTACCGAGAGTCCAGATCGCCGAGATATGGCAACAATTATCCGATTTCTTGGCGACAGAAAGTCAAATATCTAGGAGTCACCCTAGATGCGTGCATGCACTTAACGGAACACATCTGCAACATCCGCGGCAGGGCAGCTTTTGTGCTAGGTCGTCTTTACCTTATGATCTGCAAGACAGAACTGCTGCAGAACAAATTCATGCGCATAGCTACGGGCGCCCGCTGATTCATGCGCAACAGTCATTTCAAAATACTCTCCGTAGACTACATCAACAGAGTCATGAGTCACCCCAACCCTCTTATTAGAAATGCCGCCAATTATGGGATCAGACTCAACATCCCGCCTAGAAAAAGGCGGCCCAACCACGTTCTTTACGAGCACGTTACGAGCGAACGTTGCTCCAAGTCTAGGTCCGAGCCTAACAGGAGGCGCCCTTAGAGCAACGTTTCTCCCACGACGCAGCAGAGCCCTACGGGCCCACCACTCGGCGGAGCTTATGCGCTCGCCACCACTCTGGTTACGCTGTAAAAGCCAGTTGGGCTAACAGCAACTATACACTGAATTCACATCTCAAATTATTGATAGTGTTGATCTGGGGCGCCTAGTCGATGCCATATATATGGATGTTAGAAAAGCTTTCGACCGAGTGGATCACACAATTTTAATAAATAAGCTACATAACGCTCGCATTTCGCACCGACAACAAAAAGTGGTGGTTTGTGGGTACCACAGTCAGATCCGTTCATGGCTTCATCTGGTGTCCCTCGGGGATTCCATCTAGGACCCTTATTATTTTTAGATTTTATTGATGACATATGTGATCACATAGAATCCACCAATTTTGCGTTATGCGCCGACGACTTAAAGATTTTAAAAATTATTCAAGCACCGTTAGATTCTATTTCCCTTCAAAATTACTTAAATAGCATTTTCGAGTGGTCTGTTATAAATTAATTGCCTCTTAATGACAAAAAATGCCAACACATAAAATTTGCAAAGAAAAGAATACTACATATACTTTGAATAATCTTTCATTGGACGAAGTGGACAGTATCAGGGACCTTGCTATTATATTAGACAAAAAATTATCCTTCAACACACACATGGATGTTACAATCAATAAGTGCTACACAATACTGGGCTTTGTTTGGCGAAATGAAAAAAAAACAGTTTGAATTAACCTCATATAATGATAGATTGAAATTCATTAGTATTATTTCGCTAGAAAATCATCGTTGGGTGTCTGATCAAGTACTTTAATTCAAAATTTTCAATAACAAAATAGACTGTCTAAATATTCTAGCTCATATTAACTTATCTGTGCCACGAATAACTAACTAACTAACTAACTAACGTTTCACTAACTTCATTACAAAATTATATAGAACGAATCTCTGTGCTCTCAGTGTTTTAGAAAGGATCTGCGGGGAGGATAATTAGCTCTACAAAACTACTTGTATTGACATCCACTCCTCCTCCCTTCAGGATGACAACATATTATTGAATCAATTTAGTAGTGCAAAAATTATATAATGTACCTTTGCTTTCTATTCTAGTTTTTATTTTCAAAATTTAGATGTAGATTTTCCTTTTTCATTGTAATTTTCACATCACATCTACTCTCATTTTTACATTGTTTAGTTGTTTTATATGTAAACTTGCAACCCCGCAAATGTGCTTAAAACTTTTACTGGTTTGCCTGTAATTGGACTTACACCATAAATATACTTATTTGTTATTCTTATCAGCTCAGTATAGTGTATAATCTGATGATACACCTATGAAATAAATAAATAAATAGGAGGATTGTAAATAAGAGCTTTAAAGGTAATGCAGTAGAGGCGATTCATTGAAAGAGGTATTAAAGAATATGAGAGAGAGTGAAATTTGCGGAAGTTGCGTAATAGGGCAGTACAATTAGTTTGTTAGTGACTTTAAAAAAAAAAGTCAAAATCTTAGAAGCGGCCGTTTTTGGCATGAGCCAGGGACATGAAAACTAATTTTCGATAAATTGGAATGGTCAATTTCACCATCACTATTTGTAGATATGAGATGCATTTCCAAAGTCACAAATTGTTAGGAACCATCATTTTGTATTTAGAAGCCTAATATCTTTGTTGATTGGTCCTTGATGCATTTATGTGGACGAGAGACACACGTCCGTCCTCATGCCAAAGGAGGCTCTCGCGCTCACTGCACCGTTGACGATCTGGTGATTTGCGTGGTGTCGTCGTCGATCGTGCCGATACTCACCGGCATTGCGATGACGCGTGGGCGGGCCAGTCTGGGCGGGCGGGCAGGGCTGGGCGGGCGGCGAGTGCGGCGGCTGCGCGCCCGCAGGTGCAGCCGGAACACCGCTGACGAGTGGGGATAGAAGAGTGTTGCTGCTCAGTTGTGCAGTCCCTGTTCCTGTGTAGTGACCGATGCATCATATTGGAAATGCACCCTGTCCATGTTAAGCTGGCAATCGTTAAGAACTGTCATTGATTTGGATAAAAGACAGTTAGCTTCATTATCTTTTAGATTCCTTCCACAAAATTTTATCACTTCACTACAGGGAACACAATGCTTTCTGGTAGCTTTCATCCCTTTCAGCTTTCATCCCTGAACTCCAACTAAATGCTATGGTATCAATGTACGGAAATAAAACGAATACCAGTTGGCAATGACAAGACATAATTTTGTGAAAATATAGTTGAGAAATAAAATTTTCAAAACGATTAGGAACAGCATTGACATTTTTTTCCACTAAGTTGCATTCATTATTAAAGATATTAACTTAATTCTGTTGAACTTACGAATGACTTCTACTAAATTAAGTATTTTATAAAGGGTGTACATTATTTTTGATGATGATGGCTAAACATTTCCACCTTAATTTCCTCAGTCCGTTTGCTTAACACCAGTAGTGTCAAAGTACAATGGAGCACACTCACTGCCGTGTGTGGGGTTGGCTTGTAAATTTTCACACACTGTAGCTCGTTGTGCCTTTTTCCCACTTTTGGTCACAGCCACTGTGCTGTGAGTTTTATGCGCCGCTTCCTGCTGCGCCTCCTCAATAATTTTTAAGTCCTTAATATCAGCAGCACTGCAACAATTGATAATACTGCAGTCATTGCACACTCCAAACATTTATCTCGCCATTTTTCCCAATCATATTCTAAATGCAGTTTTCTTGTTCCCACCTACCCTTTATTGAAATTTTACATGTGTAATATCAAAATATTCTAGTTCTACACACATACCCAATTTTTCTTAAAGATTCACTCTATCTAGTAGTGAAAACTACAGAAAGACCTGAACCTCAGTTTTTGAGTTTATTAAAATGACAGACGGTAGCTTCGTAGGACTTACGCTTATTCATTACACATAACCTCGTCGAAAGCGACTCACTTCAAAGTGACTTGTGACTTCGGGTACGGGAACCCGTTGCGGAACGCCTTGGTGAGCGTGATGGTGCCGCCGTCGGCCGAGCTGATGGTGCCCTGGTAGCAGCCCAGCGGCTCGCCGCAGCTCACGGACACCGCGTAGCCGACCCACTTGGACATCGCGCAGCTGCTACTCGACACTGTGTCGCCACACGGACATGAGCCGGCCTTTCGAAATACTTCGCCTGTTCTTCGTTAAAGTTACCGTGCTCTGCTTTGACGCGTTTATTAATTTGATCCTAATCAAAATACACTCGCTCGCATCAATAATCAAAATATAAACTCTTCTCCTTTTAAATTTAATCACGAATTATAATCTGTTTCAACGAGACTGAAGCGCGAAATGTCATAGCGAATGACAATGACAGTCCTTTTAAAACTGGATTCCGGATAAATTACTAATACACCGTGAAGGATACGAATTCATGAAACAGAGTTATGAATGAATAGCATTAACACGTTCTCGCCGGAGGGAGAATGCGCAGGTCTGGTCTTCCTCATTTGTCGGTTCTGCAATTCCTAGTGCAACCCACCGCGCGGCGCCCTCGTGGCCGATATCGGACATCGCCGTTATTACTGCTGACTTGCTGAGTAAGCGTGGATAACTCACAATCGGTCATTTGCTACTTTACTCATAAAATAACTAGCAAGTATTAGACCATCTTCTTCGCAGTCAATGTCTACATATATTTATTGTATCTCTTTATATTAAATCTGTGATATGAATAGCTCCTGCCTAACATAACTCAATTTTATTATAAAATTTCTACGCCTAAAATAACTTAATAAAATATCAGTTATTGGACTTCTAATAACGTCAGAGTTAAAATTACAGAACAATAGCAATATCTCCTATACTGACTGCTAAGGCCTTCTTAACCGGTAGAAATTCTCTTTGAACGATAACGTTATGTGGCGTCAAAGAAAATCAATCAGTTTTTTGGTTTAAAAAAAGACATGAAAGCAAACAGTTTTAGTAATTATGATTTACTTTGAATATCATCAATTCATAACTTGATCTTGTAATTTGAAAAGATTTGATTGGTTGGGGAAAGGGGCTAGAATGATGACTCATTGCAAAAAATACTCGTTAAATTAACTTTTTTGTACTACAAATGGTCCAGGCAGTCTATCGGGACAGTGATTCATAGAGCATCGGTGGCACAAGCCGGCGTGACCGTGTTAATTCGTTTTGTATAACAACTATATTTTAAAAAATTGACATATATTAGAAAGTATCTTTTTTGTATTGTAGCTTATACTGAAGAGAAAAAATCTTTTTAAACGATTTAGTACTTGGACATTAATGTTATAAATCACGAGCTATTTTAATTAGTTCGACGAAAATTATAGTAAGCTTCTCTTTCCTTTACTTATTAAGTTAACCGTTATTGGACGGGCGTCTTCAAACGTTATACCATACGATATCGTAACAATTCAATTGGCAAGTAATAATTTGTGTCATTGCAGAAAGTCACGAAGACGTTTTTGAACTTGTCTATATTTTAGTACAAGCAAACGATAGTTTTAATCATCAATTCGGCATAAAAACCATATAAGCAGTTACTGAAGTGAGGCGAACACAATAACGAGCCGGCTGCTTAATGCTTATGTGAACGTCGGCTCGTACCTTCACAAGTCACAGAGCGACGATGTCGCAGAAGCCACTAGGTTATGATTTTATGACATGAATTATGATTTGAGAATTAGATACAATTCGGGCAATTGGCCAGCGCTCGCACGTGGGTGAGGCCAGGACCTGCGGCTCCGCGGGACGCCTGCTCAGTGGTTCAATATGCTCGTTTCTAATAGGAAAAGAGATAATAAACAAATGGTGAGTTAGTGAGACGTTACCAATCGTTCAAAACATTTTTCCTAACTTTGTTAAGAATTTTTAAAAATTGTAAATTAACATTATAAGTAATTAGAACTTTTAAGTTTCGTAAAGTGAATTTAAAGATTTTGTACATTCTACTAATATAACAATGAATTTATTGAAGACGGTTATACATTTAGAATAGTGGATGTAAAAGCGATAAACAGTTTTTCTGAATATAAACGTAGGATTAGGATGTGTGATATTTTTTTATTATTTATTTGTACTCAACATTTTTCTGTAATTGTTATTATTTTATTTAATCTGACTTCATTTATAATTATTATACTGTGATAGCTGGAATTATCTAAATGTGTCTTAGTTATTTTTGATCATAAATGAAATGTATAATATGTACCTGCTGTTGGCTGTCCAAAATAAAATAAAATTAAAGCTGTAGGCTGCGATGTTGCCACTAATTGAACCACTCCCTCTACAGAGCTGTTGACATGGGGCGCTTGCAGCCACAGCTGCTTGGAAATTAATTTCTAGTTGGTTTGCATGCTATATCATACTATATGAATGTGGTAGCTCACAACGTGACCCTCTAATGCACATTCTGTACAATTGATTGATCTCTACAATTGTTGATATTAGTAGTGTTGTAATATTGTTTACACTGACTCAAAGTAGACATGGCTTAGAGTTTTTTAGTGCAATTGAAATGAGGTCAAATAGAAGCTGCCAGTCGGTGGCTTGTTATCGAGAAACCTCGCGGCTCGCTCATTAGCATATTGCAACTGTAGAGGCGCAATTAATTATGCTAATGTGTTTTTGTGAGGCGACGAGTGGCGATCTCGCGAGCGGCCTTTCGGCCGTGGGCTCTTCCGGTGCCGAGCGACCTCGCTCACGCCGCAGCTCGTCCGCAGGAGGCGCCGGTGAAGGAGAACGCGCCGCGCGCCGGCGTCGTGCCGCTGCGCTGGCTGCTGGCGGCCGCGGCGGCCACGGCGCTGGCGCTGGCGGCGGCCGTGCTGGCGGACCGGCGCCTGCCCGCGCCGCTGGACCGCTCGGCGCCGCCGCACCGGTTTAGCGCCCGGCGCGCGCACGACCACCTCGTCGCGCTCACCGCGCTCGGGCCTCGAGTGGCGGGCACCTACGAGAACGAGGTGCTGGCGGTGCGCGCGATGTTGGCGGCGGCGCGCGGCGTGGCGGCGCAGGCCTCGCCGCACAACCGCGTCGACGTGGACGCGTTCGCGGCCAGCGGCGGCTTCGCGCTCACCTTCCTCGACGGTGAGCGGTCTCCCGCCCCGCCCGCGTCGACGGCGGGACCTCGGCGTTACCGGGCCCGCGCTCCGCAGGCATGAGCACGCTGTACCGCGACGTGCAGGGCGTGGTGGTGCGCGTTCGCGGCGCGGGCGCGGCGGCGCGCGAGCCCTCGCTGCTGCTCAACTGCCACTTCGACTCCGTGCCCGACAGCCCCGGTGAGTGGCGCGGCGGGTCCCCCGCGCGGGGAGGCCGCCGCGCTAATGCGCGCCCCCGCAGGCGCCAGCGACGACGCGGCCGGCTGCGCCGTGGGGCTGGAGGCGCTTCGGGCGCTGGCGGCCGGGCCGCCTCTGGCGCGGCCCGTTCTGCTGCTGCTGAACGGCGCCGAGGAGACCATCCTGCAAGGCTCGCACGCTTTCGTGACCACGCACCCTTGGGCGCGCGACGTGCGCGCCTTTATCAACGTGGAGGCTTGCGGTGCGGGCGGGCGCGAGGTGCTGTTCCAGGCCGGCCCGCACGACCCTTGGCTGCTGGAGGTGTACGCGGCCGAGGCGCCGCACCCCTTCGCCTCGTCGCTGGCGCAGGAGCTGTTCCAGAGCGGTCTCATCCCCGCCGACACGGACTTCCGCATCTTCCGCGACTTCGGCAACCTCTCGGGTGAGCGCGCGGCCCGCCTCGAGGCCCACTCGAAAGCTCGATGACGACGGTGGCGTCCGGGCAGGCCTGGACTTCGCATGGAGCGCTAACGGCTACGTGTACCACACGCACCTGGACACGGCCCAGCGCGTGCCTCCCGCCGCGCTGCAGCGCACCGGCGACAACGTGCTGGCGCTGGTGCGCGGCCTGCTGCGCAGCGAGCGCCTGGCGCTGCCGCCGGAGCTCGCGGCGCGCCCGCTCTACTTGGACGTGCTGGGCGTGGCGGCGCTGGCAGTGCGCGCGCGCGGTGCCGCACTACTGCTGCTGGCCGCGCTGCTGCTGGTGGCTATCGAGTTGGCGCTGTCGGCACGCGACGCGCGGCGCGCCCTGTACTTGGGCGGGCGCAACTGGGCCGGCGTGGTGGGGCGCGCGACGCTGGGGGTGACGCTGAGCTCGCTCGCGGGCGTGACGGCGTCGGTGTGTGTGGCCCTGGCGCTTCACGCTGCGGGCGCGCGGCTGAGCTTCTTCTCGCGGCCGTGGCTGCTGTTGCCGCTGTACGGTGCGCCGGCACTGGTGGGCGCGTGGGCAGACGCGCGCCACACGTGGGGCACGTGGCTGGGCGGCGGCGCGGCGCGGCTGGCGCGCGGTTGGTGGGCGTGGCGCGCGTGGCGAGACGCGACGGCGCTGCTGGCGGGCGCGCTGGCGGCGGCGGGCGCGGCGCTGGGGCTGCGCTCGTCGTTCCTGCCGCTGCTGTGGGCGCTGCCGGCGCTGGCGTCGCTGGCGGGGCGCGCGGCGGGCGCGGGCTTCGGGGCGGCGGGCGCGGCGTGGCACGCGGCGGGCGCGGCGCTGCCGGCGCTGCAGACGGCGTACCTGGCGCTCAACTCGGTGCAGACGTTCGTGCCCATCATGGGCCGCGCGGGCACGCCGCCGCTGCCGCCGGACGTGGTGATGGCGGCGCTGGTGGGCGCGCTGACCGTCACCGCCTTCAGCTGGATGCTGCCGCTGGCCGTGGCGGCGCGCAACCCGCGCCCGCTGGTGAGTAGTTCTTCTTAGTTCATATGTGTCGCATGCTGTGCGTATTATTAGTGCACCTGCGGTTCGCATGTGCAAAGTCAAAATATCTTTATTCGAGTAGACCTGTCACAGCACTTTTGAATCGTCAAATGTCGTATCGTTCGTTTGATAACATTGAAGCACGACTTACGATCTAAAGTTACGAGGGTTCCTTCGCGCCCCGATCTGAGAAGAGCCCACAACAAACTCAGTCGGGTGTATGTTTTTTTTTTTTTTGTTATCATCATTACAATATTTAATTTAAAAATATTCTATATCTATATACATATAGAGCAATTCATTCACTCCCACGCTTTTTTGTCTTCTAAGTATTCTTTCAAATTATAGAATGATTTCTCAATTGGTTTTCCTTTAATAAAAGATTTAAATTGATTAAGAGACATCTTTGTAACTTCTTCTGAGAGCTTGTTGGGAATTTACAGCAATTTTATTTTTATTTCTTAACTTATTTGAGGTGCATTCACTTTTTTTCGTTTCATTACAGACATGAGGGTTCGAGTTCCGCGTCGGCCCAATTTGAAATCGATATTGAGTTTTCTCTTAAGGTTTTCACAATATTTGCTCGAAGTTGGGAAGTTGGCAGTGTACTGTACGGCGGACACCCCCGTGCCTTGGAGAGCACGTTAAGCCGTCGGTCCTGCGTCCGGTCTCTCTTCGATCATGTCGGATTCCCGTTACATCTCATTATGAGACTGAAGGAATAGAGAGTGCACTTGTGTGCTATGCCTGCCAATCTGCAGTGGAGCAGTGTGGGGGGTCTATGCTCTAAAAACCCTTCCTCCTATGAATGAGGAAGCCTGTGCCCATTAGTGGGACGTTAATGGGCCGTTGCTTACCTTTTTTACCTTTTTAAAATATCAAAATGACGAATTTTAAATAATAATGTCACATGTTATTTGTAAATATTAAAACAGCTTAACTTTCAAACGAATTAGCATAAAAAACGCTGCATGTTTTCGTGACGCCGACCTAAAGAAGTTTCACGTCCAAAAAGTACCCTTGGATCCAAAATAACGTAACATGAAATGAAATGTACTTGAATATTCCGCCATTCGAAGCCTGCAAATATTTAGTCATCAAAGTCAGTCCGCTCAGAGCACAATAATCCTGTCATTCGACGAGAATATAATACAATCCATTCATAAAAATGTCATTTCGAAACTGGTGCAAGTATTATTACTTAATATCAAAATCGAAATCTGAAGCTGGCGATGATCCCCAACGACTTGTACGTTATCATTTTGAATGAGGAACAAAGCCGACCGTTCGTTGGAGCCGATCCAACGACTCAACGACCCAACGATCGGCAGATGTGGGCGTTGGCGGGCGCGTGCGCGCTGGCCGCGGCGCTGGCGGGCGGCGGCGCGCTGGGCGGCCCCTACGGCGCCGACACGCCGCAGCGGCTCATGGTGCTGCACGCGCGGCGCACGGCGGCCGGCCGCAGCGAGGCCTTCTACTGGGCGCCCGAGCTGGACGCCAACACGGCGCGCTCCGTGCGCGCGCTGCTGGCGCCCGACGCGCGCGCCACGCCCGCCGACGACTGCGCGCGCTGGGCCTACTGCGGCGCGCCCTACTTCCTGCCCGTGCTGTCGCTGGTGGCGCGCGGCCACGAGGCGCGCTCGGCCGACGAGCCGGCGCTGCGCGTGCGCGTGGAGGCCGCGCTGGCGCCCGCCGCCGCGGCGCGGCCCGGGCGCCGCGCGCTCGCCGTCAACGTGACGGGCGCGCAGCACGTGGCGCTGGTGCTGGCGCCGGCGCCGGGCGGCCGCGTGACGCGCTGCGCCGGCGCGGGCGAGCCGGCCGAGGGCCCGCGCTGGGGCGCGCGCCGCACCTACTTCGTCACGTGGCACGCGGCGCGCGCCGGCCTCGCCTGCGAGCTGCGCTGCGCCGTGGAGCGCGAGGGGGGCGAGGCCGGCGACGGGGGCGAGGCCGGCGGCTGGCTGCAGCTCACGGCGGCGGGCCACGCCATGGGCGCGCCGCGCGGCGAGGCGCACGAGCGGCTGCTGCGCGCGCTGCCCGCCTGGACGGCGCCCACGGGCTGGGCGGTGGACCTGCACGTGCTGGAGCTGTAGCGCGGCCCCGTCGGCGCCACCCGTGCGTTCGCGAATAAAAGGAGACCAGAAACGACCGTCGGCCCATACGGTGCTTCCCCGCATACCATTTCCGAAATGCGGCCGGTAATAACGGACGGCTCGCACCACACGGCGCCCGCCGCAGAAGACGGCCGGGATGCACCGGTCTCGAACTGCCTACGCATCGTCTAGTTCAAGTTTATTTAAATATCACAGAAATATATTTCGACATAAAATATTCTCGTAGAAACGTTGTCTAAATGTCCTACAAATGCAGCACCGATAGTTGTAGCCGTGGATAATAACTATATACTGGTCGCACCATGTCGTGTCGTAGCAAGTACGGGGTCATTATCGACTGACATATTTAAACTGAAATGTGGACTATAGTTTAACGCTAGGGTGTCGGTTTTTTGTGACGGTGTGTGCGCGCATCGTAAAAATTTATGAATAATAACTCGAGTGCGCGCGGACGTTCGCACGGTAGTGTCGAGTGCCTTCGTTTATTATCGATATCGTCGGTTTAAGTCGAACGATCCGGTTCAAAATGACATTAAAAGGTGCAGAAATATACGAACGAGATATTCCGCTCAAAATTATCATAGTTTCTATAAGAATGGCTATTTTGACTAAAAAATAAATCCTCAATCTGTAAAGTGAATAGAACTGACCCGGAGAGTTATAGTTATTGAAAAATAGCAATGACCCCATGCCTCGTGCGGAGCTTTCGGCTGGTCCACCGCAGCGCCCGCAGAGTGCAAACCGGGATGTAGGTACTGGCCATAGACAATACCTCTACACGGGTACTATCTGTGGCGGCGGCTGCTCTGTGGCGCGACACTGAAGAATGCATCCAGAGCACTATGTTAGGTACGGAATAATTTTATACAACAATTAAAAGCCAGTTTGCTGGTGAACGTTGACAGCTTCTACGTATAAACGGTAGACTTGTATTTCACGTTTTTGTAATCGATTAGCCCATTGCATTAGTTCTAAATAATTTACGTTCGAAACACTATTTTTCTAAGTACAATTTCATCACACGAGTGTGTGGTCTAAAGGACCTTCGTTTATATTTTTGAAGTTCTACTTCATTTAGCGCGTTAAGGAGAAATGATGAGTAAATTTGTATTTATTTAAGAAGGGTACCGACAGGTTACACCTTAAAAAAAAGTTAAATTGCTAATAAATCTAAAGATAAGTTTTAAGTAAACCTACTTACTGGCAGCCTCGACGTGCTTATATAATAAAATTACACTAACGGAGAAAGCATATTACCAAAAATGAAAAATATAATTATGACTAAAAACATATGATAGACACTGGCTATGAAGAAGATTGTATTAAGTTAATAAATTATAACCTCAAACTGAAGACAGCGGAATGTATGTACGTACAGAGTTTCTTCATATATTTTGGTTGTTTATTACTATTGCACGCCATCGTTTACAGTAAGCATATAGACTAACCACAAAGTTCCCAGTTATATAACAAATAATATGATTTTCTCCAAAACTAAAGTAGATACACACTTGTTGGCGTAAGTACTCATATAAAAACGCATTGTAGTACGTATTGCCTATCTCTATCACCGTAATTGTTAATAAAAAGACACTAAACACACTACGAGTTTATATTAATTTTTATCTTACTATCATAACTTTACACTAGTAAACACTTTAGCAGATAACAATAGACATAGCCCCGTCTGGCTACGTATCCCTCTTTAAAATACCCTCTACCCCTCAGCGTCGGCGAATAACGCAAAATTGGTGGATTCTATGCGATACGTCATCAATAAAAACTAAAAATTAGAAAGGTCCTAGATGGGATCCCTGAAGGACGCCAGATGAAGGCATAGACGGATCTGACTGGTACCCGCATGTCACCACTTTTTGCTGTCTGTACGATAATAATAATAATTTATTTATTTCAGATATGAATCCAAAAATGTGTAAGAGTGTTAGTAACAAATAATTATCTTAAAAACTATGTTATGGTGGTTAGTTTATCGCGGTATCTATCCAGTGTTTGACAATTGGGCTGTCAGATAAACAAGACCTGAGCCAGGACAGCAAAGTTCCTTGAATGCCAGCGTTATGTAACTTATTTATTAAAATTGTGTGATTTACTTGGTCGAAAGCTTTACTAACATCCATATATATAGCATCGACATGGCACCCCTTATCTACATTATCGATAATTTGAGATACGGTAGACATATTATTGCGAAAACCATGCTGTTGAGAGACTAAAAAGATTTTAAATGAAAAGAAAGGTAAGGACATATCGGAGATTCGAAGCCCTTACCAAAACTGGACAAAATGGAAATTGGCTTGTAGTTTTGTATATCATCCGCTTGTCCGCTTTTCGGAATAGGCACAACATTGGCAGATTTCCATTTCTTAGGAAATATTCCAGCGGCCAGAGATGGATTATATAAAAGGTATAGCGGATAGGAAAGAGACGAAGCGCAAATCTTATTAAAAGTAGCTATCTTATCTGGACCAACTCTTTTTCGTATGTCTAGTTTTTTAAGGCTTTATCAATTTAATTTTGGTCTAAAGAGATTTTAAATAGAGATTTGTTGGATGAGTCAGTGATTGAATAATTATCGGTGGTATTTTAACGCAATACAATAAACTTCACGTGTTATATTATTATTATTATTATTATTATACTCCTTCACTCTGCAAGAAAATATGACAGTAAGGTAATAATCGTTTTTTGGCTTTCAGTAATTTTTGTTACTTGTCATTTTATTAGTAAAGTAGCAAATAACGGATATGTAATTTACTGCTTTCATTTTTAAATTGTTTAGTTTTATATGTAAACTTGCAAACCTGCATATGTGCAATTAAAACACATGCTGGTTTGCCTGTAATTGGATTTACACAATAAACATACTTATTTGTTATTATTTCAAGCTCAGTATAGTGCATAATCTAATAAATAAGATATGTTAGTTATAATCAGTATATGCGTATTATCTGTGGCGCACAGTACAGACTACAGACCAGGGCTAAAGTAGAAATCACTTTCAGAATTCAGATTCCCACGAAGAGCGATTATTGGTCTGTGCCGAACGTAAACACTAAACATCAAACGGTATACCGTAAGGGGAGATGAAATACTTCACAATTATACTGTTCTGTACAAGTAGAATCTGCACAACCGTAGAGTTATGATGAGCCATCCCGTGGTCTGCTAGCGGCGCCCCTCCCGGAGTCCCGACACAACATGTGAGTGCAGGCGCGAGCGCGGCGGCGGCTGCGGCCCGCGCTGACCTCATGACTCATGTCGTCCGGCGACAGGTCCCGCGGCGGCGACTCCGAGCTGCTGCAGCGCACCATCGAGCTCAACTACGCCAACAGGAAACGTTCCAGCGCCTTGAAATGGATCGCAGCAAATGCACTATTTTTGCTCATTTTCGTTTACGACTTGTACGTATAACGACTCGCTTATCTATTTTAAATATTTCTTTTGCGATCCCCGGCACGGAAATCGATCCCCGAGAGCTCGCGAGGAGAAGGGGCGACGCCGCCCTCTTCGAGTTTTACCCTCAACGTTTGTTCATTCACTGATTTGTAATAATAAAAACTAATTATAGTTTAAAAATAAAAGTTCTCGGGAGTAAGCAAAGCCATTTTAGGGATTTTTTTATTTTTATTCATCTTTTGTTATAGTTAAATGTTGTAGCAGCGGTCAAATTTTAGTCTTGTTGTTCTACCTTTGTGGCCTGCATTACGGTTAGGAACCAATTTAATTTCTTAGTGGTAATGCAAAGCGGTGATCCTCAGATCGTGCAAATGCCCCGGCTACACTTCCACACTGCACTACATAGAAATGGTGTCAGCCTGTGTGTTGGTTGCTAATTTGGTGCAATATGCTGTCTACTTCGTGCCAAGCAGGGTGTCCAAGCTGCCGCTCTCACCGGTGCAACAAAAATTGCTCGGCCTGTCCAATGCTGACTTAGGTATTTTGTGTGCCTTTCCAGAGACTAATTGACAATGGAATATGCCATAATATTTATTTATTTATTAGGTTTACCAACAGACTATGCACTATGCTGAGTTTAAAAGAATAACAAATAAGTATATTTATGGTGTAAGTCCAATTACAAGCAAACCAGCAGTTTTTAATTGCGTATGTCAGCACAGCATCGCACAGTACACTTGAATACACTGTTTGTTATTTATTATGGAAACATACTGCAATACATATAAATTGCAAATGTGAAAACATTGTATACCAGAAACACTTTCTGAAGATACACCTCTCACCTTTATAATCAAAGTAAGTAGATATGCTGTCACATCTTCGACTTATTGAATTTCAAACACCACAGGATTCAAAGTTATTATCAATACTTCATTTTTGTTGTGAGAGCAAGAAATAAAGGAGTTCAAATGAAATTCCCTTTCACAATATTCTACTCTTAGTGTCTCCCTGTTTATGGGCCTGTCAGCTGACTAACGTCGCCAAGACCACTCAGTTGGGATGGAAACTCACTCGCAGCCTCAATTGGGATGGAAAATAAATTAATGTTTTCACTAGATAACTAGATAATATGAGGGTACATGGAATATAGTAATGAGGCATCACAGTCTCCATATAATGATAAATTGTGTCGATTGCACTCTCCGCTTGGAGCGCGCGTCTCCCGTTCCCTCGCTCGGAGCCGCGTCCACACGCAGACTCGTCGTTCGTGCTGAGCGAGGGCGGCGGCCGCGCGCGCCGCGAGCCCGAGCCGGAGCCGGCGCCGTGGCCGCGCCGCGTCGCGCC